>CM040121.1:102254664-102558232 GCA_022559845.1 Amorphophallus konjac
CGCCGTTAGTCATGGTTCATCCCGCGGTATGCCGAGACTCTTTTAGTGGGCATCAAAGGTAAAGATGTGAAGCCCTTTACCATTGGCCTGCATGGTATATTTAGCATGTTGTCCCACTGTTTTTGCAGTTGAGGTCACGAGGCCAATCGAAAAGGAAATGCCAAAGAACTATTGAAAGTTGGTGTAGAGAATTCTAATCCAGACACGTGTTGACTAAGCAAGAGCAACTAAGAGATGCCACATATATTTGTGCTCCCAAGAGGCTAATAACACCCTTTGATCATAAACATTGTACTACGACATAAAGAGATAAACTCTCTCTCTCTCTCTCTCTCTCTTCCCAAAAGAAGCTTTTATAATCGAGTATTAACCCTTTGCTCTCTCTCTCTCTCTCTCTCCCACACACACACAAAAGAAGCTTTTATAATCGAGTATAAACCCTTTGCTCTCTCTCTCTCTCTCTCTGCCAAAAAAAAAAGCTCTTATAATCGAGTATAAACCCTTTGCCTGCGTTGTATCCCTTCTTAGTCATTGAAGTTTCTTTTCCCCTCCTATGTTAATTTATCAAATGAGTAGCACTTGCTGCTGTTAATTTATCAATCGAGGTTACTCTTGCAGCAAGTGTTACTCTTATCAAATATAACCGAAAATGCTTTACAAATAGACTCCGATCATTTGGACATCTAGCTGCAATTTTGGGCATGATCAAGCCATGTCTGAACGGGCTAACCCGACCCAGACACAATCAACCAGACTACAGCTTGAGTTCAGTTGGCCTAGGCCCGGGTGACTCGCATGGTCAGCTTGATCCCACCCGAATTAAGTCACTATTTGAGAAGCTTCTCCCATTCCAACAAGTCATAGACGCAATTCCGCAGTTCATGACACCTCCTCCCTCCCTACCCGCGCCCCAATTAGGATCCATTTTCTCTCTCTTCCAAGCACCAAATCCTCCATCCAAATATCTAATTATCTCTCCTCTCAAACCCTGGTCTTTTCCGAGATAGCTTGCATCGCTTTGCACTCCTTACTTGCTACAATTTCTTCTCCATGATTCTTCATCCAAGTGGACAGAGATGGCTAACCAAGGATCCGAGTTGGGCCAAGTCTTGCATTGACATCTCATAGCATGAACAATCAAGATCAGCTCTTCCTCTTCCCTCCTGAATGTATTCCAATGTGAAGTGCGAGGCCACAAGGAAGAACATATGGCAACCATCCTTCATGGCAACGATGATACTTTCTTCACCCCTTCCACAGGTTATGCTGGTTGGATCGGGCTGGAGGTGGGGGGGGGGATCACCCCCTAGTTGGGTTGTGTTGGGGTTGAGCCTCCAACCCCCAGAGCCTAAACCAATCAACTTGCAGCATTGTCCGCAAGTTTAAGCATCTTCAGGGAAACAACTGTACATAGATGCTCTAGCTATCACGCAGAATTCTCACCGTTCTATCCTTCAATAGATGGTAAACATCTTGAATCACCCATAGCAACAATTAAACGATGTGTTTGTGGAACAACTGATTTACATTTAACTCGAGTCACATGGATTCGGCGCCCTAAACACACTAAAGCCGCGGAGGCTTAATGCAGAGCCTACATCTGCTGAGGTATCTACATGAAAGCCGACTGGTGATGGAAAAACTTGGTTTACTGAAGACGTTTTAAGAGAACCAAACAGTAAATACATATGTTGTACACAAGGATTGAGAGTTATACATGACACAAAAATGTCAGCATTTCAAGGTCCCACTCTTCCACTTGGTCAATTGCAAACCGTCTTCAGCCTCTTCGCTGCCTGGACAAACCCTACAATTACCTGCAACTCATCCAATTGCTTTTCAAGAGAAAAGCAGTTGGGATATATGCACAAAGAGTCAATTGAATTGCTCGTCTGTCAAAATTTTCTTATTGAAGTTAGATGCTAGAATACTATGTTTTGCTCATTAAGACATCTGCAGACTGTGGAGGAGGAAGACAGCAGTTCAAGGGACTGAGAAAAAGCACCTGTGACATGAAATGCCTCTGAACAGCATCAATCAGCTGCTCCTTGGAAGGGTTAGGACTGGTGCCCACCTGCCCCACACACAAAACTCTGAGCCTCACAGAAGCAATATAACAATCACCATTTTCACTGGTATAGAGTTCAACATCTTTGGATTACAGTTGGTCACTCGTTTACATCAAATAGATACGGCAAAAGATGATTTAAGGACTCACAAGGTTGAAGTGCTTCCAATATCTCCATAATGCGGTTGTTTCCAGCTTGCTCAGGTCAACTTTCTGCACCAACTACCAAAAGCATTTGGTAAAAGTGGAAAACTTCTATATGCATTGCTCATTATAGTATGTCACTGCTACAAGCTAACTTGTATCTCAGACTTATGGTTCATCCCAGGCAGATGGAAAACTATGTCCAATTCATCCAAATATCTAAGGACATAAATATCATATTCAGAACAAAAAATATGATTGCTAAAAAGCAAAGCATTTCCACACCGTGGCCGTGTCAGCAGGTGAAGTGAGTCCCTTTGCCTGTGAAACACAGGAAAGCGACTGACCGAGGGTCCTGTTTGCCAATCCGACTGTTTTATGTGGCCTATGCCTTGGTTTTGGAAGTTTTTGTGTGTCATCGGATGCTGCAAGAAGTATGGTAAGGAAATAGACATCAGTGAATGGAATCAACAGAAAAATGAGCAAAATGATTGACATGCTTTCTTGCAGGATGATAAAAAGCCTAAAGTTGCATACACAATAAAATCCTTGTTACACATTCCAAACCAATAATGACTTACGTGATACAGGCATTTACTTTATTGTTTATTCTCATACAATGCACAATGTCCTAGAGATCAGAAATGATTTCTTCAGAAAGAATCCATTATAGGGGATGTGCTGACATGTGATACAAAAACCTGGAACTGTTACTCTTCAGTCTGACTGCTTTTAACCACAACAAAGGTAGACCTAATGGAGTCCATGTCACTTCTGTTGCATTAGTGGTGTGCATGGGAAAATCTCTGAAATGGCCAGCTAAATTTTAATCCTTAGCACAGTTAATTCAGAGAAACAATCTCAAAAAAAAGTCACACTTAAAAAAGGAAGCTTATCCCAAACAAATGTACACACTCCAGAAACATTTGCTATGGCAACTCAATCTATCTCGTGCCAAACTACATCTAGGTTGATGACAAAACCAGACATCAATATACTGAGACAGTACAGCTGCCATATGTTGGAAAGAAAATTGCAGTCAATTCAGATATCCATTCATATACTCCACAGTTCACAATGTGACCTGATCACTAATGCTTCTTTTGATTGCTGCAGCTAAACACAAGAATGATACTTCGAAGCAGTTTCTCAAAGTACACAGTGAACCTGGCACGACCACATACAGGTCACCCTTTAACAATAAGATCCAAGAATTTGTATAAAAAGAGCCAAGAATTCATAAAAGCTTGTTATCCCTAATATTTATGGCGCCAATGTCTTTTTCTTTTGGTAAAAGTTCTTTCTCCATTTCTTTCTTTTGGGTGAAGTATGCATATCTGTAGAAAACATCCAAGGATGTATAAAACCTTGGAAACCCTAAGATCTATTGCACCATCATGTTTTATTTTGGGTAAAAACATTATTACATGATAATTGTCACACTCATCACATCATGAATAAAACAAAATCAATAAAATCAATGACTCACTCATGCCAGAGCCATTCCACTGTACATCTTCACATTCCATATCATCTTCCTCATGACCAGTTGGAGCTTCGATCACACTGAGAGCATTCCTTTGCAACTTAACCTCAATGCCATTTGTCAGAACCTGCACTTTGGAAAGGAATACATTCATAACTCCCATAAATATTCATTAATATAGAATTGTGGGCAAGAAAACAACAGAACACGTGAAACTTTTAAAGGGAATCTTGCATATTACCCCATATCAGATTATCACAACGGTCGTCAAGATTGACATAGCATTCGTTCAGTTTCCAGAGAGAAAAAAATGTGCTCTAAGAATGATGAATACAGAATGTTCCTAACCTAAAGCGTCACAATTAAAATCCGGGGACAAACTTGTACTAAAATTAAATGCATGCAAAATAATGAAATGTAGCTTTGTGATAATCTTCTACAACATGCCACAAGGCCACCAGGGAAAGATCATACAACTTTCTTCAAATTTATAGCTCTGAAATACATTATTGTCATTGAATGCAAGACATGCTGGTGGGGCAACATTTCTCTAGGGAATGGAAGATTCATCCATGAAAAGTCATATCAGTCTCAGAACAAAATTCCATGAAAATCCATTAACAGAAGACAACATATTTCTTTTAGAGATTTTGCTATTAGAGTCATTGACATCCTGAGGTTGGATAATGGTAACCAGCACTTTTGCTTCAAGTCATTTTTTATGTGTGTTGGGCACAGAATGTGCTACACTTGACACATTGCAAGTTTGCAGTCTCAGGGAGTTAATGGAAAATATGAACACTGAAGGACCTCCAAGTTTCACAAGAAAACGTGAACATAAGATGGACTAGCATAAAATGTCTTCGATATGAAGATTAGAATAATCAGTGCCGTGGATGGTCGCAATGGTGGACAGAGCACCAGGGAAACTACAATGTTCACAAGAATAATAAATTACAATAACTGGGAGCTACTAAATAGTACGCGCTGAGATAACTTGAAGGATAGAATCTATAAATAACTTTAGCTGGTTTTGCAAGAATGAGAAGAAAAAAAGACCAGAGAAAGCAATCTTTTATCAAGGGACATTGGCAAAGAAACTAAGATCCAACTAAAACGGGTTAGAAACATATCAAAAATTGGCAATCAACTGCAGGACATTGCCACGCGCCAAAAATATAATGACAAAAGAAACAATGACCATCATAAAACTTAAATTCCATAAATTAAACAACAGATCTGTCAACCAAATGCTCATATCAGAAAGCATGTAAACATACAAGCAAAAAGCAGAAATCAACCAATCAAATTTGTCTAAAATGATAGATCCACAAAAGGTTTAACAATGTGAATACTAAAAGGGCCCCTTTGAGGAATAGGGTAGGGCGAATACGCCATTCGCCTTAACCGGGGTGAATGGCATAAACAACATAGAGGCCCTGTTCGACCCCACTTACTCCGGAGGTTATCAAAGGCAGAAAGTGATGTTACCGATGAACACCGCAAGAACCGGCGAATATGACAAGGCAACCGGCGAAGACACCATTCCGCCTTGCCCTATTTGTTTATCAAAGAGAGCCGAAGAGAAGGCCAGACGATCCAACAAACACATAAGCTATGGAAGCATAGTTATCACAGAGGACTTGCACCCTAAAGTTTCAAATACAACATGCCTCAAAAAAAGAATCAAATTTCATAACATAAACTATATAATTGAAGCCACAACAAGATTAATCTCTCGAAGGAATCACTAACGAGCAAAGGAACCATGGATTAAAACATAGATGACACTTGGCAATTCAAAGCGAGTAACGCATCGTGTACACCAGAAGTTGTAGTGAGAAAGTGAGACTGAGATAGCACAGGAATTCAATGCGAGCGAACTATATAAAAAATGGAAACTTTGACGACGCTGCAACCAAATTAAACGGTAATGGACCACACTTAGTGATCGGAAACCCACAAATTAGGATTCACATCATTTACGAAAGAACCACATTTCCCTAGAAATAAAAATAAAGCCAGAAACTCCGTAAAGCTAATGCAAGTTTGAATACCGACACAACTAAGGCATACTAGGGTACAACCAAAAACGCCGCTTGCTCCAACCAGAAGCAGAATTTATTCAAAACTTACCAGCCAATGCCAGCCGCCGAGCCCGACGGCCTTCTTGACGACCCCCTGGAGGCCAACCAGGACCGACTTGGTGCGGTTGTTCCCGGTGACGACCACCTTGGTGTGCCTGGGGAGCACGGACAGCTCCTCCTCGCTGCTCTCCCCGCAGCTCCGCGCCGGCCCGCACCCGCCATGCACGGAGCCCTCCACTGTCTCCAGCATTCCCCCACTTCCCCTGACCCTATCCTCTGAGCTCTCCATCGACACCACCAACACTACCACCGTCACTGCTTCTTCCCACAGAATCCCAAACGCGAAGATTCGAAGAAACCACCGAAATAGAACCGGAAAATTGGAAGGGAACTGGATAGGGGTATCCGGGATTGGAATTTGGGTTTTCTTGGGGAGGTGGAAATTGAGAAATGGGAGAATTTGGGGGATTCTTGGGAGGCAAGAAGCACAAGCAGAGCAAGAAGGTAGAGAGAGAGAGAGGGGGGGGGTTCTGTTCTTGACTTCGTATTTTATTTTATTTCTTTTTTTAATTGGTCTCTGCTGTTCTGAAACCCGAAGACCAGAAACTAGCCAATGGCACAGAGCCACGTTTACGATTCCAGCTCTCGAGTCCCGGCTCCGGACTACGGCCCGGGTTTTGCTTCCAGATGTAACGGCAGCAGTTAATGCACAGAGGCGAAATGACCGGATTACCCTCCCATGACTTTGGAACGGGTGTTTGGGAGCACTTTTTTCTTTAAGACTATTTCTCCCTAAAAAATTATGATAAGGTGATTTTTAATCTAACTTTTAAAATTGATGAAAATCACACTGGACTGTTTGTCAAAAATATCACAATTTTTAAATTTTAGATAGGTCTGTTTGGAAGCAGGCCGCATGGGGGAGCCGACGTCGGGAAGGGGGGGGGACCGGAGAGAGGGGGGAGGAGCCGGCGCCGGGGAAGGGGGGGCCGCAGGGGCCCTACGCGGGGGGGGGGACCGGAGAGAGGGGGGGGCACCGCACGGGGGGGGAAGAACCGGAGAGAGGGGGGGAACCGGCGCCGGGGAAGGGGGGCCGCAGGGGGGCCTGCCCACGGGAGGGGGGGGAACCGGAGAGGGGGGGAGCCGGCGCCGGAGAAGGGGGGGCCGCAGGGGGCCTGCGCGGGGGGGGGGGGGGGGGACCGGAGAGAGGGGGGGCACCGCACAGGGAAGGGGGGGGGGGACCGGAGAGAGGGGGGAGGAGCCGGCACCGGGGAAGGGGGGGCCGCAGGGGGCCTGCGCGGGGGGGGGGGGGGGGTCCGGAGAGAGGGGGGGCACCGCACGGGGGGGAAGAACCGGAGAGAGGGGGGGAGCCGGCGCCGGGGAAGGGGGGCTGCAGGGGGGCTTGCGCACCGGGGGGGGAACCGGAGAGAGGGGGGGAGCCGACACCGGGAAGGGGGGGCCGCAGGGGGCCTGCGCGGGGGGGGACCGGAGAGAGGGGGGGGCACCGCACAGGGGGGAAGAACCGGAGAGAGGGGGGGAGCCGGCGCCGGGGAAGGGGGGCTGCAGGGGGGTCTGCGCACGGAGGGGGGGACCGGAGAGAGGGGGGGAGCCGGCGCCGGGTAAGGGGGGGCGGCAGGGGGCCTGCGCGGGGGGGGGGGGGGGGGGAACTGGAGAGGGGGGGGCTGCGCACGGGGGGGGGGGGGGGGGAACCGGAGAGAGGGGGGGAGCCGGCGTCGGGGAAGGGGGGGATCTGCCGAGGGAGGGGAGGGGGACGCCGTCGGGGGGAGGGGAGGGGGCCGCAGGGGGCGCCAGGGAGGGAGGGGGCCGCCGTCGGGAGGAGGGGAGGGGGCCGCAGGGGGGGGAGCCGGTGCCGGAGGGGGGAGGGGGCTGCTACGCAGGGGGGGAGCTGGTGCCGGAGGGGGAGCCGGAGGGGGCTGCACAGGGGGGGGAGCCCGAGGGAAGGAGAGACGCGGGGGAGGGGAGAGATCGCGAGTGGGAGAGAATTTTTAAAAAAAAATTGGTCTGATGTTATTTTTTTTTTAGGAAGATTTACACGGGAGTAAAGTATCTCCCTAAAAGTTAGGAGAGGCATACCAAACAGGGTTACAAATCCTCTTCCTCTCTTTTTTAAAATTGAGAAAAAAAAGAGGTAAAAAAGAGCAACCAAACACCCTATAATTCTAGGGGGTCGATTTTTTTTAGATTTTTACATATAAATTATGGTTAAAAATATAAATTTATTATTCGTATTTAAATACATATGATTAAAACATTGATGTTGTGTAAAACTCATGTATTTCCCGTTATAATATCAGTGACGTTAACGATCATTTCATCTCCTTAATTTTGGATAGCCATCTCAATTGAATGGGACGTTAAGGAATGAAATACCACGGGAAATCATTTTTCCTTTGTTCTTAAACTCCTCGAAAGAAAACCCTTCTAAAAATGTGTTTGTTTTGATGTAAAACGTTGTAAAACAACGTAAATACCATATTTATGTGAGACATACAACGGGATTTTTAAAAGCATTTTAGGGTGTTTTCCATCGGGTCAAACAAAAGTCCTAATCCTAATTCCATTTTGAAGTATGTTTGAACCGTACTGAGAAGGGCACAAGAGTAAATTGACATGTAGGGGCCATCAAAACGGGGGGGCGTAACGAAGGACGCCCACGGTTTTAGTGGGAGAGCAACCGGGTCCCAATACTGCGCAACGTGAGCCGGGGTGGTCCCGAATCCGAGGCCGCGTGGGTGGGGGAGCGTGGGGTCTGCGATGGACCCCATCCGTCCGATAAGGTCCAATTTTTATAAAAATCCCTACAGCTTTTTAAAATGACACTGATTGATTTCCATCGTACGTGATCGGACGGATGACATGATAAGTCGCTCCCGCCCCCTTTCGTGCTTTCCACGTCTAAAATATCTGGCCGTACACGTGGTAGCAAGTGAGAAGACAAGAATAGTCGTACACGTGGTCGCAAGGGAAGATATCAACCGTTAGATTACGCGGGAGCGGGACTCCGAACGGGGAGCCGAGAACGGATAAGAGCGGGAAAAGGGGTGAGCGAAAGAATCGAGGCCGTACAGACGGCCGTTTTGTGTTTCGGTCCCCCAAAAGAGTCTATATTGTGTACAAGTCAACTATAGAATTGAACAGCATCTTCCGTACGCATAATGATTAGGGAACGCGGGGTTGTTTCCTTCTTATCAAAAAGCTATCCAGAAAATCATATACACAGAAACGTTTTTGATCTTTCGATGCCCCGTTTGATTGGGATGTTTGCTTTGATGTAATGTTCTTTTTCATGCTAATTAATTTTTAGAGTTTAAAATGTTAATATTATAACTAATACATAGAAGATGGATGTAGAGAATTGTAACCTGAAGGCAGGTTCCTCGACTCGTCGGGTCAGATAGTTTAGTATATTATGGGTTAGCCCAAATTTGATCGACTCAAGTTGAGTCGTCTAATTAGATATTTTAAATGATTCAGATAGATTTGTATTATATAATGACTCAAGTTCATTCGTAATATGATACGAGTCGTCGTCTACTCTAGACATTCCCCCGTGTGGAATTAAGGTGGATGGGTAATAAGAAAGTATAATATTACTGATCATTTAGCGTTGTCCGTGAATCTTACATCATGTTTCTATACAAATACATGGAGAGAGACATATCTACATCCATATATACAATACTTTCCCGGGGAATCTGTAAACTTCCAATAATGATAGGATCATGCACGTTATATAATAATATAACTGTCTCCAAATAAAAGGACAGACGAAGTCAAAACAAAGTCCAAACCCCATAAAGCCAGATGAAACGATGCCCTTGCCAACGAGATCTCTCATCAGAGGGTGAGTAGATGACTGCCATGATGAAAGAAGCTTTCGCCATTGAAATATTATGCGCCCCCCCCCCCAAACCACCACATAATTGATAGACCATTCCTTTCTCATGTAAGGGCGTGAGCGAGACATGTACCCATCTCGGGAGTGTCATGGCCTAAATATGTTGCAATGATTTGAATGGCAAAGTGAGAAGGAGAGAAGGGGGGGCTTGGGTTGGGTCTCATCAGTAACAAAAGAGAGCTACGAAGGAAGAAGGGCTCTAATTACTTGCAGACTCCTGAAAGGCTGCGTGCTGTGTTGGGTCAGGGACCCCTTTGGAATTGATGGCTGATGGGGCCACGTGGGTGTGAGGTCTCATGTGCTGACACTGTTTCCCGTTAATGGGGGAGGGGGGCATCGCATCACCGCTTCCTGACCTGACGCTGATCTAATATGTCTCGTCAAATGGAGTCGTGGCACCATACAAATCGTCTACAGTGTTAAGTAGGCGGAGCATCTCATCGTGGCAGGATATAAAACCGTCTACAATTTCAGTAGGCGGAACTATTGTTGCTCGGATCGATGATGTGATTTTCGACGTGACGTGATCCACATGAATATGAGAGTTTTTTCATAATAATAACATGCGAGAGACATATTGTCACGTATACCAACGATATATCTTGTATTATTGCGGTGCATATAGAGCAGGCAACCGTGCCATATGCAGGAGTCGGCGACGGCCATGGCTTGTGTCGGGATGAGATTACTAGAGGGGGAATAAAAAGTGTCTTGGGAGCACAGGGGCATTAGCAATATTTCATATGCCATGCTTTTCATAGCGTATTCCTCCGAATATTTACCTTGCATTGACGCCTTGGAACGATAAGGATAAAATCGCAAGAATATTATCACCAAATTGAATAAAAATCGCTTTTTCGAACGAGTAAGGGGAGGGGTGTCGGGCGGCATTAAAATCGCTTTTTGTGAAATATAGCAGGCATATGAAATATATGATCACCAAATATTATCACCAAGTTTACATACATATACCTTGCATTAAAATCGCTTTTTTATCAATATTTCATATGCCCCAATGCTTTTCATAGCGTATTCCTCCGGAGATTAACTCTGGCTGCTACGAGCCCCCCTCTCCTTACTTCTTCGTAGTATATGTCTGCTATATGACTCCCGTAAATTAAATAAAATTTTTTGTAAATTTCATATGAATCATTCATATTTAAATGAAATAAAACTTATATATGCGTGTAAATTTACCGCTATTGAGCGGGCTCTCTCGCTGACGAATTGATCTATCCCCTTCTTCTTGTGTGTTTTGTCGAACACTGTCTGAAATGATGGAGAATGTTTGAGCTCCACTGTTTATTTTACAAATTATAAAAAATAAATGAGGACATATATGTATAAAATATAAGAAAATAAATTAAAATATTATTTATCAATTTTTGTTTCTAGGTCGCGAAAGAGAAAGACCCACTCATATGCAAGGGCACGTTTGGCTGCGACGTCCGATTTGCTGACACTTTCTAGGACTTTTCTATCCATTTCGAATCGGCCCATTTGTCACACACGGCATTCCAATACTCCCTCCTCACCCAAGAAGGGCGGTGCTCTTTCTAGAGCTCTCGGTCTCCGCTCCCTCCAGCATTTAGCTGAGCCCTTTTTCGGGTCTTGTTTACGCGCGCGGGGAATCCCTCCTATTTTTCCTCGCGGCGGGGACGCACACTCGCCTGTTACGGAAGGCCGAGATAGGTCGACTTGGCATACGGGGATTCCGGTGGTATTTACAAGAAGGTGAAAAGAACGATAGGAACTCACAAGAAGGAATGGCATATGGTTAACCGCTTTGGAGAACTGGGACATGGATGGCTGGATGGAATGCGGACGTGCCAGTCGATTTCTCGACGATCACCTGCGGAGCCAAGTGTTTGACTGGGGATGTGTCGCCAGGGCACGGCACGTGGGCACGGAATATTGTGCGCCACGTGGAGAGAAGGAGGTTTCGCTGGTACGAGTGTAGACGATTGTGGGGGCTCGTGTACTGGACGTCTTCCCCACCGATCGCAAGCAATCGATGTTTATTTTACATCGGGCGGAACCCGAACACCTTTGTTTCTACTACCGAAGAGGAGAGTCAGGGACCTTGGGTGTCGCAACATCGGGAGGGCTCAGTCCATCCAACAGTGACAGGACAACAACAACACAGCAGGGATAACTGGGGGTAGAGAGCCTGGTACCGATGTGGACACTAGAAAGGGTATGCACCCTGGGTTTATGGGAAGGAGGTATTGGCTCGGACGGCGGAGCAGCGGACACTGGCTTGACAGGGAGCAGGCATGTTCTAGCTTGGGCGCGGAGCTATCCAGCTAGAGAAGTTAGGACCGAGCTAGGAGATAGATGGCAGTCTACTAGGCAGCTTCGAGACTGATAGCTAGCAAGGATGGAGATTCATTTCCTAACTGGATTACATAATTATATGCCATGAAATGTATTTATATGGGGACGTGAAAGCCCGATTACAAATGTGTGCAAGCCACGAGATAATTTCGTCATTTGTGACGGTCCCCGGGTCACTACGTTATTGTGCGGGTATTTCCGCATTTGTACATGGTGTCCGTCAAAGGACTTGTTACTCGGCAGGATGCCACCCTAAGGGCGTTACAATGTATTCCCGATATGAGACAGTGTCGATATCGGAGAAGTTGGGGTGCCGTGGGCACCGCCATGCTAGAGCAGTTCGGCGTCGCCAAGGCCGCGGCGACCGAATGGCGTGGGCACCACTTGTGACTGGAGTGGTCGGGCACTGTTGAGATAGGGGCGGCCAAGCGCTGTTGCGACTGGAGTGGCTGAGTAGCGTGAGTATCGCCCTGACTGGAGCGACCAAAAGCCGTTGAGCTTGGAATTGTCGGCTGGCGTGGGCACCGTTACGACTGGAGCCATTGAGGCCGTACAGTTGGGTGCCGTTGGCACGGTAATGACTTGGAGCAATCGGGTGCCCTAAGCACCATTGTGATTGGGGTGACCAGGCGCCGTTGAACCTGGAGAGTTGGGTACCCTAGATATCGTCGCTAGAACGATCAGGTGCCATGAACACCACTGAGATTGGAGAGCCTGAGCGCCGCTGGGGCTAAAGTAGCTAGGTGTCGCGGGGACTGGGCAGTTGGGTGTCGTGGGCACCGTTGTAGCTGGACACTCGGGTGCCGTAGGCACCATAGTGACCAGAGTAGTTGGACGGTCGGGTGCCGCGGGGCACCTTTGAGACCGGAGTGGCTGGGCAGTCGGGTGCCGGGGGGGCACCGTTGTGACTGGAGTAGCTGAGGGAACTGGGCGTCGGGAGACCCTGATGGTTAGGCGCAGTTGAGACTGGCAATCAGGTGCAGGGGACACCCTTGTGGCTGGAGTAGCTGAGGGAACTGGGCGCCAGGAGACCCTGGCTATCATGCTCGGGGCGCATCTGAGACTGGCAGTCGGGTGTCGAGGGCACCGTTGTGACTGAAGGAGGTGGGCGCCGTGAGACCTCGATGGTCGTACTCGAGGCGCGTTCACAGAGGTAGGGGCTTGACACTTCATCTTGCGTCAAGACTCGTGAAGTATGCCCATTGTTTGGGTAACCGTCTTGAGGGCACACTTATCGAGGTGACACCATGGCAGCGCATGACCCTCGAGACAGGGACCGGGTAGGGTGCTCTCATCAAGCGACACCTAGGTCATGCATGAACATCGAGATAGAGACCGAGCAGGGTGCCTTTATAACGCAGCATTCGGGCAATGTGTGACTATCGAGACAGTCTCGGGCAGAGTGCTTCCATACAGCAGCATCAGGGTCGTGCATGAATATCGATATAGGGCCCGAGGTAAAGTGCTTTCATCAAGCAACATCTGGGGTCATGCACAATTATCGAGGCAAGGCCTGAGCAGAGTACTTTATCAAGCAATATCCGAGGCCGTGCACGATTATCGAGATAGGGCCGGACATGGTACTTTCGCCAAGCAACATTTGGGCAACATGCGATAGTCCAACGACATCCAGCTAGAGTGTGTTCATCAAAGCAGGAGCCGCCTTTGAGGAGGTATGTGTTTTGGCTAAACGTCGTACGAGGGACAATCATGCGACATGCCCTCGGCGTGAGCCTAGCGAACACAAAACTAGCCAACCAAGTCCTTCGAGCGCCGTTTGTAGTCCCGGGGGTGAACTCCATGCATCTTATTATCTTTGGCCACCCAATGGGGGGTTTTATAGGGGAAGTTGAAGGGTCAGGGGGGTTTACACGGACCGGGATGGGGGGTGCAATTTGGTCCGCGTAAACCCCATGAAAATGTATTATTTTATTTTTTTATTTCTAAGTGGGGGAGGGGAGTTTACGCGGACCAGGCTGACCCCCCAGCCTGGTCCGCATAAACCCACCCCTAGGGGGGGTTAATGCAGACTGGGTTGGGCTCGGCTTTTCAAAAAAAAAAAAACTTTTTTTATTTTAGGGGGGTTTACGCGGACCAAGCTGGCCCCCAGCCTGGTCTGCGTAAACCCCTTGGGGTTAATGCGGATTGGGATGGGGGTTATTTTCCAAACGTAAAAAGTTTTTTTTCCTTTTGATGGGGGTTTACGCGGACCAGGTTGAGGGGGTCAGCGTAAACCCCCCCAAGCCCTCAGCCTGGTCCGCGTAACCCCCCCCCCCCCCCGCCCAGGGGGGTTTACGCGGGGTGGACCAGGGGTTTTTTCCCTGGAGAGAGAAATGTATTTTTTTATTTGTATTTTTTGTTATTTTTTCTGGAAGGTGCGGTAGCTTGAACACCGGTCTGCAAGCAGGCGGGTCGCAGCCTGCGTGCGCTGGCGAGAATGGGTGCCACGATCAGCTCCATCGTAGGATAAGGGCGGGCGAGCCCTCGTTGCGAAGAGGACTTGACGTAGTATAACGACACCAAAGACCAGGCCCTAACTCAAAGCAAGGCGACGAGGAGAACTCCCGCAACACGGAGATCATCCTCAGATCGGGCCTGTCTGGGCGAGTCGCGCAGCCCGGCGAGAATTGGCACCGCTATCAGCTCCGATGTTGGATCAGGGCGGGTGAGCCCTCGTTGCGAAGAGGACTTGACGTAGAATGTCTGAGAAGTATAGGTTGGTGGTAGTTCTGATGGGAATCGATGTCGAGCACTGACTTTTTATTTTGTATTTGTGTCCTTTAATTTATTTTTATATCCTTGGGAAAGTATGTTCACAATTATAAGACTTTATAAGCCAATGTGTCATTCCCTAGGATTCTTTAGGTTTTGTGCAAAAGTCCAGTAGGATCAGCAAGGGGCCCCCATCTCCTTTCACTGCAAGAAAAACCGCGAGTAGCGACCGACCTCTCGGTCGCTATTCGGTCGCAGATCGGTCGCAAAGATCATGTCGCGACCGAACAGACACCTATTAGCGACCGAACATGTCGGTCGCTATATAATAGTCGCTAAATGGCGACCGATATAAATCGGTCGCAGAATAGGTCGCCGTTAGCGACCGATAATTATCGGTCGCAGAATCGGTCGCAGATAGCGACCGATAATTATCGGTCGCAATATCAGTCGCGGATAGCGACCGATATAAATCGGTCGCATTATCCGTCGCTAATATATACAGTCGCTATTCGGTCGCTATTCGGTCGCTAATTTTAATACTTTAATAAAATAAATAATGAAGACAGTCGCTATTCGGTCGCTATTCGGTCGCTAATTTTGCAGTATTTTTTTTTTATAAATTTATATAATCGACTATAAATCACCTGATAAATAACAATTTAATAAAATAAATAACCTGATAAATAACAATTTCATAAAAACATATAAATCAACTACACAAATCACAATCTCCACGAACTTCAAATTCATCACATACAAACACACAAATTAATCATACATCCATAATAAAATGACAACATGCAAATAACTAAAATGAAATCACAAATCCTCCGCATATGTGTCATCCTGGTCGTCGTCTCGTCTAACATCTCACGACGGATGATCCTGTATATCATTTAAAAAAATTAAAATCAAATCCTTAATAAAGAAATCAATTTTTCTTGAAAATTAAAAGCAAGATGTTTTTCATTTAAGTGAAATTGACGAATGACAATTTTAAACGTTTTGCTCAAATCGGTAGTCCAATTTGGACTCCGTCAGTTTCTACAAGTCACTCTCACCTTCCCGGTCGTGTTGGAGTCATTGACAAATTAATTGGACATATATTTCTTTATTTTTGACCCTCTTACACTCGATTAACTTGGTTCTATTTAGGAAATGTAAATTTGAGCATCGAGCTCAAATTTGGAGTCCAATTTGAACTCCGTCAGTTTCTACAGGTTACTTTCACCCCCCATGTCGTGTTGGAACAATCGATGGATTGATTGGACCTCTCTTTTCAATTTTGGACCCTCAAACCCAAGTTCATAGAGTTAAGAAAATGATATTTTCCCCTCCTCAATCTAAATTCTTATATTTTGTAAGATGATATTTAGAGTTAACAAATAGAAAATCAATCAAATAAAATACTTACCGGAGGCTGCTGTGCACGAGGTGCAGGAGGTGCAGGAGGTGCTCTATTACTAGCAAGTCCCAATTCTGTGAGCATCTGGGAGACGGTCTGAGAGACGATGGTTGAGATATTCTGAGAGACGGTCTCGTTGACGATCGCCCTAAACATATCTGGAGTCATGGTCGGAGCGGCGCTGGAAGAACCATCTGGGGCTGCTGGTGTGGTATCTGGGGCTGCTGGTGTGGTAAATGGAGAGGTCGCATGTGAGACCGAACTCGAGCATGATGATAACACCCTAGTCGTGCCCAAGCTATGTCCAAAACCATAAACATGGCCTTTCTTGGGTGCCCCAGATGCTGCAACCCAAATGTCAGGATCCAACTCTGGACGCTGACTGTCATCCCCGTACCTCTCATCCATTCCTCTACTATATGAGTCCTGCAAAAAACAAAAAAACAAAACAAAATTATTCTACAGTTTAATCTTAAATGAAAACTATTAATGTATACACTTACCGCTACCTCCCGAGCTTTCTCACTAATGTAAGCATTTGTCCCTTTCTTCTTATGAGTATGATCAAAAAGTTCTTGAAATTGAGGTGGCCGCTTTAACTGTACTTCCTGTTATTCAAATAAATCACAGTTTATTATTAGATTAAAAAAAATACAAATGTAGAAGTGTACTTACCAATCTCGCTTTATGCGTTGCAAAGGAGACAGAGCCACCCGTGTGTACATTCGCTTCAGGATGCGCTGCTCTGTTTTGCTTTGCTTTGTTTGAATTGTCATTCCATTTCTCCGTTCCCCAAATGTTGCACAGCTCCGTCCAATACTACTTTCTCATCCACACAGGCCCATGCTCCTTCCATTGGTTCTTATCTGTACTTGTACATGCTCTTTCTGCATTTTTTCGGATATTGTGCATAAGATGTTTGAAATTTGCTCTTGCAGTAGTTGTCCATGCAGATCTAGCACGTAACTCATCTGAATGCTCTGTGAATCGATGATTCCTCTACATATTAACAAAAAATAAATTATATGTTACATAACAATAAGTGTGTTAAAATATAGCAGGAAAATGACTTAATATGATAAAATAAGATAAATACCAAGAACATAGTGAACAATAAATCCCGAACATCCATCGGAAAATCAGAAAAGCGACGGATGGGGCCTGGAAAATGTGCTTCAATTGACTTTGTAATAAATTGTGATGCTTGGGCTGGCTCTATTTTATTCCTGAAATTCAAAATATTAATACCACAATGATGAATAGATAACAAAAATAATGCATTACATACCCTTCATTTATCCACACTGCCCGCATCGTCTCATTATAACTGCCCTCCCCCTCGTGATGACTCGTCTCGTCATCAGCACGTACTATACGAAATGGACAAAAATAAATAAAACAAACTATCAAAAAAATATAGAAATGTAAATGAACATACCTGACTCAGCTGGAGGAGGTGTAGATCCACTCGCCATGTGTGATGGCGGTGCAGAGGCCGTCAATCTACCTGTTGTCAGTGGTAACGGTGCAGAGGTCGTGGGTCCTGTAAGGATAAGAATCAGATAGCACAAAAACATAAAGAATTATTTTAAACAAATACTACAATGCATTATACATGAAAGTATACATACCTACTACCGGTGGTAGCGGTGCAGAGGTCGGTGGTAACGGTGCAGAGGTCGTGGGTCCTGTAAGGATAAGAATCAGATAGCACAAAAACATAAAGAATTATTTTAAACAAATACTACAATGCATTATACATGAAAGTATACATACCTACTACCGGTGGTAGCGGTGCAGAGGTCGGTGGTAACGGTGCAGAGGTCGTGGGTCCTGTGAAAATAAGAATAAGATACCACAAAAATATAAAGAATTATTTTAAACAAATACTACAATGCATTATACATGAAAGTATACATACCTACTACCGGTGGTAGCGGTGCAGAGGTCGGTGGTAACGGTGCAGAGGTCGTGGGTCCTGTGAAAATAAGAATAAGATACCATAAAAACATAAAGAATTATTTTAAACAAATACTACAATGCATTATACATGAAAGTATACATACCTACTACCGGTGGTAGCGGTGCAGAGGTCGGTGGTAACGGTGCAGAAGTCGTGGGTCCTGTAAGGATAAGAATCAGATACCACAAAAACATAAAGAATTATTTTAAACAAATACTACAATGCATTATACATGAAAGTATACATACCTACTACCGGTGTAGAAATGGAAGTAAATCTCCTCCCGCTACCCTCTCCCCTCCCACCTGAAGAAGTCCCACGCCGTCCTCGAACCATATCTTCAACTGGTAATAAAATACATGCATATTCATCAAATAGTGAAAGAAAGAAAGTTACAGAGTATTAAAATTTTAGGTAAAATTGTATACCATTAATCAAACATTCTCCATTTCATCTTCAGATGTTGGAGATATATCAAATTCAACATTCACATCTTCATTATCAGATTCATTTTGATCACTAATATATTCCTCCTCTTCGGAGTCCCCCAACTGTATTTCAGGTTGTTCTGGATCGACTTCTTCCACTTCATTCTCTTTAGATAAAGACAGTGCCTCCACAGATTCATCACTAGAAGCAGGCAACTCTACATCATCACCCAAGTCTGATTGAAAGAATTCGGCATTCACATCCAACTCTACTGTTTCAGTCAAATCCAACTCATAATCCGGGAAAAGCCTTGTCTTAACCTTGCAAACTGCCCACCAATCATTTCTTTCTTTATTTCTAGACGATGGATACTTTGTATAATAGACCTGCTGGGCTTGTGCGGCCAAAATGAATGGATCATAAGTATTCAATTTAGACTTATGTCTGATATCGACAATCCCATATGTTGTGTCATTTCGAACAGAATTGGGATCAAACCAATGACACTTGAACAGAAATATATGGTTGTCATCTCCGAGATATTGCAATTCTAAGATCTCCTCAATAATACCATAATAATCACGTTCGTTTTCATTATATGTACTTCCTTTCACACATACCCCGCTGTTCATTGTTGACTTATTCTGCCCATATTGTCTAGTGTGAAATCTATACACATTCACAATAAATGCTGGATATGTACGTGCAACTTTCGATGGGCCATAACTACTCTCTCGAATTCTTTGATCAGTAATAAAACCATTTTCAACCTACATATGGAGAGCACACTAGTCAGAATTTGTCATTGGCCTAACAAGGAGAAAGAGTAGTAATAATACTTACACGATATTTCAGCCAAGAAGCAAATGATTTTTCTCGTTCTTTTTCAACCTCCATGTCAGTGAGATATGGACATCTTTGGATTAATTCTGAGTCAAATTGTCTGTATTATGACCATTGGAGCATTATAGATGGAATGAAAAATAATAAGTTATAGACACAATGTAATGTGAGTAGAGAACTTACGCAACATAAGGTTTAACCTCCATACAATTTAAAAGGATGTACATTTCTGCACAGTGCAATTCTCTATCATTTAGCATCCGACTCGAAGAACGTCCATACGCACGTCCAGGATACTTAAATATAGACAGCCGCTCAGAGTGAACGGAGTCTCCCCCATCATCATTACGTGGTGGCCGAGTACGACGAGTTTGTACCTCAGGTTCAAAGTACATTGAACAGAAATTTGATATTTCTTCCATAATGTACGCCTCCGCAATGGAACCCTCTACTTTTGCCTTGTTGCGAACTTTCATTTTCAATTCATGCATGCACCTACCAGAATGTTCATAAGATAATGAAAAACACATCAACATCTAATTGAATTATTTAGAGAAAATATATATATATTACCTCTCAAATGGATACATCCATCTAAATTGTACTGGCCCTCCTACTTTAGCCTCATATGGTAAGTGTATAAGCAGGTGCTCCATTGAATCAAAGAATGAGGGTGGAAATATCTTTTCCAATCTACAAACTGTCGTGATCACATTCTGTTCAATAGTTTCCACATCTTCATACCTGAGCTCTGATGCACATAAAATTTTGAAAAACTGACTTAACTCAGTCACTGCTCCCCATATCGGCTTCGGCATCATATCACGAAATACAATAGGTAACAACCTCTGCATGAACACATGACAGTCATGACTTTTCATTCCATATATTTTCCCCTCATTTGTATTCACGCAACGAGCAATGTTAGACACATAACCATCTGGAAATCTCAATTGTTTTAGCCAAAAGCATACTTCTTTAATCTGTGCAGCTCCAAGGGCGTAAATTGCTTTCGGTTTAACTGTTTTACCATTTCTATCAATAAGTTCTAGTTCTGGACGTTTACAATGTATTTTCACGTCTAAACGAGCATTCACATTATCCTTTGTTTTGCCTTTTATGTCCATAATAGTGTTGAACACATTATCAAAGACATTCTTCTCAACATGCATGACGTCGAGGTTATGTCGTATAAGAAGAGTTGACCAATAAGGCAATTCCCAGAAGATACTTTTTTTGACCCAGTTGTGATCCTTCCCAAATCCAGGGAGCTGTCTTGTGCTGCTCGACAATTGTGCTATATCTGGTAAGTTCTGTACACTTGCTGCTAAATGTGGACCAGACAACCGTTCAAAATCAGCTTCTTCCAATTCAATTCTGTTCTTTAAGAATGCATCTTTTTGCCTTCTAAACGGATGGTCCCTTGGTAGAAATCGTCGATGACAATCAAACCAGCATGACTTGCCACCATGCTTAAGTACAAATGATTTGGAACTGTCCATACAGTAAGGACATGCTAGTTTTCCATGAGTGCTCCAGCTAGATAACATTCCATATGCAGGAAAGTCGCTTATTGTCCACATCAATGCAGCCTTCATAGTGAAATTTTGTTTTCTGGATGCATCATAGGTAGTAACCCCATCAGTCCATAACAATTTCAACTCATCAATCAACGGCCTGAGATATATGTCTAGTTTTTTCCCAGGATTTTTTGGACCAGGGATCAATAATGATAGAAATAAATGCTCTCGTTTCATGCACATATTTGGCGGAAGATTATATGGTGTCACGAAAACTGGCCAGCAAGAGTAGGAAGTCACTGAACCTCCAAATGGATTGAATCCATCAGTACATAAACCCAGCCTTACATTACGCGACTCTTTTGAGAAAGTAGGGTGAGCACGGTTAAAGTGACTCCAAGCTTCGGCATCTGCAGGATGACTGATTACATTATGTTGTCGACGTACTCTTTCCGCATGCCATCTCATATGTTGAGCTATCTTTGGTGACATATACATTCTCTGCAATCTCGGTGCAATAGGAAAATACCGCAATGACATATATGGTATATCTTTTTGCTTTGAATTGTCCCCTTTCTTAGGCTTGAATCTATCATGACCACATATGGAACATGATACCTTACTTTTATCCTCATTATAATATAGCATGCAATGATTAGGACATACATCTATTTTCTCATATCCAAGCCCTAAGTCAGTGACCATCTTCTTTGCACGATAAAAATTTTCAGGTAATTTCTCATCTTGTGGCAACATACTTTTGATAATCAGTAACAAACGATCAAAACAAATCTCACTGATGTGAAATTCAGATTTCAAGTTCAATAATTGTGACACCGCAGACAGTCGAGAGTGATTTTGACATCCATTCCACAATGGCTCATCAGCATCTTTGAGTAGCTGATAAAATCTTTCAGCTGTCTTGTTTGGCGGTTCTTCATTGTGTACATGCTCCTCATGAACATTGAATTCTGGACCAGCAGCATCTATGACCATATCAACATATGAACTTCCACTTCCTCTATTGGCAGGCTCGTAGGACCACAATGTTTCACCATGACATATCCAGTTTGTATAATCTTTAACAAACCCCTTTCTGTATAAATGACGTTGTACATCCCATGTTGTCAGCCACTTCAAATTCTTACAGACTACACAAGGACATCGGATACGACCCTCACAATCTACAGCTTCAATAGGATTTCTCAAAGCAAACTGAATGAATCTCTCAACTCCATTTTTAAATTCCATAGACACCACCTGATCAACTAGTCTACGGTACATCCATGAACGATCTTCAGACATTTTCCCTATGCGAATGAAATGTAAACACACAAAACTTTAACATGTTTAACAAAATAAAAAGTCCAACCCTTTCCTCACATCCTCCATCTCTGCCATTTTAAATAGGACGGAAATATCATTTAGATTTTCACTTTTTAACCCATCTGTGAAGGTTTGATCGCACGATTAATTACTATATGTGTTGTGTTATTTGCTAAAAATTTCGGCAGCATCTCCCCACACCTCTCCGATATACCACAAAATATTTATTGATTAAGAAATTTTCTTAAACACTTACTAATAAGTGGTTAAGAAATTAATCAAAATCAATAAAGGTATATCAGAGAGGAGTGAGAAGACGCATCCAGCCAAAATTTTTAACAAACAACACAAACACATATAGTAATTAACCACCTAAGTGCGATCAAACATTCACAGACTGTCCAAACGGGACAATTCAAGACTTTGAGTTAGATATACACATTCTCATCATTCAAAATGAGAACGTGCACATCAATCCCAAAGTCTTGAACGGGTAGATTGATTGACACGGGTTTAACACGCTCTCCTAAGATGCGTGCAATGTTAGGTTGCACCCACGCATCTCAGCTCACATACAACACCCAACTAATTAAATATTGACAAGATAATAACACATTCTAAAAACATAGCAGTAACATGTTAAAATAAAATTCATGCTCTTATGAATGTGCTGGAAATGCTGCAAGTAACACCCAACTATCTCTAGCTTCATATATAATTACTATTTTAGAAATGCTACAAGTCTAAATAACAAAAAAGAAAAAATAAACAACGGAACAGTGGTCTTCAGACACAGTATTCTGATTAGACAGAGCATGGATATATTGCAAGATACGTGATCAAACCGCCCAGCATCTAAATAAGGTTACGTGATCAAACCGCCCAGCATCAAACCGCCCAGTATCAACATAATGTAGCCAATTAAGGCTCAGAAGAAGGCTCAAAAATGGTTAAAATTGGGAGCATGTACACAAATGGAAATTAAGGAACCCCAATGTGACTAGCTTGTCTAATTGTGAAAGCAAGTACATGATCAGCATCCCCTGAGCCCCAAACCACATGCACATGCAATCCCTACTCTCATGACCCACCACCATGTGTGCTTGGAACTCAAAAGGTGCAAAAGAAAACAAACAAGAAGAAGGGAAAGAAAAAGTCATCAACAGCACCTAATCCTCATTCCTTCTTTCCCACTCTACCAAACCCCACAAGAAGTAGAAAAAGAAAAAAAATATCACATGAGAGGAATGATTCTACCAAACAGTGGATCCATCATGGTAACTATGTATGTCTGACAGAAACTATTCCCTTTTCAAAGGATTGTGAGATCCTTGTGATTGGTTGTTTTAGTGAAAATCTGATATCTGATAATGTTATCCCAATAAGCATTGACAAATCGCCCTTGTATGGAATCATGTCTTTTTAATTAAAAGAGATAAATCGATGTTGTTTGGACATAAACTCGTTTCATTTAAAAATATTTGTAAATACTTGAATAAATAATCCACTTTAAAAAATATAAATTTGACGAAAACTAATTATGATTTACCAGAAGGGGGGGCCCTGCGGAGGGGGAACCGGAGCCGGTGGGGGGACCGGAGCCGGAGGGGGGCCCTGCGGAGGGGGGACCGGAGCCGGAGGGGGGCCCGGAGCCGGAGGGGGGGCCCTGCGGAGGGGGAACCGGAGCCGGAGGGGTGGCCCTGCGGAGGGGGGGGCGGAGCCGGAGGGGGGGCCCTGCGGAGGGGGGATCGGAGCCGGAGGGGGGACCGGATGGGGAGGGGAGAGCCGCGCCGGAGGGGGAAACCAGATGGGGAGGGGAGAGCAGCGCCGGAGGGGGAGGGGGGGCTCGGGCGGGAGGGGGCCGCAGGGGGAGGGGGGGCTCGGGCGGAGAGGGGCTCGGGCGGGAGAGGGGCCGCAAGGGGAGGGGGGGCTCGGGCGGAGGGGGGCTCGGGCGGGAGGGGGCCGCAGGGGGAGGGGGGGCTCGGGCGGGAGGGGGCCGCAGGGGGAGGGGGGGCTCGGGCGGAGGGGGGCTCCGGCGGGGGTCCGCCTCACTTACCTCCGATGGCCGGTCCCCGCCGCCGCTCGCAGTCGTCCGTCCACCGCCGCTCGCCACGCCGCTCGCAGTCGTCCGTCCACCGCCGATGGGAGCTGGTCGCGGGGGGGCCGCAGAGGGAGGGGGGGCTCGGGCGGAGAGGGGCTCGGGCGGGAGGGCGCCGCAGGGGGAGGGGGGGCTAGGGCGGAGAGGGGCTCGGACGGGAGGGCGCCGCAGGGGGAGGGGGGGCTCGGGCATAGAGGGGCTCGGGCGGGAGAGGGGCCGCAAGGGGTGGGGGGACGCGGGCGGAGGGGGGCTCCGGCGGGAGGGGGCCGCAGGGGGAGGGGGGGCTCGGGCGGAGAGGGGCTCGGGCGGGAGGGGGCAGCAGGGGGAGGGGGGGCTAGGGCGGAGAGGGGCTCGGACGGGAGGGGAGGGGGGGCTAGGGCGGAGAGGGGCTCGGGCGGGAGGGGGCCGCAGGGGGAGGGGGGGGCTCGGGCGGAGGGGGGATCGGGTGGGAGGGGGCCGCAGGGGGAGGGGGGGCTCGGGCGGAGGGGGCTCGGGCGGGAGGGGGCCGCAGGGTGGAGGGGGGGGACGCGGGGGGGAGGGGGGGGAGCTGGTGGCGGGGGGGGGGGGAGATGAGTGATCAGCGACCGCTTCGCGACCTAAATAAATTCGGTCGCAAGATCAGCGACCGATTAGAGACCGAAATAATTTCGGTCGCAGAATGGGTCTCAGACGTGCGACCGATATAGACGTGCGACCGATTATATCGGTCGCTATATGGTCGCTATTTGGGACCGACTAGCGACCGATTTATTCGGTCTCTAATTCGGTCGCTATTGCCACTTTTTCTTGTAGTGTTTCCTATTTATCCACCTAAGTCTTAGGGCCCATGTGGGGTCAGTCAAAGGTCCAAGGTGGGCTTCTAGATGGCTTGACCATTCAAGGGGACAATTGGATTAAAAAGTCCAATATTCCAACCCTTAAAGTCCAAGATGCTTCCCCCTTATAATATAGTTTATCCCATGTTATATTTTTTATTTAATTTGGTCATTTGACCACATGGGGAAGAAAATCCCCTCTCTCCCACGAAATTCTCAGCCCCACCCATTGTCATTCTCTATATAAGTCTATGTATAGTGTCATTAGAGATTATAATGAAGAAGTAAGCACTTTTATAGGGAGGAAGCCCAAGGGCACCCCTTGTCTCTCCCCCTCTCCCCCTTTGCAGATGGATTTCTGCTGAATCTTGGGTGTGAAGCCCTCTCCTACATTCTCCTTAGCCCCTCTGAGTTCTTCTCTGCCGCCGTCGCCGTCGTTCGAGCCGCCATCGCACCGCCACCGCCACTCGTCAGAGTTCTGTCTCCATCAGGACAGAATCTCACCTCCGGATTTTTATCTTTTCTTCCAGTTGTATGATAGAGCCCAAACTTTGAGGGCTTGTTCTATGTGCCTCCCCTAATCTCTAGTTGAAATTTCGTGCCATTTTGCCTTAGTTTGATATTTTTCCCATATTTTTTTTGTCCTCTCAGTAATCTGCCCTTTTACAGATTTACGGGATAGAGTCACCTTGTCGTATTTTCCCCACCCCCTTACAAATTTTTAGAAAATTCCAAAAAATTACTCATTATTCCACACATATATCCCCTTCCATCATAATTTTCGTGGAGTCTAGAAAATTCATTTGACCCTCGGTCAAAGGTCAGTTTTAGGCAGATCCCTTGCTGCCCTGTGTGTCTGTCAGTCCGAGTCAGAAACAAAAATAGTGTTACAGTCATATTCATTTTCAATCCGTTCGGTGGATGGAGCTGTCAAAAATATATGGTGTAGATCTATGAGTGCTCTTTCCAACGGTACCAGTCACGCCTAGATCGGCCTCCGGATCTGAGTGTCGTAATTCTTGCAGCCAAGGCGTGCAGATATGTTCCTTGTGCAGGTCTGAAATTGCAATCCAGAAGATATTCAGAAATAAAAATCAAAAATCAACTTCAGGAGCCGCCCCTTCTGGGAGTCGTTCAGGGACACCCTGCCATCGTCCCAGCCAAGCGGCGCCTCCAGAAGATCTCAGAAAGGCGACGTTCCTTTGGAAACCGTTACTTGCTGTCCAGTGAGTCAGCAACCGAGTTGGCGCAGCACCGAGTTGGAATAGTGTCGAGTCGGACCAGCAGGCCGCGTTCGTGCCGTACGCACCTCCAGATTGCTGCCCGTCAACCCAGGGTCGGTCCTCCCGGGTCCCACTTGTATCCCTTTACCTCCCTGCGTGGAGTGGGCAATAGATTTCACTGTTGTAACTAAATTTTACTGTTGTTACCGGGAGTTACCGTAACTGGCCGGGATCATCTTCCCCACGCCCGGAGCGTGGAGGTACACTCGTCCCCGCTCTTTATCGCATTTTGCTTATCTCGTATATTTTTGAATGTCGCTGCGAGTGTAGGTTTCTAGCTCGATATATATTGTTATCACCGCTGCGAGAGTGAGTGAGTGTACCGTCCCGTGACTCAATCCGAGTTAACACGGAAAAGGCCGATACCCGAGACTCACGGCCGATTTCTCAACCGCGCCCGGTCCCACGTTTCCCTCGCATAGGGGCGATCGTGAGCTAGAGTCCCAGGTTGCGTGTCCGTCCCGCATCAATTTGGTATCAGAGCGTCAGTTGAGTCTAGGGTAGTCATTAGTCTTTGCTTAACAAAAACAAAAAAAAGAGTCATTTACGTCTAGTCATTGTCTAAGTCGGTCTAAGGTTGCATCCGCATACCATTGTTCGGTATATAAAAAGGTGTTGTCCGAACGTTAGGCTACGCCTATCGGGAAGGCCGCACACTTGCGCGAGTGATCTTCGGATCGATTAACTCCGCCACGTACCGAGTCTTGGTGTCTTGTCCTTAGTGTGCATGCATCCCAACCTTGCATAGTCGGTCTAGTGTCTTGTCCAAGTGTTGGCATGTCCATTCATTAGTGTCCCCGTGTCCCATGGACGACCAAGGGGCCGCATCTTATGTATGGTGGCGATACTATCTAAAATGGAAGGATCACCCGGACCTCCCCAAAAGGTCCGTAGCCCGGGACTTCTACGGCTCCGATAATCCGAGTGACTACCTAGAGTGGGAAGCCATTATGGATGACTACTTTGAGTGTTATCTTATGTCCGGTCCCGCGCAAGTCGACTTTGACAAAAGGTGACTTTTCTATGAAGCCGCCGAAACATGGAGGGACATCAAGTACTTCCGGAAAGATAGGAGGCTAAGGCCCATCGAGTCATGGTGGGATATGAAGAGAGCGCTTAGGAGGGTCTACCTTCCCTGTCCACCTACCTCCAACTACGGGGGTCATACCACTAGCCATCCCCACCAACTCACCCGCAATCAAGTGGGCCACACTTCCAACCAGCCCCGTCCCTTCACCTATATTCAAGTCCACCAAAGCAACCCCACTCAAGTGGTCTGCCCAAGCACCTCCAACCAAGTGGAAGCCCCACTTATGACTGAGTCTAGGTCCACACCCGAGCCGAGAGACGAGGAGCGAGTCCACCCCGAGTCCCCTACTCCAACCCGCACCTTTGCCGAACTCTTACAAATGTTTACGGATTGGTTGGATAGGATGGATAGGGCACTACTCCTACCCGAGTCCAAGGAGGCCATAGCCGGTAGTCTCAACCCGGCCCCATCTCCGGCATCCCCAAGCCCTCTCCCCATCATGGAGGCCCCGCCTTCACCACCCATGAGCGCTCCAATGCCACCACCCCTCTACTTCCGAACTTTATTCAGAACCATCTTATTTGGAGCCACCAAAGCCCGAGCCACCCGTGTTTCTAACGGGTACGCTATACATAGC
This sequence comes from Amorphophallus konjac, assembly GCA_022559845.1. Lineage (NCBI taxonomy): Eukaryota > Viridiplantae > Streptophyta > Magnoliopsida > Alismatales > Araceae > Amorphophallus > Amorphophallus konjac. The sequence goes on from CM040121.1 coordinate 102,282,770, forward strand.
CGAGCCGCTTCTTAGTTGGCTCAAGGATGGCTTGGTCCCACCTCCTTACCCATCCATAGACCCTACCCTACCTTTGGTGCCCATCAACTCCTACCATACAACATTCCGATCTAGTCACCATGTTGATACATTGGGTGACCTTATTCTTGGTTTAGGTTGGCAATGGAAGTTGACACATTTATTGGCCCGAGGCTTCGACCAACCCACTAGCCGTAGTTTCACCCATCCGGCCATAGGGTCCATTACCTCCGTATGCACCGTGAGATGTGTCACTATGGAGATCCTCTTATTCCTCCCCATGCCGATCAAGCCCGACTTCACTCCCTTTTGCCCAAGGGAGGAATCTTATTTTTTTCCCATGACCACCATCCCATTCACCATGATGGATGAAGGTGACTACCTACACCTTCAATAATTTCACAATTGGGACCGTGTCATATGGGAGTCCATCTCATGGGGTCATACCTTCTTTGACCATTTTGACCCCTTCACTAGTGAACCTCCCGAGCCATCATATTCACTCCACTTCTTCCAAGGAGTTCACTATCCCACCCCTATCCATCGGTCTAGTTGGCAAGCCGTACCTACGTCTAGGGGTAATGACGAGGGTAGTTTTGGATCTCCTAGCCCTTCCTCACCCAAATCCAAAGGGCCGTTCATGCATGACTGGGTCATACATGGGCGTCTAGGTGTTTCCCATACCACCAACCTTCGGGTACATAAGATGCATGCATGGCACATATTCGGATGTCCTGGTCCGCCGTCACCCATGTACGGGTCGGACTAACATTAGGTTTGTTTAGGGTCCTTGTGAGTCTTTGTTTCGTTTGTTTGTCGAGTGCATTGTGTGTCTGTGTATACGTTGAGTCGAGTCGGTTTTGTACGTTCACGTTGTCAGTCCCTTTCAAGTGCGACACTTGTCGGACTTTGGGATCGGTTCTACTTCACATATCGGATCTAGTCACATAAGGGACAAGCGGTGATTCCTAGTGAGTCTTCGAGCCGCCTTCCTTCATTTGAGAGTGACCCCACCCCGGAGTGTCCACCTCTAGCCTCATTCTCCAGCAGCGTGTGCATATCGAATCTATACGGGATGAGCATGTGTCGATTACTTGGAGTGGAGCGTACTCTGCGCTTCCAGGTTCGGTGACGCATCCGCCGGAGCTACTCGAGCAGCCGCACCCCTTACTCGACGGGGTCGAGTTCTTCCCACCCGGGGAGAGTTGATGGGAATCGACGTCGAGCATTGACTTTTTATTTTGTATTTGTGTCCTTTAGTTTATTTTTATATCCTTCGGAAAGTATGTTCACAATTGTAAGGCTTTATAAGCCAATGTGTCATTCCCTAAGATTCTTTAGGTTTTTGTGTAAAAGTCCAGTAGGACTAACAAGGGGCCCCCATATCCTTTCCTATTGGTCCACCTAAGTCTTAGGGCCCATGTGGGGTCAGTCAAAGTTCCAAGGTGGGCTTCTAGATGGCTTGACCATTCAAGGGGACAATTAGATTAAAAAGTCTAATATTCCAACCCTTAAAGTCCAAGATGCTTCCCCCTTATAATATAGTTTATCCCATGTTATATTTTTTATTTAATTTGGTCATTTGACCACATGGGGAAGAAAATCCCCTCTCTCCCACGAAATTTTCAGCCCCCCATCCCTTGTCATTCTCTATATAAGCCTATGTATATTGTCATTAGATATTATAATGAAGAATTAAGTACTTTTGTCAAGAGTAAGCCCAAGGGCACCCCTTGTCTCTCCCCCTCTCCCCCTTTGCAGATGGATTTCTACTGAATCTTAGGTGTGAAGCCCTCTCTTACATTCTCTTTAGCCCCTCTGAGTTCTTCTCTGCCGCCGTTCGAGCCGCCATCGTGCCGCCACCGCCACTCGTCGGAGTTCTATCTCCATCAGGATAGAACCTCACCTCCGGATTTTTATCTTTTCTTCCAGTTGTCTGATCAAGCCCAAACTTTGAGGGCTTGTTCTATGTGCCTCCCCTAATCTCCAGTTGAAATTTCGTGCCATTTTGCCTTAGTTTGATATTTTTCCCATATTTTTGTTTGTCCTCTCAGTAATCTGCCATTTTACATATCTACGGGACAGAGTCACCTTTTCGTATTTTCCCCACCCCCTTACAAATTTTTAGAAAATTCCCAAAAATTACTCATTATTCCACACATATATCCCCTTCCACTATAAGTTTCGTGGAGTCTAAAAAATTCATTTGACCCTCGGTCAAAGGTCAGTTTCAGGCAGATCTCTTGCTGCCCTGTGTGTCTGTCAGTCCGAGTCAGAAATAAAAATAGTGTTACAGTCATACTAATTTTCAATCCGTTCGGTGGATGGAGCTGTCAAAAATATATGTTGTAGATCTATGAGTGCTCTTTTTAACGGTACCAGCCACGTCTCGATCGGCCTCCGGATCTGAGCGTCGTAATTCTTGCAGCCAAGGCGTGCAGATATGTTCCCTGTGCAGGTCCGAAATTGCAATCCAGAAGATATTCAGAAATAAAAATTAAAAATCAACTTCAGGAGCCGCCCCTTTCGGGAGTCGTTCAGGGACGCCCTGCCATCGTCCCAGCCAAGCGGCGCCTCCAGAAGATCTCAGGAAGGCGACGTTCCTTTGGAAACCGTTGCTTGATGTCCATTGAGTCAGCAACTGAGTTGGCGCAGCACCGAGTTGGAATAGTGCCGAGTCGGACCAGCAGGCCGAGTTCGTGCCGTACGCACTTCCAGATTGTTGCCCGTCAACCCAAGGTCGGTCCTCCAGGGCCTCACTTGTAGCCCTTTACCTCCCTGTGTGGAGTGGGCAATAGATTTCACTGTTGTAACTAAATTTTACTGTTGTTACCGGGAGTTACCGTAACTGGCCGGGATCGTCTTCCCCACGCCCGGAGCGTGGAGGTACACTCGTCCCCGCTCTTTATCGCATTTTGCTTATCTCGTATATTTTTGAATGCCGCTGCGAGTGTAGGTTTCTAGCTCGATATATATTGTTATCACCGTTGCGAGAGTGAGTGAGTGTACCGTCCCGTGACTCAACCCGAGTTAACGCGGAAAAGGCCGATACCCGAGACTCACGACCGGTTTCTCAACCGCGCCCGGTCCCACGTTTCCCTCGCATAGGGGCGATCGCGAGTTAGAGTCCCAGGTCGCGAGTCCATCCCGCATCAAGTTCCCAGCAGAATCCCAGATAAATAATTCGCAATAGAGATCATGTCATGTCGAGTGTTTGGCGATGCGTATCTACGCGGTCGGACGAAAACTGCCGCTCTGACCTGATCTGGGGGCGGATGACGACGATCCTAGACTCGTTGCGGAAAGGACTCGAAGAGGAATCCCCGTGGGCTGGGTTCGCCCAGAAGCGCTGCGGGGGGATGCTAGAGTCAGCTTTGAATATGGACCTAGAATGGCTGAACTCGGTGTTCATCCAAGCTCCATCTTGAACGCGGTGGACCCAAATGTGATTTAACTCTTGGAGTTACCGGTGTCAAGCCGCTCATAGAAGATGTGCTGGGAGTTGTTCCCTGCCTTTTTGTCATGCACCTCGTGGCACGATGGGTTGCTGGGATTTCCAGGTTGGCCCGATAACTGGGGTGTCGGCATGATGATGCCATTTGTCTGGTAGTCGGGGTGACCCCCGGTTCTTGGCGAAGAGTCGTATGGTACGGCAGGATGTTCTGAGCCCCGGGCTAACCCGGTTGTTGAGGTGTCAGCAGTGTGACACCTTATTCAGGATATTCGGGGGTGATCCCTGAATCTTTACAGAGTGCCATTCGGTACGGCAGGTTGTCTCGAACCTTGGATCCGACTCGGTTATCTGGAAGTTGGCTGGTGTAGTGTCCTTTGCTCGGGGATGATCCCCGGTCGTTATGTTGTGCAGTTGGATCTGGAGAAATGTCTCGATTTCTGAGCTCAACTCAACTGGTAGAGAAACTTTGGTGTTGTGCTGTATTTGCTCTATTTAGGGAGTATTTTCCTATGCTTAATCCTTGATTAATTTGAGAAAATAAGTAGATGCCAACATGTCTCATACAATGTCTTCCTATAATTAGTTTGTGCAATAGCCTCCCAGGCAGACCGAGCTCTCGCCTCGTCCCATCCGCTCGTGAACCGATATCTCCACTATAAAGAAATTAAGCTATATAAGTTAGTATACTGAAAGGAAGAGTTAGGGAAAGATTAAATTATAAACCATGAACATGTCGAACAATAAATCTCAGACGTTGATCAAAAATTCTCTGAAGGGCATTGTTGGCCAAGGAACATGTGCACAAATGGTGTCTGTAACCTAACGGACAGCCCTGGGAGGATCTAACTTACCATTGTAATTACAAATGTTAAAATAGTTGACATTACACAGTTGGAGAATAAATAACGAATACAATTCATGAATGAATAAATTTATCTAGTGATCCAGCACGGCAGGCGTCCATCATTGACCCTGCCTCCCTTGCTCTCGTGATGACTGCCGACATAATCTGCTAGCTGGGCGGAGGAACCGATAGGGGCACTAAGACCTGTAGGAATTAAATGTCATAAGTAAAATATATAATCAATAAATATTTTACTAGAAATTTAAATAGACATATTTGTGCTGATGGTAGGGGTGTGCCTTGCACAGCTAGTATAGGGACACTCGCACTTGTAAGAATTAAATGTCACGAGCAAAAGGTATAATCACACAACAGTTTTGGACACATTTAAATAAACATATCTCTACTGGGTGGTGGGGGTGTGCCCTGTGCAGCTGGTACAAGGGCACTCGGATATGTACGAATTAAATATCATAAACAAAAGGTATAATCATGCACACAACATTTCCAACAACATTTAAATAGACATACCTGTCAGTGACGATGGTGGTAGTGTGCCATGTCCAGCTGGTGAATGGACACTCGGGCCTGTAAGAAATAAATCTTCTACGTTGATATATAATTAATGCACACATATAGCTAAATATTTGAATAGATATACATGTGCCCGAAGTAGATGCCAAAGAGATAGAGCCCCTCCCACTGTCCTGTCTCCTCTTACTCCCACTACGACCTCCTCGAACCATCTCTTTATTAAGAATAATAAAATTAATGTATATTAATCCACAATTGTATAAGATTTACAATAGTCATTATAAATTATGAAAAGATGTAAAATTTCTTACAAAATTATCAAACATTACACATTTCCTCTTCAGGTGCTGATGATATATCTAACTCAACTTCATCTTCGTCATCCTCTTCAGCCTCATCAGATTCACACTTTTCCTCCTCAAAGGACTCCTCCTCCCCTACAACAATAACATTTAGCTTGCTTTGATCGACTTCTTTCACTTCATTCTCCATATATAACCAAAGTGGCTCATCAGATTCATCCAAATGAAGATGCATGGAACCTACAATGTCAACTATGTCTGATTGAAAAATTCGGCATTAACATCCTCTGAGACAGTTTCAGTTAAATCTAACTCATAATTGGGAAAAAGTCTTACTTTAACCCTACAAATTGCCCACCAATCTTTATTCATGGATGATGAATAGTTTGAATAATACACTTGCTGGACTTGTGCGGTCAAAATGAACGACTCATATGTATTCAATTTGGACTTATATTTGACATCGACAATCTCATATGTTATGTCATTTCGAACAGAATTAAGATCAAATCAATGACACTTAAATAGGAATATATGATTGTCTTACCCCAGATACTGTAATCCTATGACCTCCTTAAGAACACTATAATAGTCCAACTCATTTTCATTATATGTATTATATTTAACACATACACCACTGTTCATCGTAGATTTATTGCGTTCATAATCTTTCGTGTGAAATCTATATCTATTCACAATAAATCTTAGATAGGCACGTGGGACTTTCGAGAACATATCTCCCGAGCTCTATCATCAGTAATAAATCCTTCTTCAACCTATATATAAATTAGACTGGTTAAAAAATGAACATTTACCTTAAGAGAAGTAAATAGAAGCATATATATTCAATGTTTGACACTTACTCGATATCTCAGCCATCTGGTAAAAAACTTCTCTCGTTCTTTTTCAACCTCCACGTCCTTGATATTTGGATATCTTTGGACTAATTTTGAATCAAATTATCTGTAATATGAATGCATCACTATCTTAAATGACAAGAAGAAGGGTAAACAACTTATGTACATAAAGAAATGTGAGTTAAGGACTTACTCAATATATGATTCAATCTCAGTACAATTCAGAAGAATATATATCTCTATAGCATACAACTCTCTATCTTTAAGCATGCGAGTCGAACAACATCCGAACGTACGTCATGGATACTTAAACATAGAGAGCCGATCGGAAGCATCAGCAACTCCCCCATCATCATTACGTGGAGGCCGAGTATGACGAGTTTGAATCTCGAGTTCAAAGTACATCGAGTAAAAGTTCAAAAAAATTTCAATAATGTATGTCTCGATAATCGAACCCTTCACTTTCATCTTGTTGTGAACTTTTATTTTCAATTCATGCATACACCTATAGCAACAATTCAGATGACAATGACATATATATCATATACATATAGTAATTGTAAAAAAAAATTCTAGTATATCTCTCAAATAGGTACATCCATCAAAATTGTACTGACCCTCCGACTTTAGCCTCGTATGGCAAATGGATAATCAGATGCTCCATCGAATCGAAGAATGCATGAGAAAATATCTTCTCTAACTTAAAAATCATCGTGACCACATTCTGTTCAACAGTTTGTACATCCCAAAGTCTGAGTTCTGATGTGGATAAAATCTTGAAAAACTAATTCAACTCGGTCAGTGCTCCCCATATAGACTTTGACAACAAGTCATGGAATGCAATGGGCACTAGCCTCTCCATGAACACATGACAGTCATGACTCTTCAGTCCATATATTTTCCTCTCATTAACGTTCACACAATAGACTATGTTGGATGCATATCCATCTGGGAATCTTAATTGTTTCAACCATTAGCACACTTCCACTACAACATAACAGACTTTTACCTACGTTTTTAAAACGTAGATATAAGTTTAAGAAACATAGGTACAGCCTTTGCCTACATTTCCTTGCCATGCTTTGAAATTGTGACACTTGCTCGTGTGACTATAGGTTATACTTACGCTTCAATAAAACGTAGGTATATATCAACCTATACTTACGCTTCAAAAGCGTAGGAATAATCCAACCGAAGCATACTTAAAAGTCATCTAAACATATGTAAAATGATATACCTACGTTTCACAAAAGATAGGTATTACTTTTAGCCACATATTAAAAAAAAGTAAGTATAGATTTACTTAATAATGTTTGATTTTCCTTCACTTTATTTAAACAATAGAAAAATCAATTAACGTCAGTTAAAAAAATGTAGAAAAATGATGTAATGTCGATTAATAAAAAATGTAAGAATATGTTACCTTTTTTTTAAAAAATCTTATTATTATGTGCACCCTTATTGCCTATAATAGTGCATCCATTCATACATTCTCATTCTTAGATTGTATCACTCACCACCATGTTAAGCCACACAATTCTCATTCACACCTATCTACAAATCTCATTCATTGAAGATAATGGAGAAACATACATTTACATGAGAATTAAATCTTAAAAAGATTCATTCAAAAAATAATAAATCTATCGTACATCCAAAGCAATTGCATAAGTCTCCATAAATAAAGAAAAAGAGAGCCTACATCCATCTCAAATGTACATAAGTCAAGATCTCTCTTTCAGTTTAGTCAATCTGCCAACCTCAGCTACAATCTACAAGTGAAAATTGGCAAAAGAGAATAGAAGGAGCTGAGTATCTATTTACCAAGTATTAGCACAAATGAAATATAGCCGGCCACTAATGCCTGTTCAATTGTTTCTGATGATAGAACACCATTTTCTTTGATTTCCTTTTCTGGTGATCCAAGGATGTATGTAACCCTTCAAAATCTTCTTCCTTTGGGAGATGAATCCATTAAGCTCTATAGTTTAGAAAGGGATGACATAGTGTCTCGCAACTCTACGACCAAGTATAATGGTCAAAGCATTGTGTAAAAACGAAATAACTACAAAATTAAGGTGTCATTACGTACTTTCTGAACTCGAGCATCCTTTTCTGCTTTAAATTTTAGAATGGCCTGAGTTAAACCTTCCAATGTGCTATCACTAATGTTTGTGAGATTTCCTGGACCAGTCTCATGCAAACTTGGATGTACTTCATCCACCGTCTTACCAAAGTCCTTCCCAAGAATTCCACACAAGCTGTGAGCCTCATTGACATACTCTAGAACCTTGAGGAGGCGACCCGACTAGAAGCAGTATACACTATAGTCAACATTCTGCAACAAGACATAGAGAGACTTTTAAAAATGAATAAGCATGAAGAGCAACCATAAAATGAAGGCAATAAATATTTTTTGACACAGAATCTGATTCAAATTCAACATGGGATAATGGGTACATAAAAAATAGATTTAGATTTAATTGCAACTATGAATATGGAACTCAAGGATCAAATAGGAAAAAGACCCCTTGAATCATATAAGTACGGTGAAACATATGATCAATCAACATTAGTCAAATTTGAAGTAGAGTTACAGGAAACAATTTGATCTGCCATTTGTTAAAATCCAGATACACATGAATCGAGTTCCCGATGCATGCAGATACATAATATTGTATGCATAAACAGCCTGTAGCTGTTCAACATATGTCACGCCCCGAGCCTTTATTACAGCGGAAGACTCGCTCGAGGAACGTGAACAGCCGACATGGTAAGCCTCTTGCAAGTAAGAACGATCAGAGCGCGAGACAATCACACACATAAATATAATTGCACAGAATTTAATCAAACTCCAACTTTATTTCATTAATTGATCAAAGTATTCCTTTACATCCACTAATTCAATTTCCATTATGCACTATACTTAAGAAATAGGAAAATTACATAGACTCAATCTAAACAATATAGACTTCCTAAGTCTTCGCTCATTCTTTATTCACTCTCGGATCCGCTACTTGAACCTTCCGAATCCGAACCCGAATCACTATCATTTCTTGAAAAAGATTAGAAATAGGTAATGAGCACACTTGTCCAGTAGGTATCTTCGCATCAACATGTTCAGTATTATTAAAGTGATTAGCATTTTAGCTCTAAAGAAATAAGGTAAAATCATACGAATGTGATCAATCACTCGATTAAACCAAAGTAACAAGATGATCACATAAGATAGAATGAGAGCAAGATTTGAACTAGCAAGAATGTAACAAGAACATGATATGGCCTTTCATGAACAAGAATGTATCGAGAATGTACTAGCAAGTCACATTATCATCACTAGTATCTTTTGCTTATGAGCAAGTACTTCGTGAATTTCTGTGGAATATTACGCAAGAAAGTCATGTACAAGAATGTCATGTCATGCTGTATTGTGGGTTTTCACTTATTTATAAAGAAAGTACTCCCAGCGCAATGCGACGCCAATAGCATCATACCCCATGGTTTATAAAATAGTATGTTTCCGACAATCAGCCGAGGGGACTAGCATAGAGCCCTCGAACACAATCAGTGCTCGATCGCATCTTCAGGTATAAATCAAGTTACTTCCACGCATGAACAATAAAGTATGGACAAGAATGAAATAAATTCAATAACTCATAATAACAATATTCAATGAATGAATTCTTCAAATTAAAGTATGAGAGAACCAAGAATGACTTATGCAATGTTATGCTTATAGAAATAAATCGGCAGCATAACGGTACGTTCTTTATCTTCCATTCATTATATTAAGTTTCTTGATCAATTTTATAAGTTCTAGACTATCATTAGTTCATCTAGAACCTTTGGAATATCAACCCTTGGGTCAAACCTTGGGTTAATTTATTCAAGCAATGTGACGGTCGTTTACTGGGCCGTTACGTCATATGACGGGCTAGTGTTGGGCCGTTACAATGTTCTGAGTCCAGAAACAATAAAATAAACTCAGTGAAGTGTGACGGTCGTATAGCGGCCGTTAGGTGCTCCTGACGATCCAATGTAAGGCCGTTACATTACTAGATTCAGAAAACAACGGTAGTGTAATCTAGCTAATGGGTTTTAAGGGTACAACCAACTCGGCGTCTAGTGGGAATCTCAGGCTCGCGGAGAATTACGGAGGCCTTGAAACAAGATTTCCTAGTCCATTGGAAGGAATATCCAATAGAGAGGTCCTCATGTCCAAGTATGTGTTCCTATAGTGCAAAGTGTAAACTAATGGACAACATACCGGAATATGTGCCATGTACTTAAAGAAATGACTCTATAGATGGAGAAAGAATGTATATCAATGTGTAAATCATGATAAAACTCTATCAATACATCATTCAAAATCATGTTTCTAATTACAAAACTATAGAGTTTTGGGCTCATGAAATTAACATAACTTAAAGTAATAGTGAGATACCAAAACATGTAATACATATCATGAATGATTAAATAACCTCAAAGTCACGTAATCAGGTTAACACTTAAGTAACTAGGCATAATAATAATTAAATCTGACAGGTTTCCAATCTGTCTTGAGTTGATAGTGCACAGGCACCTGACGATTTAGCCAAGGCGCGTCACAGGGAGTGTGACGGTCTATCGAGCAACCATTACAGAATGTAACGCTCCTGCATAGATGCGTCAGAGTCAATAGAGAAATCAATAGGCAATCAGGGATTGTGACGGTCCATCGTATGGCCGTTACTTGAGTGTGACGGTCCTACTATGGTGCGTTACAGTATCTGTTGACAGAAAATGATATGAAACCTAAGAGATCAACTCACATCATATCTAAATCAAATATCATGTCTATTCTAGGCATGATAACGAAGTATATGCTATCTATATGCATGGGTTCCAGTGAATAGACAAGATAACTTCTTTTATTTCTATTTAAGGCTAAGAGATGTATGAAATACATGGAACTATGAAGACATGAAATTGATGATCTATGATGCATGAAATTCAGTCAAATCAGAGGGCTTTTAGTCCTATCAAGATGTTTTTTTCCGTTCATGAGATGACCTACCTCTTAGCTTGGCTTTAAACTTCCAATTTAGGGTTTGAAACACGTGCCCTAGCTCTCCTTTTCCTGTGACTTTTCAGCAACTTCCTTGGGCTCAAACTCCACGACCTCTTGACCTAAAGATGTGAAATTTTGAGAGTAGTTAGTCTAAAGTATTGTAAACAAATTCCTCTAAAGAACTTACCCGAGATTATGACTCCTTACCTTGATTCCACGCGAGCAAAAGTAAGGGTCACGCAGTTCAGAACTAGGTCATATTTATAGGGTTCTAGCTAGGGTTTGAAGATTAGATCGATTCTAGAGTCCTTAATCTACTAAAACATGATCTCTAAGAGTCCTTAGTAATGTTATAACTCTTCCCAAGTTGATCTATAGTGGATAAGATCATCAAGTTCCCATCTTTTTATAAGTTCTTCAACTTGCGGTTTTCACAGAGTGTAACGGTCGTAGACCCATGCCTTACAAGCATGTGACGGTCGCGTGATAGACCGTTACATTCAACGTATATAGAGTTTCAAATAAATAAAACTCTTTTATTCATTTATCCATATAATTATCTTAGATAATTAGTCTTTATCCTTGAAATCCGTAAATAAGTTAAATAACCTTCTAGAACATGGGCCAAACTTAATGGGCTTGGTCCTTAAACCTTTTGGATAATAATTTGATAGGCTAGGTTAACTATTTTAACCTAATTGGGCCTTATAATGACTTATAATTCTACTAATCCATTTATACATTTATTTAGGCATTTATAAATTCTAGAAAATTGATTTATAATTCAAAAATTATTTATATAAATTCTGGGGCACTACACCCTCTCCCACTTAGAAGAATTTGGTCCCCAAATTCAATACATGGATTATGGAGAGTGTACTTACAGTTGAATAATTCTGGAAATCTTCTACGCATAAATTCCTCTATTTCCCATGTTGCTTCATATAGTCATGTTTTCTTCCATTGGATCTTGACCATAGGAATAACTTTATTCCTTAATTGACGCACTTCCCGATCCAGAATCTTTATTGACATTTGCTCATATGTCATATCATTCTGAATCTCCAGATTGTCATAAGTGATAATGTGATCAGGATCATATACATACTTCTTTAGCATGGAGACGTGAAATACGACATGAACTCCTGCTAATTGTGGAGGTAAAGCCGATCTATAAGCCACTTCACCGACCCTTTCAAGAGTTTCATCTAAGATTAGTTTCTTCGTAGCCTCATGATCTGGTATACATATTCGGCCCTTAAATAATAATCTTCCGTCATTGGAAATAGAAAAATCTGGCTTTTGTTCAATATTGGCCTTAATTTCTAGTAATATAGGATCATCATTTTGTAGCTTGACCAGATCTTCTATCAATGTAGGTTGAGCTCGGATATTGGCTATGAAACAATCTTCTTCCTTTATGTCAATATCTAAGTTCAACTGAGAAAATTGAGGAACAAGGTTAGTTACACTTATCATAAGACTTGATAGCATACCCATTGGTTTTCTGTTGAGTGCATCTGCTACAGCATTAGCTTTGCCAGGATGATACTGAATAGCAAAATCAAAGTCTTTGAGGTATTCTAACCACCTCCTCTGTCTCATGTTAAGCTCTTTTTGAGAGAATAAGTATTTCAAGCTCTTGTGGTCTGAGTAGACCATAAACTTTTCTCCATAAAAATAATGACGCCAAATTTTTAAGGCAAAAATAACTGCTGCCAATTCTAAATCATGCACAGGATAGTTTTCCTCATGCCGTTTCAATTGTCTTGAAGAATAACAGATCACCTTTCCATTCTGCATGAGAATGCATCCTAAGCCAATGCCAGACGCATCTGTATACACTTCGAATCCACCACCCTCCATTGGTAGTGACAACACAGGGGCTGTTGTAAGATGATTCTTAAGAGTTTGGAAATTCTTCTCACATTCCTCTGACCAGACAAAAGGATTTTCTTTTCTGGTGAGTCTAGTTAAAGAAACTGCTATCTTTGAGAAGTCCTTAATGAATCTTCTATAATAACCAGCTAGACCCAGAAAGCTCCTTACTTCAGACACAGTCGTAGGCCGACTCCAATTCTTGACAGCTTCTATCTTAGAAGGATCCACATCAATACCTTCTTTTGAAATAATGTGGCCTAGGAATGAGACTTCCTCGAGCCAGAATTCACACTTATTGAGTTTGGCATAAAGCTTGTGTTCTCTAAGTGTTTGCAAAGTTATCCTTAGATGTTCTTCATGTTCTTCTTTTGTCTTGGAGTATATCAAGATATCATCGATGAAGACGACAATGAATTGATCCAGGTATGGCTGGAAGACACTGTTCATAAGTTGCATAAATGCTGCTGGGGCATTAGTTAACCCAAATGGCATTACCACGAATTCATAGTGGCCATAACGACTTCGAAAAGCTGATTTATAAATATCTTCCTCTTTGATTCTAAGCTGATGATAACCTGATCTGAGGTCAGTCTTAGAAAAATATTCTGCTCCCGAAAGCTGATCGAAGATCTCATCAATACGCGGCAATGGATACTTATTTTTAATTGTCAGCTGATTCAGTCGCCGGTAATCGATGCATAGCCTGAGAGAACCATCCTTCTTCTTGACAAATAAAACCGGCGCACCCCAAGGGGATGTGCTAGGTCTGATGAAACCCTTGTCTAGTAGTTCCTGCAATTGCCTTTTCAATTCCTTGAGTTCTGTGGGGGACATCCTCTAAGGGGCTATAGAAACAGGTGCTGCTCCTGGAATGAGTTCGATTGTGAAGTTCACTTCCCTCTCAGGTGGTAAACTGGGTAGTTCGGATGGAAATACATCTGGGAACTCATTTACAATAGGGATGTCTGCTATAATAATATCCTTGGATTTTGACATAATGACAGAAGCAAGGAAAGCTTCACATCCTCGCGAGATAAGTTTGCAAGCGTGAAGTGATGATATAATAGTGGGGTGTTTCTTGTATTTGATGCCAAGAAAAGAGAATCTTGAAAGTCCAGGTTTTCGAAAGGATATTATCCTATTTCTACAATTGATATAAGCATCGTGGTCTACAAGCCAATCTACCCTTAGAATGGCATCATAACCTTTCATGTCAAGGCACACGAGGTTTGCGGGGAGATTGTGACCTTCTACTACCACTTCGCTATCAGGATAATAGTTGGTAAGCTTAGTTCCAGATCCTAAGGGTGTGGAAATAGTAAGATCTGAAGGTAAGGGGACTGATGCAATTGACAACGTTTTTGCAAAGGTAGTGGAAATAAAAGAATGAGAGGCACCAGTATCAAATAGCACATGCAAATGCTGGACGAGAACAAATTTGATGAGTACCTTCCATAAGCCCATCATCCCTGGGCGCTTCCTCTTCGTCTATAACAGCATTGAGGCGAGCCTGCCTCCTACGTCCTCCTCCTGACGGTTGATCTTTCATGAGGGGGCAATCCGGCATGCGATGCTCCCTGCTCCCACAACGTAAACAAGCGTCGAGGCGCTTCCAACACTCCTCAGCCGAATGGCCGAATTTCTCACAGAAAGTGCAAGCCGTGACGGTTTGTTCCTTCTCCTCTTTAACCTTCTTTTGCTTATGGAAACTCCCACCGTTCCCATTCCTAGATATTTTCTTATTATCACAGCTTTGGTAGGGTTCCGTGATACTAAATTTCTCCTTCTTACGATGCCGATCAGAACGTCGGCTTGACTCTTCTCCTTTCCCTTTTAACTTCTCGACCTTTTCTAAGGTCCTTTCACATAAATATGCTCGTTGAACCATCTCCACATAGGTACGGATGTTTTGGGTCCCGAGCTGCTGAATGAAGCCGAGTCGTAACCCGTCCATAAACTGATTTGCCTTCAATAAATCGGTATTGATTAGATGTGATGCGTACGGTGCTAACCTTGAGAATTGTAGTTCATACTCTGCCACCGACATCATCCCTTGTCTAAGGGAGGCGAACTCCATGGCTTTCCTTTCCTTTACATGCTCGAAAAACTATTTGGTATGGAATAAAGTAAGAAAACCGTCCCATGTATGCGGTGCATCGGCCGGAGGTGCCGGAACTGACTTCCACCATGTACGAACATCTTTATTTAGTTGAAATGTTGCTAGAGGCACCTTCTCCTGATCAGTGCATTGAATAACGTCAAATATCCTATTCATCTCATCGATCCAATTTTCTGCCTCATCGGGATTTGAAGATCCATAGAATCGCGGAGGATTTAGACTCCGAAAATTATGATGTAGATCGCCAGCCCGTGCTCCTGCGCCACCTTGCGCTATAGTTTGTAATGCTTGGGTAAGGCCGACAACTGTTTGTTGCATACCGTCCCAATCTACGCGTGAACCATTTGTAAAATAGGGTACCTGAGAGAGAAAAATAACAACTTGTTATTTCTCATGAAAATCAACCTTAAAGCTAATTAATTATCTTATTCCGGGCTCTACCCAATCCTCACATGGGTTTGGAAACTTCTTCCTTAGTTCATAGGTATGGGCCATTAAACCTTGGACTTATCCTATGACATGATTCCTTCTTCCTAAGTCTTGAGACTTAGGCTCTGATACCAACTTAATTGTCAAGCCCCGAGCCTTTATTACAGCGGAAGACTCGCTCGAGGAACGTGAACAGCCAGCATGGTAAGCCACTTGCAAGCAAGAACGATCAGAGCGCGAGACAATCACACACATAAATGCAATTGCACATAATTTAATCAAACTCCAACTTTATTTCATTAATTGATCAAAGTATTCCTTTACATCCACTAATTCAATTTTTATTATGCACTAGACTCAAGAAATAAGAAAATTACATAGACTCAATCTAAACAATATAGACTTCCTAAGTCTTCGCTCATTCTTTATTCACTCTCGGATCCGTTACTTGAACCTTCCGAATCCGAACCCGAATCACTATCATTTCCTGAAAAAGATTGGAAATAGGTAATGAGCACACTTGCCCAGTAGGTATCTTCGCATCAACATGTTTAGCATTATTAAAGTGATTAGCATTTTAGCTCTAAAGAAATAAGGTAAAATCATGCGAATGCGATCAATCACTCGATTAAACCAAAGTAACAAGATGATCACATAAGATAGAATGAGAGCAAGATTTGAACTAGTAAGAATGTAACAAGAACATGATATGGCCTTTCATGAACAAGAATGTATCGAGAATGTACTAGCAAGCCACATAATCATCACTAGTATCTTTTTCTTATGAGCAAGTACTTCGTGAATTTCTGTGGAATATTACGCAAGAAAGTCATGTACAAGAATGTCATGTCATGCTGTATTGTGGGTTTTCACTTATTTATAAAGAAAGTACTCCCAGCGCAATGCGATGCCAGTAGCATCATACCCCATGGTTTATAAAATAGTATGTTTCCGATAATCAGCCGAGGGGACTAACATAGAGCCCTTGAACACAATCAGTGCTCGATCGCATCTTCAGGTATAAATCAAGTTACTTCCACGCATGAACAATAAAGTATGGCCAAGAATGAAATAAATTCAATAACTCATGATAACAATATTCAATGAATGAATGCTTCAAATTAAAGTATGAGAGAACCAAGAATGACTTATGCAATGTTATGCTTATGGAAATAAATCGGCAGCATAATGGTACGTTCTTTATCTTCCATTCATTATATTAAGTTTCTTGATCAATTTTATAAGTTCTAGACTATCATTAGTTCATCTAGAACCTTTAGAATATCAACCCTTGGGTCAAACCTTGGGTTAATTTATTCAAGCAATGTGACGGTCGTTTACTACGCCGTTACATCATGCGACGGGCTAGTGTTGGGCGGTTACAATGTTCTGAGTCCAGAAACAATAAAATAAACTCAGTGAAGTGTGACGGTCGTATAGCGGCCGTTAGGTGCTCCTGACGATCCAATGTAAGGCCGTTACATTACTAGATTCAGAAAACAACGGTAGTGTAATCTAGCTAATAAGTTTTAAGGGTACAACCAACTCGGCGTCCTAGTGAGAATCCCAGGCTTGCGGAGAATTACGGAGGCCTTGAAACAAGATTTCCTAGTCCATTGGAAAGAATATCCAATAGAGAGGTCCTCATGTCCAAATATGTGTTCCTATAGTGCAAAGATTGTAAACTAATGGACAACATACCGGAATATGTGCCATGTACTTAAAGAAATGACTCTATAGATGGAGAAAGAATGTATATCAATGTGTAAATCATGATAAAACTCTATCAATACATCATTCAAAATCATGTTTCTAATTACAAAACTATAGAGTTTTGGGCTCATGAAATTAACATAACTTAAAGTAATAGTGAGATACCAAAACATGCAATACCTATCATGAATGATTAAATAATCTCATAGTCACGTAATCAGGTGTGGACGCACTTTTCGTTTAACCGTTGTTTCGGGGCGATCACCGGTTTATTGAGTGCGTGGGCGTGCCAGTCACCGAAGTGACGATTTATTCGGGCTCCGGAGAGCCCAAGGTGCGCTCGAATCTGACTTCGTCAGACGACTGTGTGGTTCGTGTCGGGACCGAATCCCGTCGCGCCGTAGAGGTCACGACGTCATTTACATCCCTCACACGAGGGAATACCCTTGATTAATTGCCGAAATTAGGGGACCCGCGGCCGAAAAGAGTAACACTGATTATGCGAGAGAGAGAGATAGGGATAGGTCACACTGAAGGTCATATCGGGGCTATAAACTGTCGGCCATGTCGGTCGCTCCGTGGACCTTCTAGTATTCGGACACAGGTCCGTGGCAAAGACACAACGAGAAAAACCGGGGTGGATCCCTTCAAATGTCTGTCGAGCATGCGGCAATTTTAATGAGGATTCGGAAGGTATCCGGAACGAGAAACAAATCCGGTCCGGTTGGGATGTCGGCCCAAGATTAGGTCAGAACTTGGCCATATCGGGATAATTCCCAAGGTTCGAGTTCAACCTGAAAGGGCGGCGTCGTTGTTCCTTTTACCCCGGGTCCCGGGGAGAGAGGGAGCTGCAGTGTGGGCATTAGCGTCTTTTATCTGGGGCTTTCTTAGTCGTATCTTCTGGGATTTCTGATTTGATGTTTACTGTTTATTCGTGCCTTTGTCCGGGATGATTTCTCTTCTTTTTATTCATGACTATTCTTGTTGTTATCATTCATTTGCTGTTTATTTTTTATTACCCCTCCCGCCTCTTTATTGTGATTAATATTGCGCATTCGGAATCCTTTAATTAGCGTAATTTTTACTAATTTATTTGCTATTATTAATGCCCTTATCAGGCTGTATATGCATATATGTAGTGTGCCGGCGAAGGGAAGGTAAGAGTGTACCGCTGAGAGGCCCGGAGGGCGTGCCGCTGAAGGCCAAAAGGGGGGTGTACCGCTGAAGGTCAAGGGAGCGTACCGCTGGGACTCAAGGGAGTGTACCGCTGAAGGTTCAAGGGGCGTGCCGCTGGGGCAATTAAGAGTGTACCGCTGAGGGTTTGAAGGGCGTACCGCTGAGGGCTTAAAGGGGTGTGCCGCTGAAGGATTTAGGCGAGTGTGCCGCTAAGAGGTGAGAGAAGTGTGCCGGCTAAGGGGCCAATCAGAACGTGGGGGTGGGTATGAAGTCTGTACATTCCCCAGGCTCGAAGTCTATACGTTGCCAAGCCTAAAGTCTGTACGTCGGAGCAGAGTGGAGCAAAGTCTGCACGTTGCAATATGAAGTCTATACGTCGACTGGCCCGAAGTCTGTACACTGGCCACCATGAAGTCTATACATTGACTGGCCCAAAGTCCATACATTGGAACGTGAAGTCTATACATTGACCCTTTGACTGCAGCTCGAAGTCTATACGCTGCCAAGCCCAAAGTCTGTACGTTGTAACGTGAAGTCTGTACGTCGGCTGGCCCAAAGTCTATACATTGGATCCCGTTGAGGCGGTGGCTGAGGGTGTACCGGCGAAGGGAGGGAGCGTGCCGCTGAAAGGGTCAAGGAAAGTGTGCCGCTGAAGGCCAATGGGAGCGTGCCGCTGAGGGCCAATAGAAGCGTGCCGCTGAAGGCCAATCTGGGCGTGCCGCTGAAGGCCAATGGGGGCGTGATGGTGGAGGTTTGATCAGTTTTCGATTATTTGTTTTAAGGCTTTTCTTTTCTTCTTATCTTAACTTTCGTGTAGTTTTATACAAAGTTCCTCCCTTTGTTGGTTCCCTTTGTTCGGTTCGGTCTCTTTTCTTGCGGGTCGGACGTTCGGGCTGCCGGGTGATGGTGCCGGCAGTGATTTGATGAGTTGGAAGGTCTCATTAATTATCCTACTCGTTTTTGCCTCCTTTTGCCTCTTTTAATTGTTTATTAGTTTCTCACAAGAATTCGGCAGCATCTCCCCTTGACCCGGGGCGTAAGGGAGATAAAGGGAGCGCGCCCACATGGAGTGGCGGAACCCGACAACTGGAGGTGGGCCCCCGGGGGAGCAACACCTTTATAGAACCTCGGAAAACGTGAAGGAAGGGGCTCGGAGGCGAGGCCAAGGAGTGGGCTGCTGAGAGGCTGAAGGGTGTGCCGCTAAAGGCCATAAGGTGAGTGTACCGGCCAAGGGCCAATCGGAGTGTGCCGGCCAAGGGGTGTGCCGGCTAGGGGTAACAGAGTGTGGGTGTGCCGCTGAGGGCTGGACAAGGTGTGCCGCTGAGGGCCAATAGGGGTGTACCGCTGAGGGCTATTGGGTGTGCCGCTGAGGGCCAAGGCAAGTGTGTCGGTCAGGGGCCAAAGTGAAGCATTGCCGAAGGATTAAAAGGGCCAAGTGTGTGTGGGCTTGCAGATTGTTCAAGAAAAGGAGGAAGGGTTACTGGAAGTGAATGAAGGACTCACAAGGCCAGGCTTTAAAGGGGAGGCATCACATTGATGTGGTGGCTTAAAAGAAACCGGAGGAACGGAGGAAACGGGTAGCACAATACATGCACTATGAAGGCAGGATCAAACCAACGGAAATAGCAAAAAAAAAAAGGGCCCAAGGAGGGTGATTGTTTCCATTCGTGGGATGCCAAGGACCGTATCCCTACATGCATATTACAAGAGAAAATGCCCAAATGAGGCCATGGACAAAAGGAAAAGACTCCAAGACGGAGAACGAGAGGAGGAATGAAATACAAGACGGAAGGAAACATTGGGGCCTAAGACATGGGCTAACGTTCCCAACCCTCTCCCCCAATACAACAAGCTCTCTCCCTCTTACTCTCGTTTCTTCCCGGTGGCCGTCGGACGGAGCTCAGGCCGGGAGGGTCGCTTCTTCTCTTCTCTCTCCTCCTCTTTCTCCTGTGTGTGTGTCTTCTACTGTCGGAGCCTCTCCCCCTCTTTGTGTTCGTCTGTGTGCGTTTCTCCGTCTGTCCTCCCCTCCTCTCCTCAAACGAAGAGAAGGGGTTTTTTTTTATACCCCGGGCGGCGGGAGCCTTCGAGCACGGCCGCCGAAGCGGGAAGTGGCCCGTGATCATGAGGTTTGACCTGCCTGTCCTGGCTGTCAGTGGACTAGGCCACGTGGCCCAACGATCGGCTGCCACCTGAGATGGCTCCACTGCGCGCCAAGGATGTGTAGGGCATGGGCCTCACGTCGCCCGTTGAAAGAGCTTCACCGCTGTGCCGTTGAAGGGCTGAACAAGCGTGCCGTTGTAGTGCCAAAAGGGCGTACCGCTGGAGCCCCGGATGGGCGTGCCGTTGAACGGCCTGAAGGGCGTGCCGCTGGGGACCCTACAGGGTGTGTCGCTGAAGACCCCCCAGGGGGCGTGCCATTGAACCCCAAAGGGGGTGTGCCGCTGAACCCCCCCTAGGGGTGTGCCGTTGAACCCCCCTGGGGGTGTGCCGTTGAACCCCCCTGGGGGTGTGCCGGTGAAGACCCCAAGGGTGTGCCGTTGAACCCCCCCTGGGGGTGTGCCGCTGAAGACCCCCCAGGGTGTGCCGCTGGGCAGCCGAAGGGGCTGGGCGTGCCGCTGAAGGCCGTGCCGCTGAAGCCCAGGATGGGCGTGCCGTTGAAGAGCTAAATGGGCAATTTTGAGCCCATTGTGAGCACGAGTCGTGGCCCATTTGATTTTCTTCGAGGCCCATGGGCCGTGGGGCCTCTTGTGCTTGATTTCTCCGGGGTTTCTTCACTCGGGGCAGTTGTTGATGCTGGGCCGAGCGTGGCATCTGGATGTGCAATTTTCGGTGTCCACAAATGCCCCCCACCCACGGGTAGCGCAAGCGAAGGATGAGCCGGGCGGTGCCCGCGGGTGTCTTCGTCTCTTCTCCCTTTATCGATGCCGACGGGGTGTCGAGAACCGACCTGGTTGGTTGTTTGTTGGTCTCGTTGTTAGTGCTGACGGAACGTCGGGAGCTGAGGTAGTATGTTGGTCTCTTAGCCTCTTCATTAGCGCTGACAGGGTGCCGGGAACTGAAGTAGCTTGTCGGTCTCTTTGTCACTCCATCAGCGCCGACGGAATGCCGGGAGCTGAAGCAGTGTGTTGTCTCTTCGTCAGTGCCGACGGGGCGCCGGGAACCGACCTGGTCTCTTGGTCTCTTTGTCCCTTCGTCAGTGCCGACAGGATGCCGGGAGCTGACATGCTTTGTTGTCTTTTAGTCTCTTGGTCTCTTGGTCTCTTCGTCAGTGCCGACAGGATGCCGGGAACTGACGTGTTTTGTTGTCTCTTAGTCTCTTGGTCTCTTGGTCTCTTCGTCAGTGCCGACAGGATGCCGGGAACTGACCTGGTCTCTTGGTCTCTTTGTTTCTTCGTCAGTGCCGACAGGATGCCGAGAACTGACATGCTTTTTGTCTCTTAGTCTCTTGGTCTCTTCGTCAGCGCCGACAGGGTGCCGGGAGCTGACCTGGCTTGTTGTTTCTTGGTCTCTTCGTCAGTGCCGACAGGATGCCGGGAACTGACATGCTTTGTTGTCTCTTAGTCTCTTCGCCAGTGCCGACAGGATGCCGGGAACTGACCTGCTTTGTTGGTCTCTTGGTCTCTTCGCCAGTGCCGACAGGATGCCGGGAACTGACATGCTTTGCTGTCTCTCGGTCTCTTCGCCAGTGCCGACAGGGTGTCGGGAGCTGGCGTGGTTTATTGTCTCTTGGTCTCTTCGTCAGTGCCGACGGGGAGTCGGGAGCTGACTCGGTTTGTTGATCTCTTCTGTTTTTTTTTCTCCCCTTTTTTTTTTGAACCACATTACCGATACAAGGGCCCTTTCGGGTTTTCGCCGGTACCGGCCCCCTTTTGCTTTTGCCCACGCGCCCTTTCGGGTTTTCACGTGGCGGGGTACCCAATTTTGCCCGTAGCGCCCTTTCGGGTTTTCGCCACAGCCGGGTTGTTGCCATTTTTGCCCTTGTCCCCATGCAGAGACAAGTCCGGCGGGGTATCTCTATTTTTAACCCTATTTTATTTTATTTTATCTTTTTTTTTGATACGCGAGTGTAGGCTAGGGCACGAAGCCTTGCGCCATGAGTTAAGGCTTATTCGTCGGCAAGAATGGAATGCCAGCGCAACGGGAGAATCTGTGCCGATTCGGACGTAGGGTCCGTAATGGCCATATTGTGCAGGGTGGGTGGCTAGGGCACGAGGCCTTGCGCCGGAAAGGGATTTATTCGTTGGCAAGGGACTAATGCCAACGCAAGGATAGAGGTTCTGCCGATCCGGACGTAGGGTCCGTAATGGCAATATTGTGCGGAGCGGGTGGCTAGGGCACGAGGCCTTGCGCCAGAGAGGGACTTATTTGTCGGTATGGGAATGGCGCCATTGCAGAGGTGGCTGTGTGCAGGGGTAAAGTTGTCCTTGCTTGTGCGGATGCGTATCTGCCCGAGATCGTGGGGATGGGACGTTCTCCGGGGACACCTTACTATTGTGCCTCATTTACGCACATCTAAATACATATATATATATATAAGTGGATGTATATACGTATGTGTGCATATATATATGTATATGTATATTCTTTATAGTAATTTTTGTTTTCCCTTTTTGTTTTCTTCTTTCATCCCCCCCTTTTTTTTCCTTATTCTCCTCTCGCTTTTTTATTCTCTATGTTCGCTCCTCCTTTTTTTGAAATTTCTCCGTCTCTTTTGTCCCCTTCTTTTTTATTTCCTTCTCTTCCTTTTTATTCATCTTCCCCCTTTTTCTTTTCCCCCCCTTTTTATTTTCTTTCTTTTCCTTTCTCTTCTTTTTTTTTTGCCGTATAAAAGGGGCGGGGGCGGTTCATTTGAACCACCCCCGTTCGAACCCCCCCTCTTCCCTCTCTCTTTCTCTCTCCTCACGACCGAACGGGCGCCCCTCTCTCTCCCTTCTCCTTCCTCATCTCCGTTCGTGGAGTGCTGTCGTCACCACCGCCGTCGTCGTCGTCAGCGCGGTGAGGGCACCGCCGTGAGGGCCGTCCCCCCCATCTCTCTTCTCTTCTCTCCCTTCTTCTTCTCCACGTCCGGCGGACGGTGGAGCCCTAGGCTCCCCGTTCCTCTTCCCCTTCCCCTCCCCTTTCTTATTCTTCCCCTTTTCTCCCCTCTTTTCCCTGCAGTCGGCCACCATCGATAGCACCGGCGGGGGAGGTCTCGAGCGTGCCGGCGAGGACTGGCTAGGGCGCATCAGGGAAGGCGTCTGTGGAGCGTGCCGGTGAAGACGCCAGTAGTGCGTGCGCGTGCCGGGGGAAGCCCTTTAGGGCGTGCCGGGGAGGGGTGGTATAAGTGTGTCGGGGAAGGAGGCCGCAGGGCGTGTCCGTGAAGCTGCCGGTAGTGCGTGCCGGGGAAGCCACCCATGGGGCGTACCGGGGAAGGGGTCCGCAGAGTGTGTCGGCGAAGACGCTTCAAAGCGTGCCGGGGGCGGCCTCTCGGGTGTGCCGGTGAGGGCACTAGTAGGGGCGTGCTGGGGAAGGCACCTGGAGGACGTGCCGGCGAAGGACGCCTGGGGGCGTGCCGGGGAAGCTATGCACTGAGCGTGCCGGGGAAGGACGCCTGGGGGGCGTGCTGGGGAAGGGGCCCGCAGAGTGTGTCGGCGAAGGACGCCTGGGGGCGTGCCGGGGAAGCTATGCACCGAGCGTGCCGGGGAAGGACGCCTGGGGGGCGTGCCGGGGAAGGGGCCCTAGAGCGCACCGGTGAGGGGCCTGTCTGGGCGTGCCGGGGAAGGCCGCTCGAAGCGTGCCGGCGAGGGCAGCTTCAGGGCGTGCCGGGGAAGGCACTAGTCAGTGAGCCAGCAAAGAGGCCTTAAGCCCGGGGAAGAAGACTTTTCGATCGACGGACTTCTGGTGTTGCCTCTCGGGGCCCACCATGTTTTGTTGGGGCCGTCACTCCTTGTGGACGCGCACCCGTGTTTTCCCTTACGCCTCTGGCCTAGGGGAAACTCTGCCGAAATTTCGTCCGAAATTGGCAATATTTTGTTCACTTGACTTGTAGTAAAGCCCCTTTACAGTCTTTCACTCCCTTTTGCACGTGGCTTATTCTGATCTTCTATTTGTGTATCTTTGTAGATAAATGGCTGCCCCAAGTGGTTCCTCGGCTCCTGCTGCTGCTATTGGTGCTGATCTTATCCCACGGGGCCCGGTACCAGCAGTTACCTGGTTAAATGTAGAGGACTTGGATCGGGAGCATGCAGAAATAGCCGCTTTGGCAGAGTCATCTGAGTCCGACGGGGAGACCATGGATTTCCAGAGGCTTGCCCGAGTTGACAGTGGCTTCACATTTGACCGGGTCACCGGGGAGTACAGAAAGGACTTCCCGAAGGACAGACACCTGGTTCGATTTCTGAAGCATTTTCGCTCGCGGGAAGGGCGAGACTTCCGGGTCGTGAAGAAGGCTGAACAGGCTATACTGCAGGCCCGGGATAGCCTGTTGTACAGTGTTCCCCAGAGTATCCCGATGTACCTGGTGGGAGAAGCCCGGGAATGGAAGCCGGTCCTGGGGATCGAAGGGGTACTGCCGGCTGAAGACAAGCTGGTGCGGGCGCCTCAGTTTACTCCGGCCAGATGGGACTTGTCTGCCGGGAAAGTGCACAACGAGGCGCCTCGGTTCGGCCTGTTCTTGGCTCCCCTGAAGTGGGGCTACAGGGAAGAGCCCTTCATCTTGGACTGTTTGGCCATCAGATTTAAGTATGATCTATCACTGGGCTGGTTTGGGGAGCTGAAGCTTCAGGACGCCCACACCTTCCGGGAGAGGGCGGTGGAGTTCACGGAGCATGTGCTGTTCAACTATGCTCCTTTGCTGGTCCGGGTCGGCGTTTATCACAGCGTATACGCCTCCCGGTATGGCTATCCCATTTCCAAGGGCCTCTGTTGCGGCATGATAGAGGTGTTCAGCGCAGCGACTAACACCTTCTACACGGCGGAGGGCGAGACTTCTCTGGATTTATGGAGCCTAAGCCAGCTGAGCGGCTTGCCCATTGACGGGGAGCCTTATGAAGAAATATGCCTTCCGGACCTAATCAAAGACGAGACCAACGGGGACGGCTATTATTCTCTGGGGTATTCATACCGGTACCTGATGAAGGCGTACCGGGAGCTGTACCAGCTGTCGCACAAGGGGAAGCAGCCCACCCGTGGGGACAGGAAGAGGGTGTGCATGCCCCTGTGGCTGGAGTATTTCTTCGACGGGCCGAAGCGGTACGAGGAATTCCCCTGCGTTGGTACTGCCGTGGCTCCCAAGAAGCGTGCAAAGCCCAAGCTTGACGTGAAGATCCCGTCTAGAGGGCGTCGAAGCGGGCCTAACCCGATGGGTTTGGATCCCCAGACCCACTGCGCCGCCTATCTCACGTACTGGCTATGCTCATTTGCCATGACGTACGGCGACGAGACAGTTATCCGGCCGGACGCCATCTACCCGGCGTGCCAGATGGCGTGGGGTATCAAGCTTTCTCTGTGCCCGGCCGCCCTCTGCTTAATTTACAAGGCCTTGGGGGATATTAGCACGCACCAGTTTCCCAGGCAGGCCCGGTATGTGTGCCCACTGCACTTCTTCAACGCGTGGGTTTGTTCGCTGTTCCCGGAGTTTGCCCCGCGAGTTCTCCAGGATTGGGGGCTGATACCGAGGATGCTGGAGTTCGCGAGTGCAGAGCCGGCTTCTACCTCGATGCGGATGTATGATATCCGGGGGCGGTTGACCACGGTTCCCCGGGATGCAGCCGGTACTATTCATTTCTGGACGCTGGCCGCACACTCAAGCCCCCTCGTGAATAATAAGAGGGAATGCAAGGATGACCAGGTGGAGAGGTACGTTCATCCTATCAGCCAGGAGAACGTGGTGCGCCCACTACTGGAGCCGGAACTACGAGACTGGGCGCTGTCAATTCGCCCGAGCGTGCTGGTATTCAGAAAGGGGGAGAATGTGTTGCTGGAGCCATATTACCCTTTCTGGTTCGGTCGCAATTTCGGGTATGATCAGCATATCCCTGCTTATCATGCGCAATTCGGCTTGCCCTCGCGGAATGTCCGGGGAAGTTTGGTTGCCGAGCACGCCAAAAGCTGGTGGGACTTCTTCCACCGAGCGGACTCCGCCTCTTTCAGAGTACCGGCCCCGGGTCGTGTCCCCCGAGTGACCCAAGATTACATAAAGTGGTGGAATGCCTGGACGGCTTTCTATCGGTTGCACAAGACCGATTGTTGGGATGGCGCCGAAAGGAGATTCCTTGGCCGGCAGCCAGTGCCAGTGCTTGATATCGAGCCAGACCATCTTCTTCGGCTCAAGAACAGACAGGAAAAGGAAGTGGCAGCGTATCTGATGGCTCGCCGGGAAGCCCGGGACATGAGGCCGACGCCGAAGGTGGAGCTACCCCCAGCGGCTAAGGATGACTACGAGAAGACGCTGTGGAACTTGTGCCGGGTGGGGAGCGACCGTCTGGAGCTCATGAACTACCCATTCCCCATAGAGGAAGAGGGGACTCCTGCCAAGAGCTGGCGCCCAGAGAGGGACTTGGCCTGCCTGTATCGCACGTTCGTGAGGCGGGAGGAGAGGAAGCCCGAGAATTACAAGGATACCACGTGGCTATATATCCTCCTCCGGGTGAATGGGATGAAGATTGAAGATGTGACGGCCTCCATCCTGGGCAAGCGCCTGCACATCCCTTATTATTATGCTGATGGGTGGGGCATGGACCACTTCAATCTTTTCTGTCACCTTTCTTCCAAGAAGCATGCGGATCTGGCCAACCTCACGGACCGGTGTCAAACTATTGAGGACGTTTGTTGGCTAGTCCGGGAGGCGGCACGTCGGGACAAGGAGATATCCCTGAGCTACTGGCCGATCACGCTGCGGCTGTACACTGGCCCTCATGGTATTCAATTCCCTCTTGCTCTTCGGTTTTGTCCCTCAGCGCTGCGGCTTTCGCGGTGAGTCAGGTACTAATGGTATATGCATGTTCGTTCTTTCCCCTCTTTTCTTTGCAGACCATCCCGACAGCACGCAGATGGCCACGTACCGGAACCTCCTCCGGCTGGTGAAGAAGCCTGCGTATTTTGAAGCCGCGCCGCTGGCCCCGACCACGGCTCCTTTGCCTAAGGCTGCGAAGAGGCCCCGAGCTAAATCGCCTGTGAAGAAGGCGGTGGACGCCACCAAGGCGGCTAAGCAGCGGGATACAAAGCGGAGGAAGACAGAAATGGCTAAGGCTTCGACGGCTGTTCCTCTGGCACCACTAGTCCCGTCTTTCGAGGAATTCGAAGCTGCCCGTCCCGAGCCAGGTCAACCTGCCGGTCAGTGTTCCCGATCATTAGCGTGTCTCTTGAATCTCCCCCCCCCTTTTATTTTGGAGTGGAGTCTTGACACCTGGATACTTCTTTTGTCTCAGCTTCTATGGGAGAGCCCGTGCCCTCGCCTGACATGGGTGAAGTTGCGGTCCCGGCAGAGGCGACCCCGGCGGCGGCTCCGGCTCCCTTGCCGCAGGCAACGGGAAGGCCCCGGGCACAGTCGCCCGTTAAGAAGGCACTGGCTGCTGCCAAGGTGGCCGGGCAAAAGACGGTAAAACGGCAGCGGACCGAGGCATCCCCGGCTCCGACGACAGCCTCGCCGGTGTCCCCTGTCTTGTCCTTCGAGGAATTCGAAGCCACGCAGACCGAACCGAGCCGCGAAGCTGGTGAGATTCATCGGCCGCCCGTGTCGTCTGCGGTTGACCGGCCTCCCGAGTTGGCCTCGGATTCGCGCATGGCGACGATGCGCTTCTATCTCACGGGCAGCACGGAGGAATCGGCGCCCGTGTTGCTCCTGGGCGAGGGTACGGCTGGGACTCCCGAGAAGGGTTTGCCTGTTGAGGAAGCCCGTGGGTCATCTCGTGTCGCAGGAACTGAAGGGGGTAAATATTTTCGACTATACGGTTAACTCCTTTTTTTTTGTGTCCTGGGGGCCAGTAGATTCAGCATGGCTTATCTTCCTTTGCATGACAGGCGTTGCCGCGGCGGCCACCAAGTCATTATGGCCTGATCTCGACCTCCCGATGACGCTGACATATGTGAGGAGGAAGAAGATCGGAGTACAAGCCTCGCCTAGCCCGAGGGAGGACGTGCTGGACAGAGACTCTGAGGAGGAAGCTCCTCTGCCGGCCCAGGCCGAGCCGACGGCGGTCGAGTCTCCGCCTGGGGAAGAGGTAGATTACAACTACTCTTCCGACGAAGCAGCTCCTGACGAGGGCGTGTCCGGGGCATCGGAGCCGCCCGAGCCGGTCTTCGGGGCCCCCTTACTTGCTGGCTCCCCGAGCCTTGTGGGGAAGACCGCCGTGAGTGTGAGCTTGTTTAGGCCGGCTCTCCCTTCCCTTTTTTGTGATTGACTGACGACTTTATCCCCCCCCCTTTTTTTAGGATTTTCAAGAACCGGTCGAACTTGAGGTCGCAGAGGAGGCTGCCCCGGCTGCACTGATCGACCGCCCAACAGGGGTCGATGTCGGCATGGGTAAATTGGCTCTTTTACTCGACGCCCTTCGAGAGGAAATGCCCGCGGAGCCCTCTGGTACTACCAGAGCGGCGGGCGAGCCTCTGGAGGAGGGGGAGATCGCGCCTGAAGGTAGCATCATCCCAGCGGCTGAGGTGAGTATGCGGGCTCCACGGTCTCCCTTTTGCATGGTTTATTTTAGATGGCGAATAGCTGATTCCCATTCCCATGGTCAGGCGATGCTGATATCGGGGAAGGCGCCTGGTCGTATCCGGAAGGCAGTGGCCAAACGGAGACCTAGCATTGGCTCGATAGCGGTGGAGGGGCCGGCTCCAGTCTTGGGCTTGGAGAGAGAGAGACTGGCTGCGCTCGTGGAAGCGGGACGTTTACCCCAGCTGGTGGTTCCGATTCCGCCCTTCCCGAAACTCCCGGCTCAGATGGAGGACCCGCTCTTGCAGCAGATATTTGCGGGGCTCCGTGCGCATCTGGAGGGATCTCAGCTGCGAGGGAGGAGTTCATGGGTGACGACTTCGGGCCTGTCCTTACTCGAAGCTCCTCCTCTAGCCGAGGTGACGGCCCCTGCACCCCTGCCCCTTGGAGCAGTGGCAGGGTCGGGCCAGACGGAGGCAAAGGGGGCAGGGGAAATCCAAACGATGGGGGCGCCGGAGGCTTCGGCAATGGTCTCGTCCGTTCCCCAGGCAGTGGTTGGCCAAGAGTCTCTCGTCGAGCTAGGCCGGCCGGGCGACTTGACCCTCGCCCTTCCTTCATCTTCAGTGGCGGCAGATACCGACCTGTGGGCAGAGGTGGACAGCACCGTGGAATTCACTCCTCCGGTAGCGCCCTCAGTCAGCCATATGTCATCAGAAGCTCCAGTACGCCAAATGCTGATCACTCTACGGACCATGCTCCTCGCCGACCCTTCTCTGTCATATAGGGAGGTGCATACTATAGTGGTGCAATTGACCGGGGCGTTGCAAGTGCTCAGCTGCCCGCTGGGAGAATGGTCGCGGCGGGTTCTGCTGTTGCTGAAGTATGTCAAGCGCCGCGAGTTCCTGGAGACCCAGGCTCCTGACGAACGCGCCGCCCTTGATGCTCAGGCAGACGAATATCTGCAGACCCTAAAGGCCCGACGCGACAGTAGAGAACGCCACGGAAAGGCCCTAGAGGAAGGCGAAGGCAGCGTTCGTTCCTTCAAGAACCGGATCGAGAAGCTGGAGGGCTATCTCGCTGCGGCTAAACTTGGCCTCGCCGAGGCGGAAGGGGCGGTGGCAGAGGAGAGGGAAGCTCTTGCCGTCGCCGACGTTGAAATGGCGTCCGTCGAAGCGGAGCTCGCCCGTCTTGAGGGATTGAGGGGCCGACTGCGCGATATGACGAACTTCCCTTGCGTCGGGATCCTCCCCCTCGAGGACATCTTCAGGGACATCGACTAAGCGTTGCATCCCTTAATTTCTCTTTCTTTTTTTGAATGTAACACAGGGGTATGCCCCGCAGCACATGTAGTTTGATCCTCTTTTGAATAGAGCAAAGCATTTATGATTTCACGCGTTCCTGGTGTATGCATTTATCCCGGAGGGAGCTTTCCCACCCCTCTTTCTCTTCCGTGCATATTGTTTTCTCCTTCCTCTTCCCTCGCTCTTGTATCTTTCCCCCCTTTTCGTGTAGGGACCCATTGGCAGGGTATGAGTCTTTGCGGGGATTCACTTTGGAAGGACCAGGCAGGGACCCATGTCAGGGTACAGGAGAGTGCTCGCCTTCCCAGGGGGAGGACGAGGGGACCACTCCACCATACCGAACGGGCAACTCCCTGGTTTTGCCGTAATATTGGAAGCGCGTGCTGGTCTCGAGTGAGGGGTACTTGGCCAGAGACCCCTTTTACCGTTCAGAGGTGGCGGATTGAAAGGTCTGTTTAGTCAGTGACTTAGACGGGAGGTCTGATCCAAAGGGGTGCTCGCCCCCCGGGGAGGATGGAGAGAAGATTTCGTCTAGTCAATGACCCGGACGTGAGGTCCGAGCCAAAGGGGTACTCACCGCCCGGGAAGGACGGAGAGAAGAGTTTGTCTAGTCAATGACCCGGACGTGAGGTCCGAGCCAAAGGGGTGCTCGCCGCCCCGGGGGGGGGGGCAGAGAGAAGAGTTTGTCTAGTCAATGACCCGGACGTGAGGTCCGAGCCAAAGGGGTGCTCGCCGCCCGGGGGGGACGGAGAGAAGAGTTTGTCTAGTCAATGACCCGGACGTGAGGTCCGAGCCAAAGGGGTGCTCGTCGCCCGGGGGGGACGGAGAGAAGAGTTTGTTTCTTTCTTTTTAAATCAATTTTAGTACCCCCGCTGACGCGGGGCGGTGACTGGAAATGGGGGGCGTTCCCCCTTTCTGGCTTCTCTTTTTTTCTCTTTTTTTCTCTCTTTTTTTTTCTCTTCTTTTTTTTCTTTTTGCTTCTTCCTTCTTTCTCTTTCCATTTTTTTCTTTCCTTCTTTTTTTTGCTTCTTCTCTCTTCCTCTTTCCATTTTTTTTGCTTCTTCTTTTTTTTTGTCTTTCTCTTTTTTTTTTTTGCTTCTTCTTTCTTTCTCTTTCTATTCCTTTCTTCCCTTTTTCGGGAACCCAGCTGGTGGCCAAATCATTCGGACATTAATCACGCAAATCCGCCCCAAAATGGGGCGAAGAGTAATATTATTACCTGAATGGGGGCGCTGGGGCGTGGTACAGCCTCAAGTGCCTTCCATTAAGAGGCGGGAATTGAACCTCCCCGCGGTGGTTGACAATTACATAGGCTCCGCCTTCGTAGACTTTCTGGACTACGTAGGGTCCGAGCCAGTTCTCGTTTAGCTTACCTTTGGGGTTGGCCGCCATGAGATCTCTTCTCTTGACCATGACAAGGTCACCCTTCTTGAATTCGCGTTCCTTGACGAGCTTGTCAAAGGCGCGTGCAATCCGGGCCTGATAGACCTGGATATTCTGTTGGGCTTGAAGCCGCTTTCCTTCCAGACTGGAGAGTTCATCGAGCCTTCGCTCGGTGTTGGTCTGCCCTTCGGGGACAAGCCCATGCTGAATGGCGACCCTGAGGGACGGTATCTCCAGTTCGACGGGGATGATTGCTTCCGAGCCATATACGAGAGAGAAGGGCGAGCAGCCCGTTGGGGTCTTGTATACGGTTCGGTACGCCCAAAGTGCTTCATACATTCTTCCTTCCCAGTCCCTTTTGTTAGGGCTAACAGTCTTGGCCAGGAGAGTGCAGAGTGTCTTATTGAAAGCTTCGGCCAGCCCATTAGCTTGTGGATTGTAAGGAGTTGAGGTCCTCCAATCAATTTTGTATTTTTCTGCTAGTCGGTAGACTTTCTGGTTGCGAAAGTGGCTGCCATTGTCTGATACAATTCGGTCGGGCACGCCGAACCGGAATATGATGTTGCGGAGGAAAAACCTGGCCACGATTTCTCCGGTGACCTCCCGTAAGGCAACGGCCTCGGCCCAGCGGGAGAAGTAGTCGGTCGCCGCCAGAATGTATTTGCAACCTGTGGAAGACGCGGGCAAGGGGCCCACGACGTCCGTTCCCCATTGGGCGAACGGCCAACTGGGCACTGTTGGGTGTAGTGGTGCAGGAGGTCTTCTGGGAATGGTGGCATGCTCCTGACATCTCTGACACGACTTAGCATACTCGCAACAGTCGTTGAACATTGCAGGCCAATAATAGCCAAGTTTCTTGATTTCAATTTTCATTTTCGGCCCCGCCTGGTGTGCGCCAGCTATGCCGGCATGGACCTCCTTCATAACCCTCCAAGCTTCTTCAATGGACAAGCATCGGAGGAGTAGCTTCCGTTTGGCATCGGCCACAATCCGGAATAATATTCCGCTTCGGAGCTCATAGGAGTCCTTGGTTCTGACCAGCTTGATCTTTTCTTCTCTTCGGTCGGGTAGTTGCTGGTGCCTGAACCACTGCATTAGGGGGTCCCTCCAGTCAGGCAGGCTGACGGCTTCTGCTGTAGCGACCTGTAGGTCCTCTTCTTCCGGCTCTTCTTCTATCATGCTGGGCATCTGGCGTTGGTTTATTACTTGGATATGGAGATATCCATCTGGGGGCACCGCCAGTGAGCTTGCCAATTTTGCCAATGCGTCGGCTTGTGCGTTCTCCCCTCTGGCGACATGGCCTATCTCGAGGAGGTAGAACCGCTCCATGAGCCCTTTTGCTTTAGTGTGATACGGGAGCAGCTCAGGTTTTCGGACATCAAACTGCCCCTGGACTTGCTTGACGACCAGCAGCGAATCGCCGAACACCTGGAGCATTTTGATCTCCATTTGGAGGGCGACCTGGAGGCCGATGATCAGGGCTTCATACTCTGCTTCATTATTGGTGCAGGGTTTGCTGATGCAGCAGGAAGTGTGCATCACCTCTCCGTCCGGCGACTTGAGGACGATGCCTGCTCCGGCTCGTACCTTGGTGCGCCCGGACGGGGTCGCTTCTGTCCTTGAGGCTCCATCAAAGTAAAGCTGCCAGATGGCTTGTTGTATTTGGTCTACCTCTAGTGTTTCATCTTCAGGTAGCTCGGTGGCCAACGGGGAGTCTTCGGGCACGGGATGTGCTGCGAAGAAATCCGCGACGGCTTGTCCCTTAACGGCCCTTTGCGGCACGTAGGTGATATCGAACTCCATGAGTAGCACGGCCCACTTGCCAAGGCGCCCCTTTGGGACGGGCTGAAAAAGGATGTGCTTAATGGGGTCGGCCCTGGATATCAAGCTGACTTCATGGGACAGCATATAGTGCCTCATCTTCTTGACTGCAAAGACCAGGGCAAGGCAGATCTTCTCAATCGGGGTGTACTTAGCTTCTGCACCCACCAATCTTCGACTGAGGTAGTAGAGAGCCTGCTCTTTTCCCTCATCATTGTTTTGGGCGAGCATTGCCCCCAGTGAGTATTCGGTGGCCGCTATGTATAGAATCAGCGGTCTGCCTTTGACAGGTGCCCCCAGGACAGGCGGGGTCTCCAGATACTCCTTTAACTGGTCAAACGCGTGCTGGCATTCATGACCCCAGCTGAAAGGTGCATTCTTCATCATTAGTCTGTGGAATGGCTGGCAGCGCCCCGACAGGTTGGAAATGAACCTGCGGATGTAAGCTAGACGCCCCTGTAGGGATCTCAGCTCTCCCAGATTCTTCGGAGGGGGCAGCTCCTGGATAGCTTTTATCTTAAAGGGGTCGATCTCGATCCCTCTGTGTCGGACGATGAAGCCGAGGAACTTTCCACTGGACACGCCAAAGGCGCACTTCATGGGATTCATTTTCAGCCCGTACAGACGGAGCCTTTGGAAGACGACCCTGAGGTCATTCAGATGCTCATCCCTCTTTTTAGTCTTGACGACCAGGTCGTCGATGTAGCATTCGACCTTGCTGTATAGCAGCTCGTCGAAGATCTTGGTCATCGCCCGCTGATATGTGGCACCAGCATTCTTGAGGCCGAAGGGCATCCTCTTGTAGTGAAATATCCCTTTAGGTGACCTAAAGGCGGTGTGAATCCGGTCGTGGTCGGCTATCCAGATTTGGTTATAGCCGGACGACCCATCCATAAAGGACAAGGCCTCGTGGCCAGTAGTTGCATCGATCATCACTTCGGTGATAGGCACCGGGAAGTCGTCTTTTGGGCAGGCTTTATTCAGGTCGCGGAAATCCACGCAAATCCTGATCTGTCCATTCTTCTTCTTCACTGGTACAATGTTGGCCAACCATGTGGTGTATTGGTTTTCCGCCACGAAGCCGACATCTATGAGCTTGTCGACCTCCTTGCAGATCTGGCTGGTTAACTCTGGCCTCATGCGCCGGGGAGACTGCTTCACTGGCTCCACCTTGGGATCAAGGGACAGGATGTGTTGAGTCACCTCGGGGCTGAGTCCGGGCATTTCTTTATAGTTCCAGGCAAAGCAATC
Organism: Amorphophallus konjac; assembly: GCA_022559845.1. NCBI lineage: Eukaryota > Viridiplantae > Streptophyta > Magnoliopsida > Alismatales > Araceae > Amorphophallus > Amorphophallus konjac. The sequence continues at coordinate 102,317,533 of CM040121.1, forward strand.
CCGGAACTCTTGTAGCAGCTTCATGTATTGTTCTCTCTCACGAGGGGGGATGAGAGCACTTAGAAAGGTCGGCCTGGGGTCACCTTCTGTGCCGAGGTTGATCTCAATCAATTCGTCGACTGTGGCCCGGCCGCCATTTTCAATTTCCGGCGGGGCTGGCGACAAATCGACGAAGTCTTGGCCTTCATTGTCTTCGGGCTCGGGGATGGCATCCTCGTCTTCTTGCTCCTCCTGGCTGGGTGTGGTGGCTGGATTTGCCGTGCAGTCCTCTTGGACCGCAGCCGCCGGGTCTATGAGGTCCGCTGGTGCAGAAAGGCACAGGGCCACCCCGGGGTCTTCTATGTACTCATCGTAGATAGCTTGGACGGGGGCCGGGGCAGCCGCATCTTCAGGGGCCTGGTAGTGGATGGACACGGTGTAGGCTCCCGCTCTGGGGCTGTCCGCCACATGGGGGCGTGGCGGGGCTATCACATAATCCCCCATCCTGAGCTCGTCCCTGTCAATGAGGTCTTGGGCAATGTCTTTGAAGACATAGCAGTCTTCAATGGCGTGGCCCAGCATCTGGTGGTAAGGGCAAAATAGCGGGTCCCCGCTTCTTCGGGTGTCTTGCGGCCTCTTGGACCGTGGAAGGGAGACTTTGCCGTAGTGGCATGCCCAGTCGAAGATGCCCCGGGTCTTCTCTCTCGGAAAGGAATAAGGCTTCTGTAGCTTCTCTTGGAGTGTCAGCCCTTGCCTGGTCGGCCGCTCGGTCAGCGAGCTTGCCATGTCTCTCATTTCCTGCCTTGACAAAGCGGGGGTGCTGGGACTGGCGCCTCGGGGCCGAGGCATCCGGCCACCCCATGGGGGGAGGGAGCCCTGGATCAGGTCGGCGACTAGCGAGGTTAACTCGGCTAGCCGCCTCTTCAGCATCTCGATCTCCCGTTGCTGCCTGTGGTACAAGGCGTACATGACGGGGTCGTATCGAGGGGAATTCGGAGCATGGCCCATGCTGCTGCTCCTTGCTTCGCCGGCCGGCCGGGGCGAAGGTGTTTCGCCGGTGTGCCCTTTCGAGGTCGACACTTCGGAGAAGGAGGGGGTCTTCTCTATGCAACGGCGGCGGGGAGGTTTCCAAAGGAAGATCTCCTCGTCTTGTGCCTCCTGAACTGGGGGCGCAGGATGTGCGTCTTGACAGGCTTTCCGCGAATCTGTAGCTTCTACGGGATCGTTGCCGGGCCATGTTGAGACCGATATGACATCAGTCTCGTAGTAATTTTCTAGTGAAAAGCCCAGACCGGGGTGCTTGGTGACTTTCAGCAACCGTCGATCCAGGTTTGGTGGATTCCACATTTTTTCAAACATTTCCTTCCGGCTGGAGGGCTGGTAGGGAGGAATCTTCTGCTTCCTGACCATTCTGGCTGCCCGGTCAGTCATGTGGGGAAGTCCCGTAATGGGGACGTGCGGGTCATGCAACTCGTCAGGGAACCGGCAATCGTCGTCTTCCCTGACCGGCTTCTCCCCGGCCACATAGAAGATAGTGGGCGGCCCCTCGGGGTTAGGCACCTCGAAGGTTCTCAATTGCTCAGCCGCTTGGCATTCAATTTCCGCTATCGGCTTGACGATCCCTGGCGGGACCCTGACATCTTCTAGCAGGTCTTCGAGGCAGGGTGCCCCCGGTGTGGGGTAGATGGGGAGAGGGGCTGCCCTAAATACCCCTTCCTCTTGTGCAATACATGGTACATGTGGGGGAGCCACATAGCCTGGGGGCGGCGGAGGAAACCAGCCTCCGATTCCATTTTCTTCTTTCCCTTGTCTCGGGCAGCTTGAGGAGCTTGCTTCGCCTCTTCCAAGTACAGATTAGCATCTGACAAGTGACACTCAAACACCTCGAACGGGTGGAGGTCGGCGAAGATTCTGACTTCCTTTCCCTCGCAGGGGTACTTGATACACTGATGCAAGGTGGAGGGCACCACCCTATTTTGGTGTAGCCAAGGCCGGCCGAGCAACGCCTTGTAGGACGTGCTGGAGTTGATGACGTGGAACTGGACTTTGGAGGTGAAGTCGTCAAAGGTCAAGTTGAACTCTGCGACCCCCATGGGAACCTCACATTTCTGGTTAAAGCCGGCAATCTTGACATTTTTAACTTCGACCAGGTGTACGTCAAAGTAGTGCTTCTGGTATACCCGGTACGGGAGTATATTCACTGCTGCCCCTGGGTCGATCAAGACCCTGTTGATAGGCTGGCCGTTCAGCTGCCCTTTCATGTAGAGGGGCCTGTTATGGCTGCAAGTCGGTAGGAGCATGTCATCTTCTGTGAAAGCCACTGCTACTTCAGGTGATAATTCTGCCAAACAGGCTTCAAGGTGTGCTGGCGTCTGGAGTGCGGCGATGATGGCTTGCCGTGTTTCTTCATTCAAGGACAGCATCTCCCACACCGTGAACCGGGTCGGGATTTTCTTGAGGTGTCTGACTATTCGCTCGGCCGCCCGCACCTTGAGCAGTTTCATCTCTTCGGGCTTGCTGCGCCTGCCCTCATCCTGGGATTGGGGTGCCGGATTAGGGGACGCCTCCTTTGCGGGATCTGTTGTAGCCCGTTGAGCAGGCGGGGCCTGTTGGGCCTCCTCCGCTGTTCGCATGAATTCGGCGAGGTTTGGGGTGCCGCTGAATTCTTCCTCTGGCTGGGCAGGAGTTGCAGCTGGCAGAGCTTGGGGAATGCTTGCTTTACTGGTCGCAGCGGGCCCCTGGGGGTGCGCCCGCCTTCCTGCTCGAGCTGACAGGAACTCGGCGAACGACGGGGCGCCTTGACTCTTGGTGCCTCCGGGGTAGAGGCCTGATGGAGGAGGGATCTCGGTGCCTCGGACCTCGGGCTCGGGAACCTGGTATGGTTGTTCCCCCCTGAGCATGATGTTGAGGCTGCCCTGAGGAGAGCGCCCCCACTTCCTCCCTGACCTGGTGGCGTGCTGGGAGGTGGATGCTTCAGCTTGACTCACTTCCGCCGGCTCATGGGGTGGCTCTTCTTCTTTCTCTTCCAGGGAGAGAGAGGTGTCGAACAACGCCGAGAGGGTGTTGCAGGCGAAGACGACCTCCTTCTTCTTCTTGCCCCTGGGTCTTCTCTTCTTCTTCTTCTTGCCCGCTGCAGCGGACGGCTGCTCTCGAATAGGTTCACCCCACAGGGGAGGCTCTTTGTCTGCATCAGCTTCTGTTCCTGGAGCCAGCTCGAGTGACTCGAACTGCTCCCAGGGGACATATTGTTTTAGCTCGACGGGCTGGATTTTGGGCTGCTTATAATCTTCAAGCCCGTCGATAATAGCCTGGAGTTTTTCAACCGCCGGGCTAGTCTTCTTGTACATCCGCAGCGGGGCAGAGCTCTTCTTGTTGTGAGTGGGCCGCCTCATGACCAGCCGGGGGGCCGTGTCGTGGCAAACAGGGTTTACCGGGGGCGGTGCAGGCAGGGGCGCTGCTACCCTCGAGTGAATTCCTGGGGTAGGTCGAGAGGCGCGCGCCTTTCTGGTTTTTCTGGGTGCAGTCTGCCACCCTTCTTGGTCTTGAGCTGGGGCCATGATAAAGGTTTCATAAGTGGCACGGGCACAGGCCTTCGCCCATTCTTCTGGCAGCTCCTGATATAGTGAGATCATATTGACGGAGGAGGCTATGCTGGGCAGCTCGTGTGGCTGCGGGGGGTCTACTTTATGCTCCCCCATGTCCAGCTCCCCGTCCCTGATTAAGGACTCAATAACATCCTTGAAGACGTAGCAATCTTCAATAGTATGCCCGAGCACCCGGTGGTACATGCAGAAGCGCGGGTCATCCTTCTTCTTTGAGTCGCCAGGCCTTTTCGGCTCTGGCAATGTGATCTTATTGTAGCTGGTTGCCCACTCAAACAGGAGCTTGGACTTGTCCCGGGAGAAGGAATACAACTTGTTTCTCATCTTCTCTCTTAGTGAGGGGCCTTCCCGCCGTTCTGTGGTTCTGGGCGGCGGAGGGTTAGCCGCTCCCTTGGCTTTCTCCTTCTGCTTTTCAAAAGCCTGGAAGTCTAGTGCATGCACCTCCGGGGGAGCCGGCTTCTTCTCCGCCTGCCTGGCCCTCTGGCTTGACATGGCTGGGGTGGAGGAGTATCGGGCCAAGAATGCCTCGATCTCCGCTACCACATTGTTCAGACGGTCAAATGTCTTGACCTCAGTGCCGATCATTCTTTCTAGGATTTCTTTCTTTAAGTTTTGCTTGCAGATCTGAACTGCGTCCTCCTGATGCGGGGGGCGTTTGCACCTCATACTAAGGTTCCTCCATCTTTTGATGTAGTCGAGGGCCGACTCATCATTCTTCTGTCTTGTGGCGTAGAGTTCAGTCATAGTAACTTCTCTCTCGGCCACGTAGAATCTTTCCTTGAACTTCTTCTGCATGTCGGGCCAATCGGCCACCGACCCGGGCGACAAGCCGGAGTACCATTCAAAGGCAAGCCCGGTGAGTGTTGAACCGAAGAACTTCAGGAGGTAGGCCTCATCAGCAGCCAGGTCTCCCATGACGTTCACGTAATAGGCAATATGCTCTCTGGGAGATCCTTGCCCATTGAACTTTTCAAATTTCGGCGGCTTGGTGACGCCAGCCGGCAACTTCCTGGCAGCATACTGAGCCGGGTAGGGTACTCGGTAGACGTCGAAAGGCGTCTGATCCCCATCGCCCCTTTCGGCCAACTTCATGTCTATCATCTGCTCAAGCATCAACCGGCTGACTGCCGCCGGGTCGACCGGGTTCGGGTAGAAATGAGCGGGCTGTGCGCTCGGGGTGACTACCACGGTCGCTCGGGGGGCCATGGGGGACCCTTGTGAAAGCGGAGCCTGTGGCGGGGTCACCGCTGTGCAATGTGCTTGCTGCGGGGGCGTGCCCCCGGGGGGATCGAGGGTTGCCGGAAGAGCTGCCTCGGAAGACTGCCCCCTGTCCCTGGGTACCTCGGGTATGGTCTCGGTCTGCCAGGACATTGGGGGTGGTGTGTTTCGCTCATTCAACTGCTTTTTAAGTGATTCGATTTCCTGCTGGAATCGTTGCATCATGAGCAGCATTGCTGGATCAGCTGTGGGAAGACTGGGCATGCCCCCTGTCTCTTCGGCCGGGGCGTCCTCGGATGATGTCGAGGGTCCGCCACTCGTGTCGCCGGTGGTGACCACATTGGCCGTGAGGGCCGTGAGGGGCCCCGTGGGTGTCGCGCCGCCTGCCGCTCTCCTTCTTCTGGTAAGGGGTCCCGGCCTGGCGGCTATTCTGGCCAATTCTTCCGGGTCGGTGGGTAGGGCCCCATACCGACCATGGACCCCTGCCATATTGCAGGTGAATGTCTGCCATTTCTTATTCTTGTTTCTTCTTGACGCCCTCCGGGACGGTCCTCCTGGGAATGTTAGCCTGTCGAAGACCGACCGTCGGGACGGCGCCTCCTCCCGTACAGGGGACTGGCGCGGCTCTTCCGGGCGGGTCCTCGACTCCATACTAGGTGCAGGTTCCCCCCTTTCTTCCTGGAAGGCGGAGGTCATTGCCCCCAGTAGTCTCTGGCGGCCAGCGGGGGTGCTACCAGGGCCTCGGAGGTAGTTTCTCATAGCCTGCTCGATCCCTTCCCACTCCTGGTCAGGGAGAGCGGCCTGTGGTTGCGCGTCGATGACGGCAGCAGGAGGAGCGTAGGCCCCGAGTGCCGGGCGGGCGGCGTTGTGCCGGCGCCCTCGGCGACGGCGATGAGCATTCTCGGGCGGCACCGGAATGACGGGTGCCGGTCGGAGAGTGGGGGTCACTGCCTCGACCCCGTCATCTCTTCGGGCCCTCCTCGGGCGGAAAGTGCTGGGCCCCGCCTGGGCGGGTGCAGTGGGCTGGGCCTCCCTGGGTACCCAGACTTGCTTCAGTTTGGCCAGCTTGCGAGCCGGTGCAATCTTTGGTGGGGTGGCCACAACAGCGGGCGTCACCTTCCCTTTTAGTTTCTCCAGCCCTTGAAAGGAGTTGCGGACTGGGACGGTCGGGACGACGCGGTCTGGCGTCACCTGGGACCTCTGGCCGTCTAGGCGGACTCGGAGGGCCCCAACCGTCATGGACTTTCCGGAGTTGGACAGGCGACGCCCTGAGCCGGCGCCGGTGTTGCCTCTCCGAAGCCTCCTTCGGTGGGATGCCGACCCTTGGTGGAACGGGCCGGTGGTCTGGTGCACGTGGTGCACGTTGCAGCTGAGCGTCGTTGTGGGGACGCTATTGTTGCCTTCGGCCACCGCTCGGCCGGCGGCAGCTTCGACGGCTCTCGGAGCGGGAGCGTTGGTTTGAGGCTCCTCGGGCGCTCGTGCGTCGAGGATGTCAACGAAGGCCACCCCCAAGAAGTTGGGGAAGCCCACGGTGGGAGGGAAGCTCCCGAAAGTGAGGGGCACCGCCAGGTAGCCGCCTCGCACATGATTCTTCACAACCTCAGGGCTGCAGACAACAGCCATTGTCGGCTCCATGATGCCTTTCTCTTTTTCTGCATTTAAGAAAGTAGCATAATTAGTATTACAAGAAGGGGGCCGCGGGGCCCCTAATTTCGGCAAAGAGATGAAGGGTGGATCGGTCCCACCGGGCGTGCCAGAGTTGTGGACGCACTTTTCGTTTAACCGTTGTTTCGGGGCGATCACCGGTTTATTGAGTGCGTGGGCGTGCCAGTCACCGAAGTGACGATTTATTCGGGCTCCGGAGAGCCCAAGGTGCGCTCGAATCTGACTTCGTCAGACGACTGTGTGGTTCGTGTCGGGACCGAATCCCGTCGCGCCATAGAGGTCACGACGTCATTTACATCCCTCACACGAGGGAATACCCTTGATTAATTGCCGAAATTAGGGGACCCGCGGCCGAAAAGAGTAATACTAATTATGCGAGAGGGATAGGAGTAGATCACACTGAAAGTTGTATTAAGGCCATAAACTGTCGGCCGTGTCGGCCACTCGTAGACCCTTTCGTATTCGGACACAGGTCCGTGGTAGAGTCACGATGAGAAAACCGAGGTAGGTCCCTTCAAATGTCTGCCGAGCATGCGGCAATTTTAATGAAGATTCAGAAGGTATCCGGAACGAGAAAACAAATCCGGTCCGATTAGGATGTCGGCCCGAGGTTGGATCAAAGCCTGGCCATATCGGGGTAATTCCCGAGACTCGGGCTCGACCTGAAAGGGCGGCGTCGTTATTCCCTTTGGCCCCGGGTCACGGGGAGAGATGGGAAGGCTGCGGTGCAGGCCTTAGCGTCTTTTATCTGGGGTTTTCTTAGTTATATCCTCTAGGATTTCTGATTCGATGTTTACTGTTTGTTCGTGCCTTTGTCCGGGGTGATTTCTCTTCTTTTATTCATGATTATTCTTGTTATTATCATTCATTTGTTATTCATTTTTTATTACCCCTCCCGCCTCTTTATTGTGATTAATATTGCGCATTCGGAGTCCTTTAATTAGCATAATTTTTATTAGTTTATTTGCTATTGTTAATGCCCTTATCAGGTTGTATATGTGCATAGATGTAGTGTGCCGGCGAAGGGAAGGTAAGAGTGTACCGCTGAGAGGCCCGGAGGGCGTGCCGCTGAAGGCCAAAAGGGGGGTGTACCGCTGAAGGTCAAGGGAGCGTACCGCTGGGACTCAAGGGAGTGTACCGCTGAAGGTTCAAGGGGCGTGCCGCTGGGGCAATTAAGAGTGTACCGCTGAGGGTTTGAAGGGCGTACCGCTGAGGGCTTAAAGGGGTGTGCCGCTGAAGGATTTAGGCGAGTGTGCCGCTAAGAGGTGAGAGAAGTGTGCCGGCTAAGGGGCCAATCAGAACGTGGGGGTGGGTATGAAGTCTGTACGTTCCCCAGGCTCGAAGTCTATACGTTGCCAAGCCTAAAGTCTGTACGTCGGAGCAGAGTGGAGCAAAGTCTGCACGTTGCAATATGAAGTCTATACGTCGACTGGCCCGAAGTCTGTACACTGGCCACCATGAAGTCTATACATTGGCTGGCCCAAAGTCCATACATTGGAACGTGAAGTCTGTACATTGACCCTTTGACTGCAGCTCGAAGTCTATACGCTGCCAAGCCCAAAGTCTGTACGTTGTAACGTGAAGTCTGTACGTCGGCTGGCCCAAAGTCTATACATTGGATCCCGTTGAGGCGGTGGCTGAGGGTGTACCGGCGAAGGGAGGGAGCGTGCCGCTGAAAGGGTCAAGGAAAGTGTGCCGCTGAAGGCCAATGGGAGCGTGCCGCTGAGGGCCAATAGAAGCGTGCCGCTGAAGGCCAATCTGGGCGTGCCGCTGAAGGCCAATGGGGGCGTGATGGTGGAGGTTTGATCAGTTTTCGATTATTTGTTTTAAGGCTTTTCTTTTCTTCTTATCTTAACTTTCGTGTAGTTTTATACAAAGTTCCTCCCTTTGTTGGTTCCCTTTGTTCGGTTCGGTCTCTTTTCTTGCGGGTCGGACGTTCGGGCTGCCGGGTGGTGGTGCCGGCAGTGATTTGATGAGTTGGAAGGTCTCATTAATTATCCTGCTCGTTTTTGCCTCCTTTTGCCTCTTTTAATTGTTTATTAGTTTCTCACAAGAATTCGGCAGCATCTCCCCTTGACCCGGGGCGTAAGGGAGATAAAGGGAGCGCGCCCACATGGAGTGGCGGAACCCGACAACTGGAGGTGGGCCCCCGGGGGAGCAACACCTTTATAGAACCTCGGAAAACGTGAAGGAAGGGGCTCGGAGGCGAGGCCAAGGAGTGGGCTGCTGAGAGGCTGAAGGGTGTGCCGCTAAAGGCCATAAGGTGAGTGTACCGGCCAAGGGCCAATTGGAGTGTGCCGGCCAAGGGGTGTGCCGGCTAGGGGTAACAGAGTGTGGGTGTGCCGCTGAGGGCAGAAAGGAGTGTACCGCTGGGGGCAAATGAGGTGTGCCGCTGAGGGCTGGACAAGGTGTGCCGCTGAGGGCCAATAGGGGTGTACCGCTGAGGGCTATTGGGTGTGCCGCTGAGGGCCAGGGCAAGTGTGTCGGTCAGGGGCCAAAGTGAAGCATTGCCGAGGATTAAAAGGGCCAAGTGTGTGTGGGCTTGCAGATTGTTCAAGAAAAGGAGGAAGGGTTACTGGAAGTGAATGAAGGACTCACAAGGCCAGGCTTTAAAGGGGAGGCATCACATTGATGTGGTGGCTCAAAAGAAACCGGAGGAACGGAGGAAACGGGTAGCACAATACATGCACTATGAAGGCAGGATCAAACCAACGGAAATAGCAAAAAAAAAAGGCCCAAGGAGGGTGATTGTTTCCATTCGTGGGATGCCAAGGACCGTATCCCTACATGCATATTACAAGAGAAAATGCCCAAATGAGGCCATGGACAAAAGGAAAAGACTCCAAGACGGAGAACGAGAGGAGGAATGAAATACAAGACGGAAGAAACATTGGGGCCTAAGACATGGGCTAACGTTCCCAACCCTCTCCCCCAATACAACAAGCTCTCTCCCTCTTACTCTCGTTTCTTCCCGGTGGCCGTCGGACGGAGCTCAGGCCGGGAGGGTCGCTTCTTCTCTTCTCTCTCCTCCTCTTTCTCCTGTGTGTGTGTCTTCTACTGTCGGAGCCTCTCCCCCTCTTTGTGTTCGTCTGTGTACGTCTCTCCGTCTGTCCTCCCCTCCTCTGTGAAACGAAGAGAAGGGGTTTTTTATACCCCGGGCGGCGGGAGCCTTCGAGCACGGCCGCCGAAGCGGGAAGTGGCCCGTGATCATGAGGTTTGACCTGCCTGTCCTGGCTGTCAGTGGACTAGGCCACGTGGCCCAACGATCGGCTGCCACCTGAGATGGCTCCACTGCGCGCCAAGGATGTGTAGGGCATGGGCCTCACGTCGCCCGTTGAAAGAGCTTCACGCTGTGCCGTTGAAGGGCTGAACAAGCGTGCCGCTGTAGTGCCAAAAGGGCGTACCGCTGGAGCCCCGGATGGGCGTGCCGTTGAACGGCCTGAAGGGCGTGCCGCTGGGGACCCTACAGGGTGTGTCGCTGAAGACCCCCCAGGGGGCGTGCCGTTGAACCCCAAAGGGGGTGTGCCGCTGAACCCCCCCTGGGGGTGTGCCGTTGAACCCCCCTGGGGGTGTGCCGGTGAAGACCCCAAGGGTGTGCCGTTGAACCCCCCTGGGGGTGTGCCGCTGAAGACCCCCCAGGGGGCGTGCCGTTGAACCCCCCTGGGGGTGTGCCGTTGAACCCCCCTGGGGGTGTGCCGGTGAAGACCCCAAGGGTGTGCCGTTGAACCCCCCCTGGGGGTGTGCCGCTGAAGACCCCCCCAGGGGGCGTGCCGTTGAACCCCCTGGGGGTGTGCCGTTGAACCCCCCTGGGGGTGTGCCGGTGAAGACCCCAAGGGTGTGCCGCTGGGCAGCCGAAGGGGCTGGGCGTGCCGCTGAAGGCCGTGCCGCTGAAGCCCAGGATGGGCGTGCCGTTGAAGAGCTAAATGGGCAATTTTGAGCCCATTGTGAGCACGAGTCGTGGCCCATTTGATTTTCTTCGAGGCCCATGGGCCGTGGGGCCTCTTGTGCTTGATTTCTCCGGGGTTTCTTCACTCGGGGCCGTTGTTGATGCTGGGCCGAGCGTGGCATCTGGATGTGCAATTTTCGGTGTCCACATCAGGTTAACACTTAGGTAACTAGGCATAATAATAATTAAATCTGGCAGGTTTCCAATCTGTCTTGAGTTGACAGTGCACAGGCACCTGACGGTTTATCCAAGGCGCATCATAGGGAGTGTGACGGTCTATCGAGCAACCGTTACAGAATGTAACGCTCCTGCATAGATGCGTCGGAGTCAATAGAGAAATCAATAGGCAATCAGGGACTGTGACTGTAACGACCCGAGAATCCGAAGGTCAAAGACACAGAGACTGACAGTCTGTCACTCTGTACTCGACAGGAGTACCACCCACTAGAAGCACAGCCGGTAGCGTCCCCTGATGTCTTACACCGCGCCGCAGGTGAACCGCCTGACGTGGTAGGTCCTACCCGAGGCGCGAACACCATACAAGTAACCACAAACAAGTAACTAGCTGGGGTCACGCCCGTCGACGTGGGTCCAACCGCCCCCAACCACGTATGCACACACAGACCACGCGTCACTAGGTCTGGTCTTCTGACCGGTTTTCCCCCGTAGCCGGACTCTGGCTACCGACGAGGGGCCTACGGTAACCGGTCCACAAACCGTCTCAAAGGGTAAGCCTCTCCACCTACTCCCAGGTGGGACCACTCGCGTGTAAGTAGGCTACGACTAGTGGAGGGTCACTAAAGGAGTAGACTCTCATGTCAATGGAAAATAACGTCCGAATCCGACGACGTACGGGGACCACCCCACGTACCGGCCCCGTCGCATGGTGACCACAGTCGAAGAAGAAACGGGACTCACAGTCCACGGCCACGCACGCACCGTGCGCTAGAGTCAAGAAAACTCAAGTGGCGCTAAGCCACTGGACTCTGGACAGTCCTCCAGACACACTACACCCAACGGTCCTTGAGTCACAAGACTCGGGGTCAAGACCGTTGTACGCAACAGCACAAGGCCGTCAATCTAGTCCAATCTCTAGGTCTAAAACCACGGTAGCACAAGTACCGAGACAACTCACGAGTCGCCAAGACCACTCCCTCGGGAAGGGAACGCAAGGGACCAAGGCCACCCACACGGGCCACACGGAAAACACGGAAGCATAATTCCCAGGGCAGCACACAAGCCACCACGACGATTTCCCATCTTGTAGCAAGCGGGAAACCTCCAGCCCTAGGCCGGATAACTGGACTCGCAGTCCAAGGCCAAGCACATGGCCCACATGGGAATTGCCTTCCAAAGGAAACCCACGACATGCGGGGGAGACCCCACCGCACGCACACCGATACACGGTGACTCGATTGAGCGTAACACGAACGCCCGGAACACGTGGGGTCACCCGGACCCACCACACCTACGGGCACGTTAATCGAGGCAACACGGTTCCTCCTGACACCCCAAAAACATGGACACAGAACCCATGGGGTGTCCGGGATACTCACAAGGCCGAAGGTCGACCACTGGGTCACAACCGGGTCGACCGGAGACCAAAATAGCGCAAACAGGAACCAGAACGTGGTAGTGGTCACCTGGTGACCGTGACCAGATAGTGGTCGACCGGGGACCGCTACCAGATGGTAGCGGTCGACCGGAGACCGCGACCATGCTGTCACGGTCACCTCACGACCGCGACCAGCCACGCGCAAGCCTGATGGTAGCGGTCGCCCAAGGACTGCGACCAAACAGTAGCGGTCATCTCATGACCGCGACCAGACAAAAGCGGTCTATCTCACGACCGCGACGCCTGAAGGCCTTCTCGACCAAAGCACAAAGGATGAAGGCGGTTCTCCCACGACCGCGACCAGTGAACGCGGTTACTGGTGGACCGCGATCATTTCAGAAAATTGAGAATGGCGAGAAAACACCCAAAAATCCACGCCACGCCCCAATCATCTACGGATGAAGGGGAAAACATAGGGGAAGCTCCCCAGTAGCCCCTAGCATGCATCTATGGCCTCCGATCGGCCCAAAACGCAATGAAATGGGAGATCGGCCCACAAGCCCTAAAACATGGATTTTGCCCAAATCACCCCGTTTGGCCCGCTCGGCTCACCGTAACCTACGAAACTTGTGGGAAAAGAAAGAGCACGAGCTGGGGGTCCATCACCCTACCTCCACCGAAGATTTCGCGCACCGTGGATGCCGATCCACGAAGAAAACACCGTTGAAGCCTCGCCATTCCACGAACCCACGGCCGAGCTTCACCACGCCTCCACCGCCTCGATCCTCATCCATCCTCGCCCGCGTCTCGCCCGCGCCGTCCCCGCCTCGCCCGTACTCTGCCCCGTCGGCCGCCGGAGAGAGAGGGAGAGAGGAGAGAGCGTGAGAAGAGAGAGGGAGAGAAGAGAGAAATGAGAGGGGAGAGAGAGGGTGAGTTAATATATAGGAAAATCTGGAAATTTGGAAAAATCCCAAAAAATAGAAAATCACACCCTCGCGATCCTCGGAACGCACCGATCGCAACGGTACCACACTCGCCTAGGTGAACGGCCCGGTTCACCCGCAACGAGGTTCCGAAGGGAAAGCCAAAACTCACGTCGGGAATCGAAAAACACACGCGGAAAAAGTCGCGGAATGCCTCCGGGCCTCCGAAACGACTCCGGATCGCGCCGATCCGAACACGAAAGATGTCCGAAACGAAATTCCGGACACAACAGAGACGGACGCTCTGAGAAACCAGATCCGGGACCCACAAACGAGGATCCGAAAAACCCGGGACATTACAGCCCTCCCCCCTTAAAGGAATTTCATCCTCGAAATTCAGGACCAAGCACGAAGTCATAGGGGAAGAACACCGAACCAACGGACAACGCTGTCAGAGCCCCAGTACAGAAATCTCGATTCTCATGAAAACACTGATCCCGAGGGACACAGCCAGACTTACAATCACAAGCAACACCTCGCTCCTCGCGCCGAGCACACTGGCCAACAGAGCAGGCATATACCAAAGGACACAGTCCGGCATCACCTCAGACAATGCGAGAATCAACCATGGCACCGCAGCCACAATCTCGCTCACCGCGGAAACACAACCCTCGACACGAGCAACAGCTACCGATCCATCCTATGGTCAGCAGATAAATCGCACATCAGCTTCGCAGCCAGCTGACAGGTCGCACACCCTCCTCAAGGGAGCAACCAAAACAGAGCCTCCACCAGCTCAAGCAGTCCTCTCCGTAGACCGCAACCAGAACATCGGCTCAGCACCAAGAAACACCTCACACATGACAAGCCAAAAGCCGGACATAACACTGTGCCAACTCTCGTCAGAAGACAAACTTCGACAAAGTCCAGATCCCATCCGGAAAGGCACATCACAGAAACGACCACCAAAGGTCTCGCTGGCACACGGCTCTCGCCACGCTCGAGCCCCAACAACCAGCATCTTCTGTCTCTGAAAAGACCATCCACTGGTCACCAACTGCTCATCAACGGGAAACCTCCGCTTGCTCAGCTTCTTCCTTCTTTCCTGGTCCTCGACCGGGTCCAAAGGAAACATTCCAAACCTAGGCAAGCCATTCGTCGACTCACACACAGACTGAAGCTGCATCTCGAGCAGCACTCCTCTCGGACACCGCATCCGAGCTCGAACATCGCTCCAACTCGACCCTCTCGGGGAGCACGACGAAACCAAATGACGGATCCTGGTGTCTTCAATCATCACCTCACTGGACTCAGACTCACAGGGAAATCATCCCATGCTGGTCATCAAACCAGGGATAACCATTGTGACACCAACGTCCTATCAAGGACCATCCTCTGACGCCCATCTCACAAAAGGCCTCCACCCACAGGCGTCACTCATCCATCTGGTCTCATCAAATCCTTCGATCAATCCAAGTGGACACCCGCCAATACCGATTCCGCCCTTACCACAGAGCCACGGGACACCACCTGAACAGTGCTCACGGGTCCCCAAAATAACAAACATCTCACCGTCACAATTCGACAAGACCGTAGGACCAACAGACACTGCTGTGGTCTGTCACACGGTTAGGCTCACCAGCCACTCATAGCCGTCAACCGGGACCCATAGTCTGCCAGAGACCACTTCCCCAAAACAATCTCATCCGAGGACATGACTGGGAACACAAGTCGGCACCAAGCCACCGACTCTGACCAACACGTCCTCAACCATCGTCAGGCGACATCCTCAACAACCTCATCCAGGTCCAACACCGACGCCTGATACGGCTTCCATCACAGGAACATGGTACTCATGCGGCGCACTAGCCAGCACTTTTCCCAACACTCCATCCTACCAGTGCCCACCACCATGATATCTCGGGCAACGGCACGGCAACAACACGTTTCACACCGAGGAACCAATCCTCCGATGCTCAACGCGAACTCAGGAATCCGCCCGTAGCAACCACCGCTACGATCCTGAACCAGTGGGTCACAAGCCCACCATGCTTCCGCTGCGCACTCAAATCCGTGCGCACAGCCGAGAAAGCAAACACTGCCCAACCAGCACTCGTCCTTCAGAACAGCGCCAGCACACCCTCACACGACAAGGGAATGGGCACAACTTCTCACAGGCAACCACCCTGCCAAGACAAGGAGCATGTCTCGCACGGACTTCATGGCACACAAGGCCAACCAATCCGAACACACAATGCAAGACGACGATCCTTAGCCGAACGCAATCTCTCCAACCAAAGAAGAAACCAACGCACTTTCGACCAACGGAAGAACTCCACGCTCGACCTGACCTCGAACCTCGCGCACGCTGGAAACAGCACCAAGGAGAACCATCGCTTCCATCAGGTCAGTGCCTCCGACACACTCGGCGAGTGTCATGTCGGACCACAATCACAGCATCTCTCGATGCACCACCGCTGCAATTCCTCGAACTACAACACACCACGCCAAGAGCCGCAACACGAGCCATAACAACAACCGCCGACGCTCATCCTCGAGTCCCGAAACTCACCGCGGAACCTTCACACCTCAGACCAAATCCAAGGCGAACACACCCCTTCGCATACGAGAGCGCATGAGCAAGACTTACTGGGACACCACAGCCCAATCCTGCCTCAAAATCCGCAAAACAACTGGGACCGACACGTCATTTCTGACGCCACAGAGCACGACAAGATCATCAGGCTCGACGAAACAGCAGCTCACTGAGAAGATCCTCCGCTCACCCGAGCACACTTCTCGATCAGAACACCCACTCTGCCACCTTAAACCACAACCTGAACACCTCAGGGGCTGGACAAACCTCAAGCTGGAGTGGCCAAAACCGACAACAGCTCCCTCATAGCACGCTCACGGCCACTTAACCATGAAAATCCGCTCCAGCCACCTGACCATGCTGCAGGTTCCTCGAACGCAGCACCACGAGCTCGCGCCTGCCAGTAACCTCTGCCCAATGCAGCACAACCAAGGCCATCACCGATGAGGGAGAAGGCTCTCGACCTCGATCCTTAGACCCCATGCTGGCACGAAAGCCGCGGATAGCAACCACCTTCACAGCGCCGCACAGCGCACTCAAGCTCTCCAGCGAGAAACTAGGCTAAAAAATAAGCACAAAACCCTATGCCAGCTGCCGACTGTACTGGACCTTACGGACTCTGATCACTGCAACATTTCAAATTCCTATGTACGTCCACAACCACCGCTCTGATAAATATCCGAAGGTCAAAGACACAGAGACTGACAGTCTGTCACTCCGTACTCGACAGGAGTACCACCCACTAGAAGCACAGCCGGTAGCATCCCCTGACATCTTACACCGCGCCGCAGGTGAACCGCCTGACGTGGTAGGTCCTACCCGAGGCGCGAACACTGTACAAGTAACCACAAACAAGTAACTAGCTGGGGTCACGTCCGTCGACGTGGGTCCAACCGCCCCCAACCACGTGTGCACACACAGACCACGCGTCACTAGGTCTGGTCCTCTGACCGGTTTTCCCCAGTAGCCGGACTCTGGCTACCGACGAGGGGCCTACGGTAACCGGTCCACAAACCGTCTCAAAGGGTAAGCCTCTCCACCTACTCCCAGGTGGGACCACTCGTGTGTAAGCAAGCTACGACTAGTGGAGGGTCACTAAAGGAGTAGACTCTCAAGTCAACGGAAAATAACGTCCGAATCCGACGACGTACGGGGACCACCCCACGTATCAGCCCCGTCGCACGGTGACCACAGTCAGAGAAGAAACAGGACTCACAGTCCACGGCCACGCACGCACCGTGCGCTAGAGTCGAGAAAACTCAAGTGGCGCTAAGCCACTGGACTCTGGACAGTCCTCCAGACGCACTACACCCAATGGTCCTTGAGTCATAAGACTCGGGGTCAAGACCGTTGTACGCAACAGCACAAGGCCGTCAATCTAGTCCAATCTCTAGGTCTAAAACCACGATAGCACAAGTACCGAGACAACTCACGAGTCGCCAAGACCACTCCCTCGGGAAGGGAACGCAAGGGACCAAGGCCACCCACACGGGCCACATGAAAAACACAGAAGCACAATTCCCAGGGCAGCACACAAGCCACCACGACGATTTCCCATCTTGTAGCAAGCGGGAAACCTCCAGCCCTAGGCCGGATAACTGGACTCGCAGTCCAAGGCCAAGCACATGGCCCACATGGGAATTGCCTTCCAAAGGAAACCCACGACATGCGGGGGAGACCCCACCGTACGCACACCGATACACGGTGACTCGATTGAGCGTAACACGAAAGCCCGGAACACGTGGGGTCACCCGGACCCACCACACCTACGGGCATGTTAATCGAGGTAACACGGTCCCTCCTGACACCCCAAAAACATGGACACAGAACCCATGGGGTGTCCGGGATACTCACAAGGCCGGAGGTCGACCACTGGGTCACAACCGGGTCGACCGGAGACCAAAACAGCGCAAACAGGAACCAGAACGTGGTAGTGGTCACCTGGTGACCGCGACCAGATAGTGGTCGACCGGGGACCTCGACCAGATGGTAGCGGTCGACCGGAGACCGCGACCATGCTGTCACGGTCACCTCACGACCGCGACCAGCCACGCGCAAGCCTGATGGTAGCGGTCGCCCAAGGACCGCGACCAAACAGTAGCGGTCATCTCATGACCACGACCAGACAAAAGCGGTCTATCGCACGACCGCGACGCCTGAAGGCCTTCTCGACCAAAGCACAAAGGATGAAGGCGGTTCTCCCACGACCGCGACCAGTGAACGCAGTTACTGGTGGACCGTGATCATTTCGGAAAATCGAGAACGGCGGGAAAACACCCAAAAATCCACGCCACGCCCCAATCATCCACGGATGAAGGGGAAAACATAGGGGAAGCTCGCCAGTAGCCCCTAGCATGCATCTATGGCCTCCGATCGGCCTAAAACGCAATGAAACGGGAGATCGGCCCACAAGCCCTAAAACATGGATTTTGCCCAAATCACCCCGTTTGGCCCGCTCGGCTCACCGTAGCCTACGAAACTTGCGGGAAAAGAAAGAGCACGAGCTGGGGGTCCATCACCCTACCTCCACCGAAGATTTCGCGTACCGTGGACGCCGATCCACGAAGAAAATGCCGTTGAAGCCTCGCCGTTCCACGAACCCACGGCCGAGCTTCACCACGCCTCCACCGCCTCGATCCTCATCCATCCTCGCCCGCGCCTCTCCCGCGCCGTCCCCGCCTCACCCGTATTTCGCCCCGTCGGCCGCCGGAGAGAGAGGGAGAGAGGAGAGAGCGTGAGAAGAGAGAGAGAGAGAAGAGAGAAATGAGAGGGGAGAGAGAGGGTGGGTTAATATATAGGAAAATACAGAAATTTGGAAAAATCCCGAAAAATAAAATATCACACCCTCGCGATCCTCGGAACGCACCGATCGCAACGGTACCACACTCGCCTAGGTGAATGGCCCGGTTCACCCGCAACGAGGTTCCGAAGGGAAAGCCGAAACCCACGCCGGGAATCGGAAAACACACGCAGAAAAAGTCGCGGAACGCCTCCGGGCCTTCGAAACGACTCCGGATCGCGCCGATCCGAACACGAAAGATGTCCGAAATGAAATTCCGGACATAACGGAGTCTGACGCTCCGAGAAACCAGATCCGGGACCCACGAACGAGGATCCGAAAAACCCGGGGCATTACAGTGACGGTCCATCGTATGGCCGTTACTTGAGTGTGACGATCCTACTATGGTGCGTTACAGTATATGCTGACAGAAAATGATATGAAACATAAGAGATCAACTCACATCATATCTAAATCAAATACCATGTCTATTCTAGGCATGATAACGAAGTATATGCTATCTATATGCATGGGTTCTAGTGAATAGACAAGATAACTTCTTTTATTTCTATTTAAGGCTAAGAGATGTATGAAATGCATGGAACTATGAAGACATGAAATTGATGATCTATGATGCATGAAATTCAGTCAAATCAGAGGGCTTTTAGTCCTATCAAGATGTTTTTTGCCGTTCATGAGATGACCTACCTCTTAGCTTGGCTTTAAACTTCCAATTTAGGGTTTGAAACACGTGCCCTAGCTCTCCTTTTCCTGTGACTTTTCAGCAACTTCCTTAGGCTCTAACTCCACGACCTCTTGACCTAAAGATGTGAAATTTTGAGAGTAGTTAGTCTAAAGTATTGTAAACAAATTCCTCTAAAGAATTTACCCGAGATTATGACTCCTTACCTTGATTCCATGCGAGCAAAAGTAAGGGTCGCGCAGTTCAGAACTAGGTCCTATTTATAGGGTTCTAACTAGGGTTTGAAGATTAGATCGATTCTAGAGTCCTTAATCTGCTAAAACCTGATCTCTAAGGGTCCTTAGTAATGTTATAACTCTTCCCAAGTTGATCCCTAGTGGATAAGATCATCAAGTTCCCATCTTTTTATAAGTTCTTCAACTTGTGGAATTCACAGAGTGTAACGGTCGTAGACCCATGCGTTACAAGCATGTGACGGTCGCGCGATAGACCGTTACATTCAACGTATATAGAGTTTCAAATAAATAAAACTCTTTTATTCATTTATCCATATAATTATCTTAGATAATTAGTCTTTATCCTTGAAATCCGTAAATAAGCTAAATAACCTTCTAGAACATGGGCCAAACTTAATGGGTTTGGTCCTTAAACCTTTTGAACAATAATTTGATAGGCTAGGTTAACTATTTTAACCTAATTGGGCCTTATAATGACTTATAATTATACTAATCTATTTATAAATTTATTTAGGCCTTTATAAATTCTAGAAAATTATTTTATAATTCAAAAATTATTTATATAAATTCTGAGACACTACAACATAATATTGCACCAATTCTAGCATCAGAAGCTTACTGATAATACCAATGTGAACATTATGAAACAGGGCTGATGTCAGTCTAGTCCACATTTTGAAAACAGAGCGGGGTTGTGAAGCATGCTCCCCTTTGCCACTTCATCCCCTAAACCAGCAGGGTACAAGAGGAGAAGCTGTATTCTACCATTAAGTGCTCCACACTCTCATCCTCTAGTCCACAAAAAGAACAAAAAGTCTCACAGCCATCCTGCCACTTCTTTCTATACAACTTGGTCACGATGCATTGTTATAGTAGCCATAGGAAAACCCAAATTTTAAGTGATGACTTCAATTTCCAAACCAAATGCAGCTAAGGAAAAAGATGAAGCAGAATAGCAGATTGATCCAAAAAATGATACAACTCTTTGACAGAGAATTTAGTAACTTTGTTCCTCCGTAGAAAGTGATCTGGTTTATCCCAAATTATAGCGACAATAGAGATTAATTAATTAAAGAAACTCCATTTCCTCTGCATCCTTGAGTCCCCTTCATAATTGAATAAACTAGGTTGTAGATGAATTGTTCTGAAAGCCACATGGTGAAAAGATCTGGAGTCTAAAATCCAAGTAGAAGAAGCCCTCAACAAAGCAGCCATCGCTAGAGGAAATATAATTACTAAACAAAGCAACCAGCAAAAAAATAGCTAAAGTTATTGGAGCAATATGTGAATTGGACATACTAAGTAAGCAAGAGACTGAGAAACTAACCCTATATCATCCAGCCGATGCCTTTAGATTCTGCTAATAGCCTCAACCTGAAGTACATCCAACAAAGTCCTTTTAAAAACATTAAGAGACTGAGAAGAACAAACATGTTAACAGTATCAGAACATCCAGCTCAAACTCACTTTGCGATACATGGAAAAGTCTATGATTATCTAAATCTAAGCTCATAGGAAGCCAAATAAAACTAACTTGAGGTTGACCAAACTAACACTTCTGCCTCACTCTTAGCAAATAAACATAAAAGCTATATGGCTTGGTCCATGGAGAAAAAAAGGTAAATGGGGCCAAAACAGGAGTAGAAAAGAACATCACATTGTGCATGGCTGGGTTATGCTACTATGTTAGAATATTCAACTCAAAACCAATCAATGATGACTGGAGAGGCCCATGACAGCATAAACTCATAACTAAGCCACATACAAAAAGGTATAGGGTTAACGAGACCAAGAAACAGTAAACCAGAAGGTTGTAATTGGAATGATTTTTCATTTCTTCAATAAATATGTTCTCTGCAATAATTCAGATTTTCTATGTCTTCAATACATATATCTTTTGTATGGTTTTTCAGCCAATACTTTTTTAATTTCTAGTCAGAGACAAGGATGGGGAAGCACAATAATATATATCTCTGTATTTAAAAAATATATCCTTTTCAAGTTCACTGACTTGCCAAAAGCAACAACCCTACCACAAAAGCAACATCAGTCAAGCAATGTATGTACAATGACCAATTGATCATCCAAGCTGCTATCTTATACACAAATTAAGAATCTTTAAAACTGCTAGCTTATACACAAATTAAGAACAAACAAACTGCACACCAACCCCTATCAAAATTAAGCCATTATGTATAGTGTAAAAACTTGCTTAAGAAAAATTATAATGAGGAGCAAAGCCTTGTTTAACCTTGCTGTAGAAGTGGTTTTGCCTCCCAAAAGAACATGTGTACGCAATTTAATTAATACCTCAAAAGTGAGCATTTATTCATGCGTATAAATTTTTTGTCAGTAATAACTGTTGGGTTCGCTGCGCTCCCTCTTTATCTTTAGTAATGGTTTTGATGATAACAATATATTGTGTGATTTGCGTATGCTTTAAAGTGAAAATATTGTGTACTTGCTTAGTGGAAAACGTCTTCATGATAAACAAGCTAATATGATGATATCTTGTTTTGCAGATACTGCTACTGGGTTGTGAATCATGGTCCTTCCTGTATATATCTTTGACTCATGCATGATGTTCATGAGTCTTTTGAGGTTTCATGTGAAAGCTGTGTCTTTCAGTGGATTGTCAAATGGCTTCTATGCTTTCACATGTTGAATCTATCTCAGTTGTTCATGCTGATAATGTTGAAATCTTGATGTTTCATAAAAAGTGGACTGACCTTATTCATATATGCACTGACTTTGTTGTTGTGTTTTACACAATGTGCACCGACCCATCTAACTGTTTCATAGATGTGCACCAATTGTCTTTGGCAAGTTTCAGAACTTGCACCGACCCTGTTATTTGGGTCCTTCACAATGTGCATCGACCTGTGTTGAAGATGCACTGACCTTAGTCTTCATATGTTTAGACTTGTCTTTTATATGCATAGACCTTTGTGTTACATATTCCTCTATCTGCATCAACCTTGGGTCATATGCATCAACTTTGGTCCACATGTCTTGGACTGCATCTTAATTTCATGTGAGATTGTGTATAAAATTGGTTAGAAGCATGTGATACTCATGTGTGAATTGATTCTGTATCAAAGTGGTCAAGGCAAGATTTGAACTGGAAACGATTCTTACATGTATGAAGAAGGTTTCAGATTGCGAAGCTTGTGCATTAAAGTGGCTGGATGGATATGAATCAAACTCATATACATGGTTGCACTTCAATATATGAACATGCAGGTTGAACAAACAATATCAATATGATTGTGCATCTCATTTGTATTTGTTTGATTGAGTTGAATGAGATAGATGTACAGTGCTTGTTTGCATGATGCCTATATCTTGATGAAATGATTGTGGTTCACATACATAGTTAATGGGTTGACATGGCTTTCAACTGGCTCTTAATATCTATGTGAGGTGAATGAATCTAGCCTATCTTGGACTGAACTTGAAGTCTTGGTTTGAATATAAAACTCATGTGTAGCTTGCTTGAATCATATTTGATATGTGAGGCTTGTGTAGAAAATGGTCATCCTTGAGTTGAAAGTGAAATGGTTAGATACCTAATCAAATTAGTTTGACTTGCTATGGACAGCTCATGAAGTCCATACGAGATTTGATTGAACTCAATTTGCTCTACATGCCTTGGATTGCATCTGAAATGCATGTGAGGTTTGACAGAAATTTAATAAGAAAATCTGGGTTTCCATGTGTTCTCATGCATGTTACTTTTATATGGCTTGAGGTAGTACCTTGCTCATTTTGTTTCCCATTCTACTTATTGAAACCAAGATTGAATGATGGTTGTTTTATTATCTTGATTGAATGACTTCCATATTTTCACAGGGCTAATCATTCCTAGAACTCATGTTGATCATGGTTATTGATGTATTTGAGTTGAAGCATGAATGGTTGTGGGTACAAAGTGGAGATTTGAGTTTGCTCTCAATTCATCTAATTCATGTTGGCTTGATTAAATTGTATTTTAAATATGAACCTGTGAAAAATGTGATTTAGAAATGTGTGAATCATTTGTGCATATGGCTGCACTTTCAACATACTAATGTGCAGGTTCATGAAGGTTGAAATGCATTGAAGAGATGGTACTGTGTAGAGAATGCATTCAAGTTAGGTTCCTCATTTGCATGGATCAAAGAATAACATGAAATTGATTCTCTAAAAGGAATAGATTTATTTATGTCCAGAAATCTATGGAGACATGGTAAGTATTTACTTTTAATGTAATTCATGTTTGATTACATTGGAGTGCATGTTTAGGTCATAGGGAATGCATTAAAAATCATTTCATGAGGTTACAAGGTCAATGGGTCGACCCCCCCACTCAATGGGTCGTCCCCGGGGTTGAAAACACACCAAACAGAAATGGTTTTGCAAGTGGGTCGACCCCCTCCCAGGGATGGGTCGACCCCTGTAAATCTGTTGCAGCAGACAGAGTCTGGCCACAGAGATGGGTCGACCCCCTCTCTAGATGGGTCGACCACCCCTGATTCGCAGGTCCGTGCGGGTAATGCGTGGTCCACCATAACCCTATCAAATGGACTCCTTTTGGGCTGAACATTTACCCTCATGCCCTTGGGTTACTAATGAACATATTAGGGTGATTTTGCTAGGGTTTTAGCAAGGGTAAAATGGTCTTTTCACACTGCTATCATGGGTGTAACGACCCGAGAATTCGATTACCGGGAAGGCCCGATAACCCGAGACTCGCACCGCCACCCACGAGCCCGAAGACTCGGAAGAGTTAAAAGGATGGTGTGGAAACTACACAAGCATCACAAATAATTACAGAAATTAAATAATTATAATATTAAGCAGGAAATAAATTAATATTTTATATGGTCCACAATAAAATAACAACAACAGCAACAGTAGTCCACGACTAGTACAGTGACAAGAAAGAAAAGTACAGCTACACGGGACATACCCCGGCTCTGACCTCTGGCACTACCTCTGGGCACCCGCAACACGCTGCACTCCTGATGCGCTCCCCGAAGGTGGCGCCTCACCTGAAACATGGTGAAAACACGCAGGGAATGAGTCTCGGAACAAGACTTAGTAGGGATCACTCGAATCCTACCTCGTAAAACAAGAAACCACTACACTAGCGGTAGGAAAGTACCTCGGAAAGGAAAGCCCTATACTCTACAGAACCAGGCCCTACGGCACGTAAACCGACACACGTGCCACGGTACGAGACCGAAACTCAACGGTCGAACCGCAAAACCCGAAGGTTGGAAACACACGACTGATAGTCTGGCACTCCGTACTCGACAGGATTACCACCCACTAGAAGCACAGCCGGTAGCGTCCCCTGACGTCTTACACCGCGCCGCAGGTGAACCGCCTGACGTGGTAGGTCCTACCCGAGGCGCAGACACCGCACAAGTAACCACAAATAAGTAACTAGCTGGGGTCACGCCCGTCGATGTGGGTCCAACTGCCCCCAACCACGTGTGCACACACAGACCTTGCGTCACTAGGTCTGGTCCTCTGACCGGTTTTCCCCCGTAGCCGGACTCTGGCTACCGACGAGGGGCCTACGGTAACCGGTCCACAAACCGTCTTAAGGTGAGTGCCCGTACACCACTCCCAGGTGAGACCAGCACCTCGTACTGGTGGGCTACGACTAGTGGAGGGTCACTGAAGGAGCATACTCTCAAGACCACGGAAAACAACGTCCGAACCTGACGAAGTACGGGGGCCGTCCCACGTACCATCACCATCGCACGGTAACCACGGTCGGAGAAGAAACGGACGCACCGCCCACGGCCAAACGCATGACCAAGGTAAACGGAACCTCCGGACACCCAAAGACACGGTCCCGGAACTCCACGGGGTGTCCAGGACACACACACGGCCCAAGAGGAACACCCGACGACAGGACAGATCGTGCTAGGGACCCCTAGCGCGACAAAGAAGAACGCGCTAGGACCCCCTAGCGCGACAGGGAAGATCACGCTAGGGCCTCCTAGCGCGACAAGATAGGTCGCGCTAGGGACCCCTAGCGCGACAAGGCAGATCGCGCTAGGACCCCATAGCGCGACAGAAACCGCCCTACTGCTCATCTTCCCCGATGAACGCACCCCATCGGGGCAGCGCGACCATCAAGAACGCGCTACTGGAGTATAGCGCGTTCTCAGTCCGCGCACGAAAACGGTGGAAACTCTCAAAGACTCCAACCACGCCCCCATGCCTCCACCGGAGAGGGGGAAATCAAGGGGAATGACCCCTAAGGACCCCTAGCATGCTTCTAAGCCACCAAAACATGAAATAGCGGACTAAAACCATAGATCGGGCGAGCTCTCCCCAAATCATAGAAAATCCCAAACCCGCTCAAACAAGCCTCTCTCGGCCTCCCCGCGGCCTACAAATCACGGAAACGAACGGCAAGAGGCTAAGGAACGTCACCCTACCTCGGGGTTGTCCGAAACGCGGCGGATCGCCGTCGATCCTCAAGAATCGTTCGAAGCTTCACGAACTCCCCTGTGGACGCACTTTTTATTCAACAATTATCTGGTTCATTCGTTGGTTTATTAAGTGCGTGGGCGTGCCAGTCACCGAAGTGACGATTTATTCGGGCTCCGAAGAGTCCATGGTGCGCTCGACCTGACTTCGTCAGACGATTGTGTGGTTCGTGTCGGGACCGAATCCCGTCGCGCCATAAAGGTCACGACGTCATTTACATCCCCCATACGAGGGAACACCCTTGATTAATTACCGAAATTAGGGGCCCCGCGGCCGAAAAGGATAATACTAATTGTGCGAGAGAGGTAAGAATAAATCACACCGAGAGCTGTATTCAGACCACAAACCATTGGTCATGTAGGTCGCTCGTGGACCTTTTCATATTCGGACATGGGTCCGTGACGGAGACGCAATGAGAAAATCGGGGCGGATCCATTCAAATATCTGCCGAGCGTATGGCAATTTTAAATGAAGATTCGGAAGGTATCCGGAACGAGAAAACAAATCCGGTCCGATTAGGGTGTCGGCCCGAGGTTAGATCGAAGCCCGGCCATGTCAGGGGAATTCCCGAGACTCAGGCTTGACCTAAAAGGGCAGCGTCGTTATTCCCTTTTGCCCCGGGTCCCGGAGAGAGAGAGAGAGGGCTGCAGTGTGGATGTTAGCGTCTTTTATCTGGGGCTTTCTTAGTTATACCTTCTGGGATTTCTGATTTGATGTTTACTGTTTATTCGTGCCTTTGTCCGGGATGATTTTTCTTCTTTTTATTCATGATCATTCTTATTATTGTCATTTGTTTATTATTTATCCTTTTTTATTATCCCTCCCGCCTCTTTTATTGTGATTAATATTGCGCATTCGGAGTCCTTCAATTAGCGTAATTTTTATTAATTTATTTGCTATTGTTAGGGCCATTATTATGTTGTGTATGCATATATGTATAGCGTACCGGCCCAGGGAGTGTACTGCTGGGGGCAGGGAGCGTGCCGGCGAAGGGAAACAGGGCGTACCGCTGAGGGTTAAAGGGGCGTGCCGCGGGGGCTAAAGGGGGGTGTACCGCTGAGGGTTCAAGAGTGTGTCGCTGGGGCTTAAGAGTGTACCGCTGAAGGTCCAAAGAGTGCGCCGCTGGAAGGTGGTTAGAGTGTGTCGCTGAAGGCTGCAACGGTGAGGACCAGAAGAGGCGTACCGGCAAAGGGGTGAAATCATGAGAATATGCCGGAGAAAGGATCGGATGAGCAGGCCATTGGGAGACGATTAGAATGCACCATTGGAGGGCCAATCGGGGCGCGGTGATGGAGGTCCGGTCAATCTTCAATTTTTTTATCTTAAGGCTATTCTTTTCTTCTTATTTGATTTGTACATAGCTTTATATAAACTCCCCCCCCCCCCCCCCCGCTTCGGTGCCTCTACCGTCAGTCGGAAGTTCGGGCTGCCGGGCAGTCAATCAATTCGGTTCAGCTCTCGTTGTTGTGCCGGCAATGATCTGATTAGTTGGAAGGCTTCATTAATTATTCTGTTCATTTGTTGCTTCCTCTTGCCTCTTTTAATGTTTTGTTATTTTCTCACAAAAAATTCGGCAGCATCTCCCCTTGACCCGGGGCGTAAGGGAGATAAAGGGAGCGTGCCCACATGGAGTGGCGGAACCCGACAACTGGAGATGGGCCCCCGGGGGAGCAACACCTTTATAGAACCTCGGAAAACGTGAAGGAAGGGGCTCAGAGGCGAGGCCAAGGAGTGGGCTGCTGAGAGGCTGAGGGTGTGCCGCTGAAGGCCATAAGGTGTACCGGCCAAGGGCCAATCGGGGCGTGCCGGCCAAGGAGTGTGCCGGCCAAGGGTGAGAGAATGTGTGTGCCGCTGAGGGCATAAAGGGGGTGTGCCGGCCAAGGAGTGTGCCGGCCAAGGTTAGAGGCGTGTGCCGGCCAAGAATAGATGGGGTGTGCCGCTGAGGGCCAAGACTGGTGTGCCGGCCAGGGGCCGGAGAGGTGCATCGCTGGAGAGTCAGAGGGGATTGAGTATGTGGGCTGGGAAATCTGCAGGCCATTCAGGAGCATGGGAGAGGGATTCAAGGCCGGGGGAGAAGCCACTTAGCTGCTGTATATTAGGAGAGAGGGTGAGGGTCTCCCTCCTTCCTAAACCGGCGGACATAGCAGAGGGCCACAGAAGGAATCGAAAGGGGCCTATAAGGCTAAGGATCGTGGGAGGATGGTCATATAGACACGGAGGCCCCAAGAACACCAGAGAAATGGGGAGACGGAGGGAAGAACGGACAACTCGTTGGAAACTGCGAGGACTAGCATAAGCCAACGAAATCAAAGAGAAAACCCAAGAGGAACAACTTTCATTCATGGGAATCGAGAGGGCACGGCCCCATATACATATCATAGCAAAAAAGAATGCCAAAGATGATGCCATGGCCAAGAAAGGGGAAAAGGCCCCACAAAAGAAAAGAAGACATAAAAGGAAGAGGAGGAACGGAGGGCAGGAGGGAGACCAGCCGCCCCTAACTCTTTCCCCATTACATCGAACCCTCTCTCCCTTACTCTTGCTCCCTTCCGGTGATGGTGGTCGTCGGAGGAAGCTCCCGGCAGGGAGGGAGCCTCTTCTTCTTCTTCTCTCTTCTTCTCTTTTCTTCCCCGTCTGTGTGTCTATCCGTCTGCCTCTTGTCTTCTCCCCCTCCCTCCCCTCTCTGTTCGAAACGAAGGGGAGGGTTTTTTATACCCCGGATCGCGGGAGTCTTCGTGCAGGAGCGTCGAAGCGGGAAGTGGCCCGTGATCATGAGGTTTGACCTGCCTGTCCTGGCTGTCAGTGGACTAGGCCACGTGGCCCAACGATCGGCTGCCACTTCAGACGGCTCCACTGCGCGCCAAGGATGCGTAGGGCATGGGCCTCACGTCGGCCGTTGAAAGTGCCTCACGCTGTGCCGTTGAAGGGCTGAGCAAGCTTGCCGCTGTAGTGCCGAAAGGGCGTACCGCTGGGACCCCGGATGGGCGTGCCGCTGAAGGGCCTGAAGGGCGTGCCGCTGGGGACCCTGCAGGGTGTGCCGCTGAAGACGCCCAGGGGGCGTGCCGTTGAAGACCCCCCCTGGGGAGTGTGCCGTTGAAGACCCCCCCCCATGGGGGTGTGCCGGCGAAGACCCCAAGGGTGTGCCGTTGAACCCCCCCTGGGGGTGTGCCGGTGAACCCCGAAGCGGTGTGCCGTTAAACCCCCATAGGGGTGTGCCGGCGAGCGCCCAAAGGGGCTGTGCCGGTGAAGGCCGTGGCAGGGTGTGCCGCTGGAGGGAGCGTGCCGTTGGAGGGTTCTGCCAGGGCGTGCCGCTGAAGGCCCTTCGGGGTGTGCCGCTGGAGCCCCCTGAGGGCGTGCCGCTGAAGGCCTTTCGGGGTGTGCCGCTAAAGACCCCAATGGGTGTGCCGCTGAGGCTCCATCAGGGCGTGCCGTTGAGGCCCCTTGGGGGTTGGGCGTGCCGCTGAAGGGCTCCCCACGGGGTGTGTATTTGGGGCCCGTTCCGAGCCCGTTGTGACCACGGGTCATGGCCCGTTTTGATTTTCTTTGGGACCCATGGGCTGTGGGCCCCTTTTGTGTTTGATTTCTCCGGGGTTTCTTCACTCGACGCCGTTGTTGATGCCGGACCGAGCATGACATTTGGATGTGCAATTTTTGGTATCCACAAATGCCCCCCACCCACGGGTAGCGCAGGCGAAGGATGAGCCGGGCGGTGCCCGTGGGTGTCTTCGTCTCTTCTCTCTTTGTCGATGCCGACGAGGTGTCGAGAGCCGACCTGGTTTGTTTGTTGGTCTCCTTGTTAGTACCGACGTGGCGTCGGGAACTGAAGTAGTATGTTGGTCTCTTAGTCTTTTCAGCAGTGCCGACAGGATGCCGGGGATTGACATGCTTTGTTGATCTTCTTGGCCTCTTGGTCTCTTTGTCAGTACCGACAGGATGCCGGGAACTGACCTGGTTTGTTGATTTCTTTGTCTCTTCGCCAGTGCCGACAGGATGCCGGGAACTGACATGGCTTGTTGGTCTCTTGGTCTCTTTGCCAGTGCCGACAGGACGTCAGAAACTGGCCTGGTTTGTTGTCTCTTAGTCTCTTGGTCTCTTCGCCAGTGCCGACAGGACGCCAGGAACTGACATGCTTTGTTGATCTCTTAGTCTCTTTGCCAGTGCCGACAGGATGTCGGGAACTGACATGCTTTGTTGTCTCTTAGTCTCTTGGTCTCTTCGTCAGTGCCGACAAGATGCCGGGAACTGACCTGGTTTGTTAGTCTCTTGGTCTCTTCGCCAGTGGCGACAGGATGCCGGGGATTGACATGCTTTGTTGATCTTCTTGGTCTCTTGGTCTCTTTGTCAGTACCGACAGGATGCCGGGAACTGACCTGGTTTGTTGATTTCTTTGTCTCTTCGCCAGTGCCGACAGGATGCCGGGAACTGACATGGCTTGTTGGTCTCTTGGTCTCTTCGCCAGTGCCGACAGGACGCCGGGAACTGACATGCTCTGTTGATCTCTTGGTCTCTTCGCCAGTGCCGACAGGATGCCGGGAACTGACATGCTTTGTTGTCTCTTAGTCTCTTGGTCTCTTCGTCAGTGCGATAAGATGCCGGGAACTGACCTGGTTTGTTGGTCTCTTGGTCTCTTCGCCAGTGCCGACAGGATGCCGGGAACTGACATGCTTTGTTGATCTCTTGGTCTCTTGGTCTCTTCGTCAGTGCCGACAGGATGTCGGGAACTGACCGGGCTTGTTGATCTCTTTGTCTCTTCATCAGTGCCGACGAGGTGTCGGGAACTGAAGCTTTGCTGGTCTCTTAGTCTCTTGGTCCCTTCGCCAGTGCCGACAGGATGCCGGGAACTGACCTAGCTTGTTGATCTCTTCTGTTTTTTCTTTCTCTTTTTTTTTGAACCACATTACCGACACAAGCGCCCTTTCGGGTTTTCGCCAGTACCGGCCCCCTCTTGCTTTTGCCCACGCGCCCCTTCGGGTTTTCACATGGCGGGGTACCCAATTTTGCCCGTAGCGCCCTCTCGGATTTTCGCCACAGCCGGGTTATTGCCATTTTTACCCTTGTCCCCATGCAGGGGCAAGTCCGGCGGGGTATCTCTATTTTTAACCCCATTTTATTTTATTTTCTTCTTCTTTTTTTTTTTGAGTGAGTGATATGCAAGTGTCGACTAGGGCACGAAGCCTTGCGCCGGAAGGTAAGGTTCACTCGTTGGCAAGAATAGAATGCCAGCGCAACGGGAGAATCTGTGCCGATTCGGACGTAAGGTCCGTAATGGCAATATTGTGCGGAGTGGGTGGCTAGGGCACGGGGCCTTGCGCCGGAAAGGGATTTGTTCGTTGGCAAGAGACTAACGTCAACGCGAGGATAGAGGCTCTGCCGATCCAGGCGTAAGGCTCGTGATGACGATATTGTATGGAATGAGGTGGCTGAGGCCCGAGGCGATGTGCCGGGGACGGGCTTGTTTGTTGGCAGGGTGGTGGTGCACTTGCAGAGGTGGAGCGCACAGGGGTAAAGTCGCCTCCACTTGCACAGGTGCATGTATGCCCGAGACCGTGGGGACGGGACGTCCCCTCGGAAGGATCTTATTATTTTTTTGTGCCTTATTTATGCCTATCTAAATGTGTATATATATATATATATATATATATATATATATATATATATATATATATATATGTATGGATGTATATATGTGTGTGGGCATACACGTAGGTATATAAGTATGTATATATATATATTTATAATAATTTTGTTTTTTTCCTTTTTTTGTTTTCTTCTTTCATCGCCCCCTTTTTGTTCTCCTCTCTCTTTTTTTTTATTCTTCGTGTTCACTCCTCCTCTTTTTTTAAAATTTCTCCGTCTCTTTTGTCCCCTTCCTTTTTTATTTCCTTCTCTTCCTTTTTATTCATCTTCCCCTTTTTTATTTCCCTTCTTTCCCTCTTTTCTTCTCTTCTCTTTTTTTTCTCTCTTTTTCTTTTCTTTTCCTATAAATAGGGGGGGCGGGGTGCTTCGAACGGTCACCCCGTTCGAATTCCCCCCCATCTCTCTCTCTCCTTGGCGACCGAGCGAAGTCCTCCCCTCCCTCTCCTCTTCTTCATCTTCTCCGGCGCCGGGTGCCCACTCCGTCACCGTCGTCGTTGCTGTGGTGAGGAGGCGACCGTGGAGCCCCCCCCCCTTTTTCCTCTTCCTCCTTCTCCCTTTTTCTTTTCCTCTCTTCTCGTCGCGATCGGGGCAATGGAACCCTACGCCCCCCCCCTCTCTTCTTCCTCTCCTTCTCTGTTCTTCCTCTTGGTCTCTTCCTCTCCCTTCTCCCCCTTCATCTCCGGCGTCGTGGGCGACCACCGGTGAGCGGGGGTGAGGGTGCGTCGGGGAGACGCTGTCGGAGCGTGCCGGGGAGGGGGCCGGCGACGGTACCGGGGAAGGGTTCATGGAAGCGTGCCGGGGAAGGGCCCCGAGGGCGTGCCGGGGGAGCTTGAGGGACTGTGTCGGTGGAGGGCTCCACGGGCATGTCGGCGAGGGCCGTTTAGGGCGCATCGGGGAAGACTCCCACGGGCGTGCCGGGGAAGATGCCCAGGAGCGTGCCGGGGAGTGGGGTTGGCGAGCGTACCGGGGAAGGATGCTGGCGAGCGTACCGGGGAAGGATGCTGGCGGGCGTAGGTGTACCGGGCAGGGAAGCCTCGGGCCGTGCCGGTGAAGGGGGCGCTGAGTGTGCCGGGGAAGCACCCCACGGGGTGTGCCGGCGAGGTGCCAGGGGGTCGTGCCGGGGAAGCCCTCATAGGGTGTGCCGGGGAACTGGCCGAGAGGTGTATCGGCGAAGCCCTCGGGGGCGTGCCGGCGAAGGCTGTTTGGGGGTGTACCGGGGAGGGCACCTGCGGGCGTGCCGGTGAAGGCACCCAGGGTAGTGTACCGGTGAGGGTCTCCAGGGGGAGTTTTAGCTAAGGAAGAGGATTCCTTCGACCGGCAGACCTCTGGTGTTGCCTCTCGGGGCCCACCATGCTTTGTTGGGGCCGTCACTCCTTGTGGATGTGCACCCGTGTTTTCCCTTACGCCTTTGGCCTAGGAGAAATTCTGCCAAAATTTCGTCAGAAATTGGCAATATTATGTTCATTTGACTTGTAGCAAAGCCCCCCCTTTTTATAGTCTTTCATTTTCCTCTTGCATGTGGCTTATTTTGATCTTCTATCTGTACATCTTTGCAGATAAATGGTTGCTCCAAGTGGTTCTTCTGCCCCTACTGCCGCTGTCGGTGCCGACCTCATTCCGCGGGGTCCAGTGCCGGCAGTCACATGGCTCAATGTGGAGGACCTAGACTGAGAGCATGCAGAAATAGCCGCTTTGGCAGAGTCATCCGAGTCCGACGGGGAGACCATGGATTTCCAGAGGCTTGCCAGAGTTGACAGCGGCTTCACATTTGACCGAGTCACCGGGGAGTACAGGAAGGACTTCCCGAAGGACAGACACCTGGTTCGATTTCTGAAGCATTTTCGCTCGCGGGAAGGGCGAGACTTCCGGGTCGTGAAGAAGGCCGAACAGGCTATACTGCAGGCCCGGGATAGCTTATTGTACAGCGTTCCCCGGAGTATTCCGATGTACCTGGTGGGAGAGGCCCGGGAGTGGAAGCCAGTTCTGGGGATCGAGGGGGTGCTACCGACCGAAGACAAGCTGGTGCGGGCGCCTCAGTTTACTCCGGCAAGGTGGGACTTGTCTGCCGGGAAGGTGCACAACGAGGCGGCTCGGTTCGGCCTATTCTTGGCTCCCCTGAAGTGGGGCTACAGAGAAGAGCCCTTCATCTTGGACTGTTTGGCCATCAGATTCAAGTATGATTTATCACTGGGCTGGTTCGGGGAGATGAAGCTTCAGGATGCCCACACCTTCCGGGAGAGGGCGGTGGAGTTCACGGAGCATGTGCTGTTCAACTATGCTCCTTTGCTGGTCCGGGTCGGCATTTATCACAACGTGTACGCCTCCCGATATGGCTATCCCATTTCCAAGGGCCTCTGTTGCGGCATGATAGAGGTGTTTAGCGCAGCGACTAACACCTTCTACACGGCGGAGGGCGAGACTTCTCTAGATTTATGGAGTCTCAGCCAGTTGAGCGGCCTGCCCATTGACGGGGAGCCTTATGAGGAAGTATGCCTCCCCGACCTGATCAAGGACGAGACTAACGGGGATGGCTACTATTCTCTTGGGTACTCATACCGGTATCTGATGAAGGCGTACCGGGAACTATACCAGGCATCGCACAAGGGGAAGCAGCCCGCCCGCGGGGACAGGAAGAGGGTGCGCATGCCCCTATGGCTAAAGTATTTCTTCGACGGGCCGAAGCGGTACGAGGAATTCCCCTATGTCGGTACTGCCGTGGCTCCCAAGAAACGCGCGAAGCCGAAGCTCGACGTGAAGATCCCGTCCAGAGGGCGTCGGAGCGGCCATAACCCGATGGGCTTAGATCCCCAGACCCATTGCGCCGCCTATCTCACGTACTGGCTATGCTCATTTGCCATGCCGTACGGCGACGAGACAGTTATCTGGCCGGATGCCATCTACCCGGCGTGCCAGATGGCGTGGGGGATCAAGCTTTCTCTGTGCCCGGCAACCCTCTATTTAATCTACAAGGCCTTGGGGGATATCAGCACGCACCAGTTTCCACGGCAGGCCCGATATGTGTGCCCACTGCACTTCTTCAACGCGTGGGTCTGTTCGCTGTTCCCGGAGTTTGCCCCGCGAGTTCTCCAGGATTGGGGGCTGATACCGAGGATGTTGGAATTTGCCAGCGCCGAGCCGGGCTCCGCCTCCATGCGGATGTATGATATCCGGGGCCGGTTAACAACGGTCCCCCGGGATGCGGTCGGGTCTATTCATTTCTGGACTCTGGCGGCGCACTCGAGCCCTCTGGTGAACAACAAGAGGGAGTGCAAAGACGACCAGGTGGAGAAGTACGTCCACCCTATCAGCCAGGAGAATGTGATCCGCCCACTGCTGGAGCCGGAGCTGAGGGACTGGGCGCTGTCGATTCGCCCGAGCGTGCTGGTGTTCAGGAAAGGGGAGAACGTGTTGCTGGAGCCGTACTACCCCTTCCGGTTCGGTCGTAATTTCGGGTATGACCAGCATATCCCTGCTTATCACGCACAGTTCGGCTTGCCTTCGCGGAACGTCCGGGAGAGCTCAGTTCCTGAGCACGCCAGGAGCTGGTGGGACTTCTTCCACCGAGCGGACTCCTCCTCCTTCAGAGTACCGGCCCCGGGTCGTGTTCCCCGAGTGACCCAAGATTATATAAAGTGGTGGAATGCCCGGACGGCTTTCTATCGGTTGCACAAAACCGATTGTTGGGATGGCGCCGAAAGGAGGTTCCTTAGCCGGCAGCCAGTGCCAGTACTTGATATTGAGCCAGATCATCTTCTTCGGCTCAAGAACAGGCAGGAGAAGGAGGTGGCAGCGTACATGGTAGCTCGTCGGCAAGCCCGGGACATGAGGCCGACGCCGAAGGTGGAGCTACCCCCGGTGGCTAAGGACGACTACGAGAAGACGCTGCGGGACATGTGCCGGGTGGGGAGCGACCGTCTGGAGCTCATCAACTACCCATTCCCCATAGAGGAAGAGGGGACTCCTGCCAAGAGCTGGTGCCCAGAGAGGGACTTGGCCTGCCCGTATCGCACGTTCATGAGGCGGGAGGAGAGGAAGCCCGAGAATTATATGGATACCACGTGGCTATATGTCCTTCTCCGGGTAAATGGGATGAAGATTGAAGATCTGATGACCTCCATCCTGGGCAAGCGCCTGCACATCCCTTATTATTATGCTGATGGGTGGGGCATGGATCACTTTAACCTTTTCTGTCACCTCTCCTTAAAGAAGCACGCGGATCTGGCCAACCTTACGGACCGGTGCCAAACGATTGAAGACGTTTGCTGGCTAGTCCGGGAGGCGGCGCGCCGGGACAAGGAGACATCCCTGAGCTACTGGCCGATCACGCTGCGACTATACACTGGCCCTCATGGTATTCAGTCCCTTCTTGCTTTTCGGTTTTGTCTCTTAGCACTGCGGCCTTCGCGGTGAGTTGGGTATTAATCATAAATGCATGTTCGTTCTTTCCCCTCTTTTCTTTGCAGACCATCCTGACAACACGCAGATGGCCACGTACCGGAACCTCCTCCGGCTGGTGAAGAAGCCTGCGTATTTTGAAGCAGCACCGCTGGCCCCGACCGCGGCTCCCTTGCCCAAGGCTGTGAAGAGGCCCCGGGCTAAATCGCCTATGAAGAAGGCGGTGGATGCCGCCAAGGCGGCTAAGCAGCGGGACACAAAGCGGAGGAAGACAGAATCGGCTAAGGCTCCGACGGCTGTTCCTCCAGTACCACTAGTCCCGTCTTTCGAGGAATTCGAAACTGCCCGTCCCGAGCCAGGCCAACCTGTCGGTCTGCGTCCCCGCTCTTTAGTGTGCCTTTTGAATCTCCCTCCTCCTTTTATTTTGGAGTGGAGCCCTGACACCTGGGTACTTCTTTTGTTTCAGCTTCTATGGAAGAGCCCATGCCCACGCCTGACATGGGCGAAGTTGCGGTCCCAGCGGAGACGACCCCGGCGGCGGCTCCAGCTCCCTTGCCGCAGGCAACGGGAAGGCCCCGGGCACAATCGCCCGTTAAGAAGGCACTGGCTGCTGCCAAGGTGGCCGGGCGAGAGTCGGCAAAACGGCGGCGAACCGAGGCATCTCCGGCTCCGACGGCAGCCTTGCCGATGGCCCCCGTCTTGTCCTTCGAAGAATTCGAAGCCACGCGGACCGAACCGAGCCACGAAGCTGGTGAGATTCATCGGCCGCCCGTGTCGTCTGTGGTCGACCGGCCTCCTGAGTTGGCCTCGGCTTCGCGCATGGGGACGATGCGCTTCTATCTCACGGGCGAGGGTACGGTTGGGACTCCCGAGAAGGCTTTGCCTGTTGAGGAAGCCCGCGGGTCATCTCGTGTCGCAGGAACTGAAGGGGGTAAATATTTTCGACTATACGGTTAGCTCCCCCCTTTTTTTTTGGCTAGTGGATTCAACATGGCTTATTTTCCTTTGCACGACAGGCATTGCCGCGGCGGCCACCAAGTCATTGTGGCCTGATTTCGACCTCCCGGAGACGCTGACATATGTGAGGAGGAAGAAGATCGGAGCGCGAGCCTCGCCTAGCCCGAGGGAGGATGTGCTGGGCAGAGACCCTGAAGTGGAAGCCCTTTTGCCGGTCCAGGCCGAGCCGGCGGCGGTCGAGTCTCCGTCCGGGGAAGAGGTAGATTACAACTACTCTTCCGACGAAGTAGCTCCTGACGAGGGCGTGCCCGGGGCATCGGAGCCGCCCGAGCCGGCCTTCGGGGCCCCCTTACTTGCCGGCTCCCCGAGCCTTGTGGGGAAGACCGCTGTGAGTGTGAGCTTGTTTGGGCCGGCTCTCCCTTTCCTTTTTTGTGATTGACTGACGACCTTATCCCCCCCTTTTTTCTTTAGGATTTTCGAGAACCGGCCGAACTTGAGATCACAGAGGAGGCTGCCCTGGCTGCGTTGATCGACCGCCCAACCGGGGTCGATGTTGGCATGGGCAAGTTGGCTCTTTTACTCGACGCCCTTCGAGAGGAAACGCCCATGGAGCCCTCCGGTACTACCAAAGCGGCGGGCGAACCTCTGGAGGAGGGGGAGATCGCGCCTGAGGGTAGCATCGTCCCAGCGGCTGAGGTGAGTATGCGGGCTCCGCGGTCTCCCTTTTTACATGGTTTATTTTAGATGGCGAATAGCTGATCCCCATCCGCATGGTCAGGCGATACCGATATCGGAGAAGACGCCTGGCCGTATCCGGAAGGCCGTGGCCAAACGGAGACCGAGCATTGGCCCGATAGCGGTGGAGGGGCCGGCTCCGGTCTTGGGCTCCGGGGCAGAGAGCCTTGCTGCGCTCGTGGAAGCGGGACATCTTCCCCGACTGATGGTTCCACTTCCGCCCTTCCCGAAGCTCCCGGCCCAGATGGAGGACCCGTTCCTGAGGCAAATATTTACGAGGCTTCGCGCACACCTGGAGGAATCCCAGACGCGAGAGAGAAGCTCATGGGTGACGACTTCGGGTCTGGCCTTACTCGAGGCTCCTCCTGTAGCCGAGGTGACGGCACCTGTGCCCCTGCCCCTTGGAGCAGTGGCAGAGTCGGGCCAGACGGAGGCAGAGGGGGCTGGGGAACTCCCAACGACGGGGACACCGGAGGCCTCGGCAATGGTCCTTTCCATTCCCCTGGCAGTGGCCGGCCAAGGGCCTCTCGTCGAGCTACGTCGGCCGGGCGACTTGACCCTCGCCCTTCCTTCATCTTCAGTGGCGGTAGACGCCGACCTGTGGGCAGAGGTGGACAGCACCGTGGAATTCATCCCCCCGGTCGTGCCCTCAGTTAGTCACACGTCCTCAGAGGCGCCAGTCCGTCAGATGCTAATCACTTTACGGACGATGCTCCTCACCGATGCTTCTCTGTCGTATCGGGAGGTGCATACCATCGTGACGCAATTAACGGGGGCGCTGCATGTGCTTGGCTGTCCGCTGGGGGAATGGTCACGACGGGTCTTGCTATTATTGAAGTACATCAAGCGCCGTGAATTCCTGGAGTCTCAAGCTCCTGATGAGCGCGCCGCTCTAGATGCTCAGGCAGACGAATATCTGCAGGTCCTAAAGGCCCGACGCTATGGTAGAGAACGCCACGGAAAGGCCTTAGAGGAAGGCGAAGGCAGCGTTCGTTCCTTCAGGAGCCGGATCGAGGAGCTGGAGGGCTATCTCGCTGTGGCTAAACTTGGCCTCGCCGAGGCGGAGAGGGCGGTGGCAGAGGAGAGGGAAGCTCTTGCCATCGCCGACGTTGAAACGGTGTCCGTCGAAGCGGAGCTCGCCCGTCTTGAGGGATTGAGGGGCCGACTGCGCGACAGGATAAACTTCCCTTGGGTCGGGATCCTCCCTCTAGAGGACATCTTCAGGGACATCGACTAAGCGTTGCATCCCTTAATTTCTCTCTTTTTTTTAAAAAAGAAATGTAACACGGGGGTATGCCCCGCAGCACATGTAGTTCGATCCTCTTTTGAATAGAGCAAGGCATTAATGATTTCACGCGTTCTTTGTGTATGCATTTGTCTTTCTTACGCTTCTTTCTCTTCCTTGCATATTGTTTTCTTCTTCCTCTTCCCATGCTCTTGTATTTTTTGTGTGGAGACCCATTGGCAGGGTACGGGTCTCTGCGGGGCTTCGCTTCGGGAGGACCAGGCAGGGACCCATGCCAGGGTATAGGAGAGTGCTCGCCTTCCCGGGGGGGGGGGGGGGGGACGAGGGGACCACTCCACCATACCGAACGGGCGACTCCCTGGTTTTGCTGCAATATTGGTAACGCGTGCTGGCCTTGGGCGAGGGGTGTTTGGCCAGAGACCCTTTTCGTCATTCAGAGATGGCGGATAGAAGGATCTGTTTAGTCAGTGACTCAGACGGGAGGTCCGAGAAAAGGGGTACTCACCGCCTGGGGAGGACGGAGAGAAGAGTTTGTCTAGTCAATGACCCGGACGTGAGGTCCGAGCCAAAGGGGTACTCACCGCCCAGGAAGGACGGAGAGAAGAGTTTGTCTAGTCAATGATCCGGACGTGGGGCCCGAGCCAAAGGGGTACTCACCGCCCGGGGAGGACGGAGAGAAGAGTTTGTTTCTTTCTTTTTTTTTTTAAATCAATTTTTGGTACCCCCGCTGATGCGGGGCGGTGACTGGAAATGGGGGGCGTTCCCCTTTTCGGGCTTCTTCTTTCTTCCTTTTTTTCCTTCTCTTCTCTTTTTTTTCTTCTTCTCTTCTTTTTTCCTTCTATTCTTCCTTTTTTTTTCAATTTTTTTTTCTCTTTTTTTTTGCTTCTTCCTTCTTTTTCCTTCTATTCTTCTTCTTTTTTTTTTTGCTTCTTTTCTCTCTTTTTTCTTTGCCTTTTCTTTTCTCTCTTCTCTTCCTATTATTCTTTTATTTTTTTTGAAACCCGGCTGGTGGTCAAATCATTTGGACATTAATCACGCACATCCGACCCAAAATGGGGCGAAGAGTAATATTATTACCTGAATGGGGGCGCCGGAGCGTGGTACAGTCGCAAGTGCCTTCCATTAAGAGGCGGGAATTGAACCTCCCCGCGGTGGTTGACAATTACATAGGCTCCGCCTTCGTAGACTTTTTGGACTACGTAGGGTCCGAGCCAGTTCTCGTTTAGCTTATCCTTGGGGTTGGCCGCCATGAGATCTCTTCTCTTGACCATGACAAGGTCGCCCTTCTTGAATTCGCGTTCCTTGACGAGCTTGTCAAAGGCGCGTGCGATCCGGGCCTGGTAGACCTGGATATTCTGTTGGGCTTGAAGCCGCTTTCCTTCCAGACTGGAGAGTTCGTCGAGCCTTCGCTCGGCATTGGTCTGCCCTTTGGGGACAAGCCCCTGCTGAATGGCGACCCTGAGGGACGGTATCTCCAGTTCGACGGGGACGATTGCTTCCGAGCCATATACAAGAGAGAAGGGCGAGCAGCCCGTTGGGGTCTTGTATATGGTTCGGTACGCCCAAAGCGCTTCATACATTCTTTCTTCCCAATCCCTTTTGTTAGAGCTAACAGTCTTGGCCAGGAGAGTGCAAAGTGTCTTATTGAAAGCTTCGCCCAGCCCATTGGCTTGTGGATTGTAAGGAGTCGATGTCCTCCAGTCAATTTTATATTTTTCTGCTAGCCGGTAAACTTTCTGGTTGCGGACGTGGCTGCCATTGTCCGACACAATCCGGTCGGGCACGCCGAACCGGAATATAATGTTGCGGCAGACAAACCTGACCACGATTTCTCTGGTGACCTCCCGTAAGGCAACAGCCTCTGCCCAGCGGGAGAAGTAGTCGGTCGCCGCCAGAATATATTTGCAGCCTGTGGAAGATGCGGGTAAGGGGCCCACAACATCCGTTCCCCATTGGGCAAACGGCCAGCTGGGCGCGGTTGGGTGCAGTTGCATGGGAGGCCTCCTGGGTATAGTGGCATGCTCTTGGCATCTCTGACACGACTTAGCGTACTCGCAACAGTCGTTGAACATTGCAGGCCAGTAATAGCCAAGTTTCTTGATTTCAATTTTCATTTTCGGCCCCGCTTGGTGTGCGCCAGCTGTCCCGGCATGGACCTCCTTCATAACTCTCCAAGCTTCTTCAATAGACAAGCATCGGAGGAGTAGCTTCTGCTTGGCATCGGCCACGGTCCTGAATAATATTCCGTTTCGGAGCTCATAAGAGTCCTTGGTTCTGACTAGCTTGATTTTCTCTTCCCTTTGCCTGGGTAGTTGCTGGTACTTGAACCACTGTACCAGGGGGTCTCTCCAGTCAGGTAGGTTGACGGCTTCTGCTGTAGCGACCTCTAGGTCCTCTTCTTCTGGCTCTTCTTCTATCATGCTGGGCATCTGGCGCTGGTTTATTACTTGGATATGGAGAGATCCATCTGGAGGCACTGCCAGTGAGCTTGCCAATTTTGCCAATGCGTCGGCTTGTGCGTTCTCCCCTCTGGCGACATGGCCTATCTCGAGGAGGTAGAACCGCTCCATGAGCCGCTTCGCCTTAGTGTGATAAGGGAGCAGCTCAGGTTTCCAGACGTCAAACTGTCCCTGGACCTGTTTGACGACTAGCAGCGAGTCGCCGAACACTTGGAGCATTTTAATCTCCAACTGGAGGGCCACCTGGAGGCCGATGATCAGAGCCTCATATTCTGCCTCATTATTTGTGCAGGGCTTGCTAATGCAGCAGGAAGTATGCATGACCTCTCCGTCTGGGGATTTGAGGACGATGCCTGCTCCGGCTCGTACCTTGGCGCCCCCGGACGGGGTCGCTTCTGTTCTTGAAGCCCCGTCAAAGTAAAGCTGACAGATGGCTTGTTGTATTTGGTCTACCTCTAGTGTTTCATCTTCAGGTAGTTCGGTGGCCAGAGGGGAGTCTTCGGGCACGGGGTGTGCCGCGAAGAAATCCGCGACGGCTTGTCCCTTAACGGCCTTCTGTGGCACGTAGGTGATGTCGAATTCCATGAGCAGCACGGCCCACTTGCCCAGGCGCCCCTTTGGGACTGGCTGGAGGAGAATGTGCTTGATGGGGTCAGCTCTAGATATCAGACTTACTTCATGGGACAGCATGTAGTGCCTCATCTTCTTGACCGCGAAGACCAAGGCAAGGCAGATCTTTTCAATTGGGGTGTATTTGGCCTCTGCACCCACCAATCTTCGACTGAGATAGTAAAGAGCCTGCTCTTTTCCCTCATCATTGTTCTGGGCGAGCATTGCCCCCAGTGAATATTCGGTGGCCGCTATGTACAGAATCAGCGGTCTGCCTTTGACAGGTGCCCCCAGGACAGGCGGGGTCTTCAGGTACTCCTTTAGCTGATCGAACGCGTGCTGGCATTCGTAACCCCAGCTGAAGGGTGCATTCTTCATCATCAGTCTGTGGAAGGGTTGGCAGCGCCCTGACAGGTTGGAGATGAACCTGCAGATGTAAGCTAAACGCCCCTGCAGGGACCTCAGCTCTCCCAAACTCCTCGGAGGAGGCAGCTCCTGGATGGCCTTTATCTTCAGAGGGTCGATCTCGATCCCTCTGTGCCGGACAATAAAGCCGAGGAATTTCCCACTGGACACGCCAAAGGTGCACTTCAGGGGATTCATCTTCAGTCCGTACTGCCGGAG
Organism: Amorphophallus konjac; assembly: GCA_022559845.1. Classification (NCBI taxonomy): domain Eukaryota; kingdom Viridiplantae; phylum Streptophyta; class Magnoliopsida; order Alismatales; family Araceae; genus Amorphophallus; species Amorphophallus konjac. The sequence continues at coordinate 102,359,889 of CM040121.1, forward strand.
CCTTTGGAAGATGACCCTGAGGTCACTCAGGTGCTCGTCTCTTTTCTTCGTCTTGACGACCAGATCATCAATGTAGCACTCAACCTTGCCGTACAGCAGCTCGTCGAAGATCTTGGTCATTGCCCGTTGATATGTGGCACCGGCATTCTTGAGGCCGAAGGGCATCCTCTTGTAGTGAAATACCCCTTTGGGTGACCGGAAAGCTGTATGGACCCGGTCATGGTCGGCTATCCAGATTTGGTTATAGCCGGACGACCCATCCATGAAGGACAGGGCCTCGTGGCCTGTGGTTGCATCAATCATCACTTCGGTGATAGGCACCGGGAAGTCATCTTTCGGACAGGCTTTATTCAGGTCGCGGAAATCCATGCAGATCCTGATCTGACCATTCTTCTTTTTCACTGGCACAATATTGGCCAGCCATGTGGTGTATTGATTTTCCGCCACGAAGCCGACATTTATGAGCTTGTCGACCTCTTTGCAGATCTGGCTAGTTAGCTCCGGCCTCATGCGCCGGGGAGGTTGCTTCACTGGTTCCACCTTGGGATCAATGGCCAGTATGTGCTGAGTCACTTCGGTGCTGAGCCCAGGCATCTCTTTGTAATTCCAGGCAAAGCAATCCCGGAATTCTTGCAGCAACTTTGTGTACTGTTCTCTCTCCTGTAGGGGCATAAGGGCACTCAGAAAAGTTGGCCTGGGGTCGTCTTCTGTGCCAAGGTTGACCTCAATCAATTCATCGACCGTGACCTGGCCGCCATTTTCAATCTCCGGTGGGGCTGGCGACAAATCGACGAAGTCTTGGTCTTCATTGTCTTCGGGCTCGAGGATGGAATCTTCCTCTTCTTGTTCATCATGACTGGGCATGGAGGCTGCATTCACCTCGCACTCCTCCTGGGCCGTAGCCGCCGGGTACGTGAGGTCCGCTGGCTCAGAGGGGCATAGGTCCATCTCGGGCTCCTCCGTGTATTCATCATAGACCGCTCCTGCGGGAGCCGGGGTAGCCGCATCTTCGGGCGCCTGGCGTTGGATGGACACAGTGTAGGCTCCTGTCCTGGGGCTGTCTGCCACGTGGGGGCGTGGCGGGGCTACCACGTAGTCCCCCATTCTGAGCTCATCCCTGTCAATGAGGCTTTGAGCAATGTCTTTGAAGACATAGCAGTCTTCGATGGCGTGGCCCAGCATCTGGTGGTAAGGGCAAAATAGTGGGTCCCCGCTTCTTCGGGTGTCTTGCGGCCTCTTGGACCGTGGAAGGGAGACCTTGCCGTAATGGCAAGCCCAGTCGAAGATGCCCCGGGTCTTCCCTCTCGGAAAGGAATAAGGCTTCTGCAGGTTCTCTTGGAGTGTCAGCCCTTGCCTGGTTGGCCGCTCGGTCAGCGAGCTTGCCATGTCTCTCATTTCCCGCCTTGACAAGGCGGGGGTGTTGGGACTGGTGCCTCGGGGCCGAGGCATCCGGCCACCCCATGGGGGGAGAGATCCCTGGATCAGGTCGGCGACTAGCGAGGTCAACTCCGCCAGTCGTGCTTTTAGCATCTCGATCTCCCGTTGCTGCCTGTGGTACAAGGCGTACATGACGGGGTCGTATCGAGGGGAATTTGGAGCGTGGCCCATGCTACTGCTCCTTGCTTCGCCGGTCGGCCGAGGTGAAGGTGCCTCGCTGACGTGCCCTCTCGAGGTTGACACTTCGGAGAAGGAGGGGGCCTTCTCCATGCAGCGGCGGCTGGGAGGCTTCCACAGGAATACTTCTTCGTCTTGTGCCTCTTTGGCCGGGGCCCCGGGACATGCGTCTTGGTGGGTTTCCCGCGAATCTGCAGTTTCTGCGGGGTCGTCGCCGGGCCATGTTGAGACCGATATGACATCAGTCTCGTAGTAATCTTCTAGTGAAAAGCCCAGACCGGGGTGCTTGGTGATTTTCAGCAACCGTCGATCCAGGTTTGGTGGGTTCCACATTCTTTCAAACATTTCCTTCCGGCTGGAGGGCTGGTAGGGAGGAATCTTCTACTTTCTGACCATTCTGGCTGCCTGGTCAGTCATGTGGGGAAGTCCCGTAATGGGGACGTGCGGGTCATGCAACTCGTCAGGGAACCGGCAATCATCGTCTTCCCTGACTGGCTTCTCCCCGGCCACATAGAAAATAGTGGGCGGCCCCTCGGAGTTAGGCACCTCGAAGGTTTTTAGTTGTTCAGCTGCTTGGCATTCAATTTTCGCTATCGGCTTGACGATCCCTGGTGGGACCCTGACATCTTCTAGCAGGTCTTCGAGACAGAGTGCCCCCGGTGTAGGGTAGATGGCGAGAGGGGCTGTCCTGAATACCCCTTCTTCTTGTGCGATAAATGGTACATGTGGTGGAGCCACATAGCCTGGGGGCGGCGGAGGAAACCAGCCTCCTGATTCCATTTTCCTCTTGCCCTTGTCTTGGATGGCTTGAGGAGCTTGCTTCGCCTTCTCCAAGTACAGATTAGCATCTGACAAGTGACACTCGAACACCTCAAACGGGTGGAGGTCGGCGAAGATTCTGACTTCCTTTCCCTCGCAGGGGTATTTGATGCATTGATGCAAGGTGGAGGGCACCACTCTGTTATGGTGTAGCCAAGGCCGGCCAAGCAATGCCTTGTAGGAAGTGCTGGAGTTGATGACGTGGAACTGGACCTTGGTGGTGAAGTTGTCAAAGGTCAGACTGAACTCTGCAACCCCCATGGGCACCTCACATTTCTGGTTGAAGCCAGCAATCTTGACATTCTTAACCTCAACCAGGTGTACGTCGAAATAGTGTTTCTGGTATACCCGGTAAGGGAGTATATTCACCGCTGCCCCTGGGTCGATCAAGACCCTGTTGATAGGCTGGCCGTTCAACTGCCCTTTCATGTAGAGGGGCATGTTATGGCTGCAAGTCGGCAGGAGCATGTCTTCTTCTGTAAAAGCCACGGCCACTTCAGGCGATATCTCTGCCAGACAAGCTTCAAGCTGTGCTGGGGTCTGGAGGGCGGCTATGATGGCTTGCCGTGTTTCTTCGTTCAGGGACAGCATCTCCCACACAGTGAACCGGGTCGGGATCTTCTTGAGGTGTCTGACTATCTGCTCGGCAGCCCGCACCTTGAGCAACTTCATTTCTTCGGGCTTGCCGCGCCTGCTCCCCTCCTGAGGCTGGGGTGTCTGATCAGGGGACGCCTGGTTTGTGGGATCTGTTGTAGCCTGCTGAACATGCGGGGTCTGTTGGGCCTCCTCCGCTGCTTGCATGAATTTGGCAAGGTTTGGGGTGCCGCTGAATTCTTCCTCTGGCTGGGCAGGAGTTGCAGCTGGTAGAGCTTGGGGAATGCTTGCTTTACTGGTCGCAGCGGACCCCCGGGGGTGCGCCCGCCTTCCTACTCGAGCTGACAGGAACTCGGCGAATGACGGGGCGCCTTGACTCTTGGTGCCTCCGGGGTAGAGACCTGACGGAGGAGGGATCTCGGTGCCTCGGACCTCGGGCTCGGGAACCTGGTATGGTTGTTCCCCCCTGAGCATGATGCTGAGGCTGCTCTGAGGAGAGTGCCCCCACTTCCTCCCTGACCTGGTGGCGTGCTGGGGGGCGGATGCTTCAGCTTGACTCACCTCTGCTGGCTCATGGAGTGGGTCTTCTTCTCTTTCTTCCAGGGAGAGAGCGGTGTCGAACAGCGCCGAGAGGGTGTTGCAGGCAAGGGCGACCTCCTTCTTCTTCTTGCCCCTGGGTCTTCTCTTCTTCTTCTTCTTGCCTGCTGCAGCCAATGGCTGCTCCTGAGGAAGCTCACCCCACAGGGGAGGCTCTTTTTCTGTTTCAGCTTTGGTTCCTGGAGCCAGCTCGAGTGATTCGAACTCCTCCCAAAGGACATATTCTTTTAGTTCCACGGGCTTGATTTTGGGCTGTTCATAATCTTCAAGCCCGTCAATAATAGCCTGTAGTTTCTCGACCGCTGGGCTGGCTTTCTGGGGTATTCGCAGCGGGACGGAGCTCTTCTTGTTGTGGGTTGGCCGCCTCATGACCAGCCTGGGGGCCGTGTCATGGCGAACCGGGCTCGCCGGTGGTGGTGCCGGCAAAGGTGTCGCATCCCTTGGATGAATCCCTGGGGCGGACCGAGGGACGCGTGCCTTTCTATTTCTTCCGGGCACCGTCTGCCAACCCTCTTGATCTTGGGCCGGGGCCAGGACAAAAGCCTCATAAGTGGCGCGGGCACAGGCTTCCGCCCACTCTTCTGGCAACTCTTGATACAGTGAGATCATGTTGACGGAGGAGGCTATGCTGGGCAGCTCGTGTGGCTGCGGGGGATCTACTTTATGCTCCCCCATGTCCAGCTCCCTGTCCTTGATTAAGGACTCAATAACATCCTTGAAGACGTAGCAATCTTCAATAGTATGCCCGAGCACCCGGTGGTACATGCAGAAGCGCGGGTCATCCTTCTTCTTTGAGTCGCCAGGCCTCTTCGGCTCTGGCAGTGTGATCTTATTGTAGCTGATTGCCCATTCAAACAGGAGCTTGGACTTGTCCCGGGAGACGGAATATAACTTGTTTCTCATCTTCTCTCTCAGCGAGGGACCTTCCCGCCGCTCTGTAATTCTGGGCGGTGGAGGGTTGGCCGCTCCCTTGGCTTTCTCCTTCTGCTTTTCAAAAGCTTGGAAGTCTAGCGCATGCACCTCCGGGGGGGCCGGCTTCTTCTCGACCTGCCTGGTCCTCTGGCTTGACATGGCTGGGGTGGAGGAGTATCGGGCCAAGAATGCCTCGATCTCCGCTACCACATTGTTCAGGCGGTCAAATGTCTTGACCTCAGTGCCGATCATCCTTTCTAGGATTTCTTTCTTTAAGTTTTGCTTGCAGATATGCACTGCGTCCTCCTGATGCGGGGGGCGTTTGCACCTCATACTAAGGTTCCTCCATCTTTTAATGTAGTCGAGGGCCGACTCATCATTCTTCTGCCTTGTGGCATAGAGTTCAGCCATGGTAACTTCTCTCTCGGCGACGTAGAACCTTTCCTTGAACTTCTTCTGCATGTCGGGCCAATCGGCCACCGACCCGGGTGACAAGCCGGAGTACCATTCGAAGGCAAGTCCGGTAAGTGTTGAGCCGAAGAACTTCAGGAGGTAGGCCTCATCAGCAGCCAGGTCCCCCATGACGTTCACATAGTAAGCAATGTGCTCTCTGGGAGACCCTTGCCCGTTGAACTTTTCAAATTTCGGCGGCTTGGTGACGCCAGCCGGCAACTTCCTGGCAGCATAATGAGCCGGGTAGGGTACCCGATAGACGTCGAAAGGCGTCTGATCCCCATCGCCCCTCTCGGCCAGCTTCATTTCTATCATCTGCTCGAGCATCAACCGGCTGACTGCCGTCGGGTCGACTGGACTCGGGTAGAAATGAGCGGGCTGCGCGCTCGGAGTGGCTACCACGGTCGCTCGGGGGGCCATGGGGGACCCTTGTGAAAGCGGAGCCTGTGGCGGGGTCATTGCTGTGCAATGTGCTTGCTGCGGGGGCGCGCCCCCGAGAGGATCGAGGGTCGCTGGAAGAGCTGCCCTGGAAGACTGCCCCCTGTCCCTGGGTACCTCGGGTATAACCTCAGTCTGCCAGGACATCGGGGGCGGTGCGTCCCGCTCACTTAGCTGCTTCTGAAGTGACTCAATTTCCTGCTGGAATCGTTGCATCATGAGCAGCATTGTGGGGTCAGCTGTGGGAAGACTAGGCATGCCCCCTGTCTCTTCGGCCGGGGCGTCCTCGGATGATGTCGAGGGTCTGCCACTCGTGTCGCCGGTGGTGACCACATTGGCCGTGAGGGCTGCAAGGGGCTCTTCAGGTAGGGCCCCTTCGGCGCCTGTGGGTGTCGCGCCGCCTGCCGCTCTCCTTCTTCTGGTAAGGGGTCCCGGCCTGACGGCTATTCTGGCCAATTCTTTCGGGTCGGTGGGTAAGGCCCCATACCGACCATGAACTCCTGCCATATTGCAGGTGAATGTCTGCCACTTCCTATTCTTATTTCTTCCTGACGCCCTCCTGGACGATCCTCCTGGGAATGTCAGCCTGTCGAAGACCGACCGTCGGGGCGGCGCTTCCTCCCGGACAGGGGACTGGCGCGGCTCCTCCGGGCGGGTCCTCGACTCCATGCTAGGTGCGGGTTCCCCCCTTTCTTCCTGGAAGGCGGAGGCCATTGCCCCCAGTAGTCTTTGGCGGCCAGCGGGAGTGCTACCCGGGCCTCGGAGGTAGTTCCTCATGGCCTGCTCGATCCCTTCCCACTCCTGGTCAGGGAGAGCGGCCTGGGGTTGCGCGTCGATGACGGCGGCAGGAGGGGAGTAGGTCGTGAGAGCCGGGCAGGTGGCATTGTGCCGGCGCCCTTGGCGATGGCGGTGAGCATTCTCGGATGGCACTGGGATGACGGGTGCCGGTCGGAGAGTGGGGGTCACTACCTCGACCCGGTCATCACGCCGGGCCCTCCTGGGGCGGAAAGTGCTGGGCCCTGCCTGGGCGGGTGCAGTGGGCTGGGTCTCCTTAGGTACCCAGACTTGCTTCAGTTTAGCCGGCCTGTGAGCCGGCGTCCTCTTTGGTGCTACGACCGGGGCTATGGGCATGGCCTTCTCCTTCAGCTTCGCCAGTCCTTCAAAGGAGTTACGGACTGGGACGGCCGGGACGACGCGATCCGGTGTCGGTTGGGACCTCGATCCGTCTAGGCGGACTCGGAGGGCTCCGACAGTCATTGACTTTCTGGAGTTGGACATGCGACGCCCTGAGCCGGTGCCGGTGTTGTTTCTCCGGAGCCTTCTCCGGTGGGATGTCGACCCTTGGTGGAGTGGGCCGGTAGTGTGGTGCACGTGGTGCACGTTGCAGCTAAGCGTCGTTGTAGGGACGCTGTTGTCGCCTTCGGCCATATCTCGGCCGGCAGTAGCTCCAATGGCCCCCGAAGTGGGGACGTTGATCTGGGACTCCTCGGGTGTCTCCACGTCGAGAATCTGCGCGAAGGCTACCCCCAAGAAGTTGGGGAAGCCCACAGTGGGAGGGAAGCTCCCAAAGGTGAGGGGCACCGCCAGGTAGCCGCCTCGAACGTGGTTCTGGACGGGCTGAGGGCCGCAGACGACCGCCATGGTTGGTTCCATGATGTCTCTCTCTTTTTCTGCATTTAAGAAAGTAGCACAATTAGTATTACAAGAAGGGGGCCGCGGGGCCCCTTATTTCGGCAAAAAGATGAAGGGTGGATTGGTCCCACCGGGCCTGCCAGAGTTGTGGACGCACTTTTTATTCAACAATTATCTGGTTCGTTCGTTGGTTTATTAAGTGCGTGGGCGTGCCAGTCACCGAAGCGACTATTTATTCGGGCTCCGAAGAGTCCATGGTGCGCTCGACCTGACTTCGTCAGACGATTGTGTGGTTCGTGTCGGGACCGAATCCCGTCGCGCCGTAAAGGTCACGACGTCATTTACATCCCCCATACGAGGGAACACCCTTGATTAATTGCCGAAATTAGGGGCCCCGCGGCCGAAAAGGATAATACTAATTGTGCGAGAGAGCTAAGAATAAATCACACCGAGAGCTGTATTCAGACCACAAACCATTGGTCATGTAGGTCGCTCGTGGACCTTTTCATATTCGGACACGGGTCCGTGACGGAGACGCAATGAGAAAACCGGGGCGGATCCATTCAAATATCTGCCGAGCGTATGGCAATTTTAAATGAAGATTCGGAAGGTATCCGGAACGAGAAAACAAATCCGGTCCGATTAGGGTGTCGGCCCGAGGTTAGATCAAAGCCCGGCCATGTCAGGGGAATTCCCGAGACTCAGGCTTGACCTAAAAGGGCAGCATCGTTATTCCCTTTTGCCCCGGGTCCCGGAGAGAGAGAGAGGGCTACAGTGTGGATGTTAGCGTCTTTTATCTGGGGCTTTCTTAGTTATACCTTCTGGGATTTCTGATTTGATGTTTACTGTTTATTCGTGCCTTTGTCCGGGATGATTTTTCTTCTTTTTATTCATGATCATTCTTATTATTGTCATTTGTTTATTATTTATCCTTTTTTATTACCCCTCCCGCCTCTTTTATTGTGATTAATATTGCGCATTCGGAGTCCTTCAATTAGCGTAATTTTTATTAATTTATTTGCTATTGTTAGGGCCATTATTATGTTGTGTATGCATATATGTATAGCGTACCGGCCCAGGGAGTGTACCGCTGGGGGCAGGGAGCGTGCCGGCGAAGGGAAACAGGGCGTACCGCTGAGGGTTAAAGGGGCGTGCCGCGGGGGCTAAAGGGGGGTGTACCGCTGAGGGTTCAAGAGTGTGTCGCTGGGGCTTAAGGGTGTACCGCTGAAGGTCCAAAGAGTGTGCCGCTGGAAGGTGGTTAGAGTGTGTCGCTGAAGGCTGCAACGGTGAGGACCAGAAGAGGCGTACCGGCAAAGGGGTGAAATCATGAGAATATGCCGGAGAAAGGATCGGATGAGCAGGCCATTGGGAGACGATTAGAATGCACCGTTGGAGGGCCAATCGGGGCGCGGTGATGGAGGTCCGGTCAATCTTCAATTTTTTTATCTTAAGGCTTTTCTTTTCTTCTTATTTGATTTGTACATAGCTTTATATAAACTCCCCCCCCCCCCCCCCGCTTCGGTGCCTCTACCGTCAGTCGGAAGTTCGGGCTGCCAGGCAGTCAATCAATTCGGTTCAGCTCTCGTTGTTGTGCCGGCAATGATCTGATTAGTTGGAAGGCTTCATTAATTATTCTATTCGTTTGTTGCTTCCTCTTGCCTCTTTTAATGTTTTGTTATTTTCTCACAAAAAATTCGGCAGCATCTCCCCTTGACCCGGGGCGTAAGGGAGATAAAGGGAGCGCGCCCACATGGAGTGGCGGAACCCGACAACTGGAGATGGGCCCCCGGGGGAGCAACACCTTTATAGAACCTCGGAAAACGTGAAGGAAGGGGCTCGGAGGCGAGGCCAAGGAGTGGGCTGCTGAGAGGCTGAGGGTGTGCCGCTGAAGGCCATAAGGTGTATCGGCCAAGGGCCAATCAGGGCGTGCCGGCCAAGGAGTGTGCCGGCCAAGGGTGAGAGAATGTGTGTGCCGCTGAGGGCAGAAAGGGGGTGTGCCGGCCAAGGAGTGTGCCGGCCAAGGTTAGAGGCGTGTGCCGGCCAAGAATAGATGGGGTGTGCCGCTGAGGGCCAAGACTGGTGTGCCGGCCAGGGGCCGGAGAGGTGCATCGCTGGAGAGTCAGAGGGGATTGAGTATGTGGGCTGGGAAATCTGCAGGCCATTCAGGAGCATGGGAGAGGGATTCAAGGCCGGGGGAGAAGCCACTTAGCTGCTGTATATTAGGAGAGAGGGTGAGGGTCTCCCTCCTTCCTAAACCGGCGGACATAGCAGAGGGCCACAGAAGGAATCGAAAGGGGCCTATAAGGCTAAGGATCGTGGGAGGACGGTCATATAGACACGGAGGCCCCAAGAACACCAGAGAAATGGGGAGACGGAGGGAAGAACGGACAACTCGTTGGAAACCGCGAGGACTAGCATAAGCCAACGAAATCAAAGAGAAAACCCAAGAGGAACAACTTTCATTCATGGGAATCGAGAGGGCACGGCCCCATATACATATCATAGCAAAAAAGAATGCCAAAGATGATGCCATGGCCAAGAAAGGGGAAAAGGCCCCACAAAAGAAAAGAAGACATAAAAGGAAGAGGAGGAAAGGAGGGCAGGAGGGAGGCCAGCCGCCCCTAACTCTTTCCCCATTACATCGAACCCTCTCTCCCTTACTCTTGCTCCCTTCCGGTGATGGTGGTCGTCGGAGGAAGCTCCCGGCAGGGAGGGAGCCTCTTCTTCTTCTTCTCTCTTCTTCTCTTTTCTTCCCCGTCTATGTGTCTGTCCGTCTGCCTCTTGTCTTCTCCCCCTCCCTCCCCTCTCTGTTCGAAACGAAGGGGAGGGTTTTTTATACCCCGGACCGCGGGAGTCTTCGTGCAGGAGCGTCGAAGCGGGAAGTGGCCCGTGATCATGAGGTTTGACCTACCTGTCCTGGCTGTCAGTGGACTAGGCCACGTGGCCCAACGATCGGCTGCCACTTCAGACGGCTCCACTGCGCGCCAAGGATGCGTAGGGCATGGGCCTCACGTCGGCCGTTGAAAGTGCCTCACGCTGTGCCGTTGAAGGGCTGAGCAAGCTTGCCGCTGTACTGCCGAAAGGGCGTACCGCTGGGAGCCCGGATGGGCGTGCCGCTGAAGGGCCTGAAGGGCTTGCCGCTGGGGACCCTGTAGGGTGTGCCGCCGAAGACCCCCAGGGGGCGTGCCGTTGAAGACCCCCCCCTGGGGAGTGTGCCGTTGAAGACCCCCCCCATGGGGGTGTGCCGGCGAAGACCCCAAGGGTGTGCCGTTGAACCCCCCCTGGGGGTGTGCCGGTGAGCCCCGAAGGGGTGTGCCGTTGAACCCCCATAGGGGTGTGCCGGCGAGCGCCCAAAGGGGCTGTGCCGGTGAAGGCCGTGGCAGGGTGTGCCGCTGGAGGGAGCGTCCGCTGGAGGGTTCTGCCAGGGCGTGCCGCTGAAGGCCCTTCGGGGTGTGCCGCTGGAGCCCCCTGAGGGCGTGCCGCTGAAGGCCTTTCGGGGTGTGCCGCTGAAGACCCCAATGGGTGTGCCGCTGAGGCTCCATCAGGGCGTGCCGTTGAGGCCCCTTGGGGGTTGGGCGTGCCGCTGAAGGGCTCCCCACGGGGTGTGTATTTGGGGCCCGTTCCGAGCCCGTTGTGAGCACGAGTCATGGCCCGTTTTGATTTTCTTTGGGACCCATGGGCTGTGGGCCCCTTTTGTGTTTGATTTCTCCGGGGTTTCTTCACTCGACGCCGTTGTTGATACCGGGCCGAGCATGACATTTGGATGTGCAATTTTCGGTGTCCACATCCCCACACCCTCACCGAGCACCGAACATCGCCGCGATCGCCACACCGCCGCCTACGCCACGACGCCGTCGCCTCGCCGCAATCCGCAGACGAAGGGGGTGGCACCGGGGCTAGCACCAGGAGAGAGAGCGGTCACGGTGGAAACGCACGGGAGAGAAGGGAGGAAGAAGAAGAAAGAGAAAGAAGAAAAGAAGAAGAAAGAAATAGGGTTATATAGAAAATCTGATTTTTTCGAAAAATACCAAAAAATAAAAAATACACTTCCAGAATCCTCGGAACGCATCGATCGCAACGGTACCACTCATGCCCAGGTGAACCGCCCGGTTCGCCCGCAGCGAGCTTCTGAAGAAAGAGCCGAAACACACACCGAGAATCGGAAAACACACGCGAAAAAGTCACGGAACGCCTTCGGGCCTCCGAAATGACTCCGGATCGCGCCGATCCGAACACGAAAGATGTCCGAATAAAATTTTGGACACAACAGAGTTGGACGCTCTGAAAATCAGATCCGGGACCCACGAAGAAGGATCCGAAAGGTCCGGGATATTACAGCCCTCCCCCCTTAAGAAATTTCATCTCGAAATTGAGAACAACCAAAGGAGAAAGAAGAGGAAGACTCACTCAAACAGATACGGGAATTGCTGACGCATCTCGTCCTCACGTTCCCACGAAGCCTCACCACCAGAGTGTCGCTGCCACACGACCTTCACCAAGGGAATGACCTTGTTCCGCAGGCGCTGCTCTCGCCTATCCTCCATGCGGATCAGAAACTCTGGGAGAGAAAGGTCTGAAGTCATCTCAGGCCAAACCGAAAACTAGAGCACATGAGAGTCATCGGGCATATACTTCCGCAACATCGAGACGTGGAACACGTCATGCACCGACGCCAACTCAGGAGGTAACTGCAACCGGTAAGCAACCTCACCGATGCGCTCCACAATCGTGAAAGGACCAATATAGCGGGGACTCAGCTTCCCACGCCGTCCAAAACGCATCACCCCCTTCATCGGAGAAACTCTCAAGAACACATGATCGCCCACGGCGAACTCGAGGGGCTGCCTCCTACGGTCAGCATAGCTCTTCTGCCGACTCTGGGCCGCCAAAATGTTCTGACGAACCAGGTGCACAACATCCACACACTGCTGCACCAATTCCGGTCCCGTCAAAACACGCTCACCCACCTCGAACCAATCGAGTGGAGTACGACAAGGACGCCCGTACAAAGCCTCATAGGGAGCCATGCCGATGCTCGAATGACAGTTGTTGTTATAGGCAAACTTCACCAACGGTAGGTGATGAATCCAACTCCCCTACCACTCCAGGCAGCAAGATCTCAGCATGTCCTCTAAAGTCTGAATGGTCCTCTCAGACTGACCATCTGACTGAGGATGATACGTCGAGCTAAAAGCCAACTCCGTGCCAAGAGTTCGCTGGAAACTCCTCCAGAATCCAGAAGTGAAGTGTGGATCCCGATCCGACACGATCGAAATAGGAATCCCATGCAACGGCACGATCCGCTCCACATAAAGACGAGCTAACTTGGACACGCTCCAGCTGACTTGGACCGGCAACAGCCGCGTCACCTTCGTCAGCCGATCCACCAGCAACCAGATACTGTCCTGCCCAGTCGGGGTCCTCGGCAACCCCACCACAAAATCCGTGGTCACATGGTCCCACTTCCAAGCAGGAACATCCAAGGGTTGGAGAGTACCGCCTGGTCGCTGATGCTCCGCCTTCACCTGCTGACAGATCAGGCACCTGGCCACAAATTCGGTAACATCTCTCTTCATGCCAGGCCACCAGAACTGCCTCCGCAAGTTCCGATACATCTTCGTCGCACCCGAGTGTACGGTGTACCTGCTCCCATGAGCCTCGCGTAGCACCGCACGACGAATCTGCTCCTCGGCTGGGACGTACATCCTGCCACGAAACCTCGTAGCACTGTCCTCGCCGAGTTCCACATCAGCCATTGCCAGAATTCGGGGCAACTCAGGGTCTGCATGCTGAGCCTCTGTCACCTGACGACGGATAGCAGGAGTGACAGTCAGACTAGCAAGCACTGCCAACCCTGGCTCCTGGGGAATCTTGAGCCTGAAAGATACTTCGGGCACTTGTTCCTAGAGCCTCCACTTCCTCAACATCAAGGCACTGACCGTGACCTTTCGACTCAGGGCATCGGCGACGACATTCATCCTGCCAGGCTGATAAGATAGGGTGAAGTCATAATCCTTCATGAATTCCATCCAACGCCTTTACCTGAGGTTCAGGTCCCTCTGCGAGAGCACGTACCTCAAACTCTGATGGTCAGTGAACACCTCGAACTTCTCGCCGTACAGATAATGCCTCTAGATCTTCAGCGCGAAGATCACCGCCGCCAACTCAAGGTCATGGGTAGGGTAGTTCTCCTCGTGGGGCTTTAGCTGCCGAGATGCATAAGCCACCACTCTACCATGCTGCATCAACACAGCTCCCAATCCGACCCCGGAAGCATCTGTACACACCACGAAACCTCCCGATCCAGAAGGTAAAACCAACACCGGAGCCGAGGTGAGCAATCTCTTCAGTTCCCTGAAGCTCTGCTCACACTCCTCAGACCAGACGAAAGGCACATCCTTCCGCGTGAGTCTAGTCATCGGGGCCGCAATACGAGAAAAATCCTGGATAAACCGCCGATAATAGCCCTCAAGCCCCAAGAAACTCCGGATCTCCGTCACCGACCTCGGCCTCGGCCACTGCATTACTGTCTCGACCTTGGCGGGGTCCACGGAAATGCCATCACCAGAAATCACGTGCCCCAGAAAGTGCACCTCGCCGAGCCAAAATTCGCACTTGCTGAGCTTCACATACAACTGGTGATCTCGCAACGTCTGCAGCACCACACCCAAATGGTACGCGTGCTCCTCGGTAGACTGCGAATAAACAAGGATGTCATCTACGAAGATGACCACGAACTGGTCCAAATACAGATGAAACACCCTCTGCATCAAGTCCATGAAGGCTGCTGGGGCATTGGTGAGCCCGAACGGCATCACCAAAAACTCATAATGCCCGTACCTCGTACTGAAAGCAGTCTTCTCCACATCGGACTCACGAATTCTCAGCTAATAGTAACCAGACCGCAAATCAATCCGCGAGAACACTCGCGCAGACTGGAGTTGGTCGAACAAATCATCAATCCGTGGCAACGAATACTTGTTCTTAATGGTCACTTCATTCAGCTACCGATAGTCAATGTATAGCCGCAGACTATCGTCCATCTTCTTCACAAACAATACAGGCACACCCCAAGGGGAAAAGCTAGGACGAACATACCCCTTGTCCAGCAGCTCCTGCAACTGCACCCTCAACTCCCTCAACTCAGCGGGGGCCATACGGTAGGGAGCCTTCGCCATAGGTCCCGTACCAGGCACAACCTCGATCACAAAATCGATCTCCCGCTGGGGAGGTAATCCAGGCAACTCATCGGCAACTCATCGGGAAAAATCGATCTCCCGCTGGGGAGGTAATCCAGGCAACTCATCGCAAGAATCCGGGGTAACTCAGGGTCCGCATGCTGAGCCTCTGTCACCTGACGACGGATAGCAGGAGTGACAGTCAGACTCGCAAGCACCGCCAACCCTGGCTCCTGGGGAATCTTGAGCCTGAAAGATACCTCGGGCACTTGTTCCCAGAGCCTCCACTTCCTCAACATCAAGGTACTGACCGCAACCTTCCGACTCAAGGCATCTGCGACGACATTCATCCTGCCCGGCTGATAAGACAGGGTGAAGTCATAGTCCTTCATGAACTCCATCCAACGCCTTTGCCTGAGGTTCAGGTCCTTTTGCGAGAACACATACCTCAAACTCTGATGGTCAGTGAACACCTCGAACTTCTCACCGTACAGATAATACCTCCAGATCTTCAGCGCGAAGATCACCGCCGCCAACTCAAAGTCATGCGTAGGGTAGTTTTCCTCGTGGGGCTTTAGCTGCCGAGATACATAAGCCACCACTCTACCATGCTGCATCATCACAGCTCCCAACCCAACGCCGGAAGCATCTGTACACCCCAGGAAACCTCCCGATCCAGAAGGTAAAACCAACACCGGAGCCGAGGTGAGCAATCTCTTCAGTTCCCTGAAGCTCTGCTCACACTCCTCAGACCAGACGAAAGGCACATCCTTCCGCGTGAGTCTAGTCATCGGGGTCGCAATGCGAGAAAAATCCTGGATAAACCGGCGATAATAACCCGCAAGCCCCAAGAAACTCCGGATCTCCGTCACCGACCTCGGCCTCGGCCACTGCATTACTGTCTCGACCTTGGCGGGGTCCACGGAAATGCCATCACCAGAAATCACGTGCCCCAGAAAGTGCACCTCGCTGAGCCAAAACTCGCACTTGCTGAGCTTCGCATACAACTGGTGATCTCGCAACGTCTGCAGCACCACACCCAAATGGTACGCGTGCTCCTCAGCAGACCGCGAATAAACAAGATGTCGTCCACGAAGATGACCACGAACTGGTCCAAATACGGATGAAACACCCTCTGCATCAAGTCCATGAAGGCTGCTGGGGCATTGGTGAGCCCGAACGGCATCACCAAAAACTCATAATGCCCGTACCTCGTACTGAACGCAGTCTTCTCCACATCGGACTCGCGAATTCTCAGCTGATAGTAACCTGACATCAAATCAATCCGTGAGAACACTCACGCGGAGTGAAGCTGGTCGAACAAGTCATCAATCCGCGACAATGGATACTTGTTCTTAATGGTCACTTCATTCAGCTGCCGATAGTCAATGCACAGCCACAGACTACCATCCTTCTTCTTCACAAACAACACGGGCGCACCCCATGGGGAAAAACCCGGATGAATGTACCCCTTGGCGAACAGTTCCTGCAACTGCGCCCTCAACTCCCTCAACTCAGCGGGGGCCATATGGTAGGGAGCCTTCGCCAAAGGTCCCGTACCAGGCACAACCTCGATCACAAAATCGATCTCCCGCTGGGGAGGTAATCCAGGCAATTCCTCGGGAAAAACGTCGGGGAACTCGCACACTACCGGAATGTCCTCGACACTCGGTTCCATCCGTTCAGACACCACCCCGGACGCGAGAAAACCCTGACAACCAGAATCAAGCAATCGACGGGCTCGAATAGTAGAGATAAGGAATCGAGAAGAGGTGGAACGGATACCTTGGAAATAGAAGGTCCGCTTGCTCGGATGCTGGAAGTAGACCATCTTCATCCCACAATCCACCACCGCTCCATGAGTCTCGAGCCAATCCATGCCTAGAATCACATTGTAATCCCGAAGCTGCAACGCATACAACCTGCCTGGCATACTCCGCCCATCGATCCAAACCGGAACCTGATCGAAGCAATACGGAGTGATCATAAAGTCACCCGAAGGCAACTCAACTGCCAAATCACAGGACAACTGGGTCACCGGCTCCTCGACGCTCGACGTAAAGTCCTCCGAAATAAACGAATGAGACGCGCCAGAGTCGAACAAAACCCGAGCCGCACAACCCAAAATCTGAACGGTACCTTCCACGAGCTGCGACGCCACTGCCTCTGCCCTGGTCATGTGCGTGATCTGGCCTCGAGCCCTCTGCCTGCCTCCCACGCTGGCTGACCTGGGTAGCGGCGGATACTGTCCCTGCTACTGCTGCTGCTGCCTCTGCTGCTGGGGAACTTGCTGCTGCTGAGGAAACTGCTGATGCGGCGGTCTCTGAGGACATTCACGCGCCATATGTCCTGGCTGGTCACACCTAAAACAGTTGATCGGCGCCGTGCACTGCCTGCCTGGGTGGGTCCCACCACACCGTGGACAAGGTCCTCGCGATCCACCCACTGATCCCTGACGCTGCAAAGGAATCGACTGTTGTACACTGCCCGATGAAGCCTGCCCCTGATCCTTGTGCTTCTTACGGAAACTCTTCTTCAAGAACTTCTTGACCTTCGAGCCGAAGGACGCAGATCCTGCTACCGACGCTGCCGGTGCCGGTACTCATGAACCACCCGACGTAGACTGAAAGAAACACTGCTGCTGGGTAGCCGACTGCTGGCTGCGACCTGACAAAGACTGCCCCTGGCTGATCGGTCCTCGAATCCTCTGCATATCCATCTCCAAAGAAACCACAACGCGAGACGCTATCTCTAGATCAGTGGCCCCATTCGCGATCAAATGGTGCCTCAGCTCCAGCCTCAAGCCCTGTACAAACTGCGTGGTCCTCACCCTCTCATGCTCCATGATGTGAGGTGCGTACCGACCCAGCTCGACAAATCGGGCCCTGTACTGCAACACGGACATGTCGCCCTGCACCAGCTCCAGAAACTCCCGCATCCGCTGCGTAGCCACAATATCTGGACAGTACGTACGCTCGAAAGTACTAACGAAGTCATCCCACTCGATCTGCTCAAGTGGACGAAGCTGAAAGGACGTCTTCCACTCGGAAGACCACCACCTTCGAGCCGTACCCTGTAACTGGTTGTAGGCCAACACAACTCTGTCCTCGGCAGCACTCCTCGCAGAACTGAACACCCGCTCCATCTCATCAAGCCAATCACGAGCCGCATCAGGGTCTGCATGGCCGCTAAAGTAAGGTGGATGGAACTACAGAAAGTCCCTCACTGCTCGGCCTGGCCCACCCCTAGCTGACGAGCCCTCACCAGCCTCTCCGCCGAACTGCTGAGACATAAGCTGGTACATGCCACGGAAGAAATCCTCGGCCCCCGGAACCCTCGCAGTAGCCGCGGCCTCGGTAGCTCCCGGTGGCGCTCTGCTATGCTCCTCCTGGTCCCCCTGGACCCCCTGCTGGATCTCCTGACCTCCAGCCGACTGTCCCTGCTAAGAGCGAGAGCTCCTCCTCGGCGCCATCCTCGCTCCTGAAGCACAAGATAGAAAACACGGAGACGGCAAGGTCAAAATAAAACACGCGATGCCCAATGCCAGCGTCACCTGTATGTCATCGTTGTGGACTAGTGGACCACTACAATTACCTATGATTCTTATGTAATTCCACAACCGCGCTCTGATACCAGCTGTAACGACCCGAGAATCCGATTACCGGGAAGGCCCGATAACCCGAGACTCGCACCGCCACCCACGAGCCCGAAGACTTGGAAGGGTTAAAAGGATGGTGTGGAAACTACACATGCATCACAAATAATTGCAGAAATTAAACAATTATAATATTAAGTAGGAAATAAATTAACATTTTACATGGTCTGCAATAAAATAACAACAACAGCAACAGTAGTCCACGACTAGTATAGTGACAAGAAAGAAAAGTACAGCTACACGGGACATACCCCGGCTCTGACCTCTGGCACTACCTCTGGGCACCCGCAACACGCTGCACTCCTGACGCACTCCCCGAAGGTGGCACCTCACCTGAAACACGGTGAAAACACGCAGGGAATGAGTCTCGGAACAAGACTCAGTAGGGATCACTTGAACCCTACCTCGTAAAACAAGAAACCACTACACTGGCGGTAGGAAAGTACCTCGGAAAGGAAAGCCCTATACTCTACAGAACCAGGCCCTACTGCACGCAAACCGACACACGTGCCACGGTACGAGATCGAAACTCAACGGTCGAACCGCAAAACCCGAAGGTCGGAAACACACGACTAATAGTCTGTCACTCCATACTCGACAGGAGTACCACCCACTAAAAGTACAGCCGGTAGCGTCCCCTGACGTCTTACACCGCGTCGCAGGTGAACCGCCTGACGTGGTAGGTCCTACCCGAGGCGCAGAGACCGCACAAGTAACCACAAATAAGTAACTAGCTGGGGTCACGCCCGTCGACGTGGGTCCAACCGCCTCCAACCACGTATGCACACACAGACCTTGCGTCACTAGGTCTGGTCCTCTGACCGGTTTTCCCCCGTAACCGGACTTTGGCTACTGACGAGGGGCCTACGGTAACCGGTCCATAAACCGTCTCAAGGTGAGTGCCCGTACACCACTCCCAGGTGAGACCAGCACCTCGTACTGGTGGGCTACGACTAGTGGAGGGTCACTGAAGGAGTAGACTCTCAAGACCACGGAAAACAACGTCCGAACCTGACGAAGTACGGGGGCCGTCCCACGTACCATCACCATCGCACGGTAACCACGGTCGGAGAAGAAACGGACGCACCGCCCACGGCCAAACGCATGACCAAGGCAAACGGAACCTCCGGACACCCAAAGACACGGTCCCGGAACTCCACGGGGTGTCCAGGACACACACACGGCCCAAGAGGAACACCCGACGACAGGACAGATCGCGCTAGGGACCCCTAACGCGACAAGGAAGAACGCGCTAGGACCCCCTAGCGCGACAGGGAAGATCGCGCTAGGGCCTCCTAGCGCGACAAGGCAGGTCGCGCTAGGGACCCCTAGCGCGACAAGGCAGATCGCGCTAGGATCCCATAGCGCGATAGAAACCACCCCACTGCTCATCTTCTCTGATGAACGCGCCCCATCGGGGCAGCGCGACCATCAAGAACGCGCTACTGGAGTATAGCGCGTTCTCAGTCCGCGCCCGAAAATGGTGGAAACTCCCAAAGACTCCAACCACGCCCCCATGCCTCCACCGGAGAGGGGGAAATCAAGGGGAATGACCCCTAAGGACCCCTAGCATGCTTCTAAGCTACCAAAACATGAAATAGCGGGTTAAAACCATAGATCGGGCGAGCTCTCCCCAAATCATGGAAAACCCCAAACCCGCTCAAACAAGCCTCTCTCGGCCTCCCCGCAGCCTACAAATCACGGAAACGAACGGCAAGAGGCTAAGGAACGTCACCCTACCTCGGGGTTGTCCGAAACGCGGCGGATCGCCGCCGATCCTCAAGAATCGTTCGAAGCTTCACGAACTCCCCACACCCTCACCGAGCACCGAACACCGCCGCGATCGCCACACCGCCGCCTACGCCACGATGCCGTCGCCTCGCCGCAATCCGCAGCCGAAGGGGGTGGCGTCGGGGCTAGCACCGGGAGAGAGAGCGGTCACGGTGGAAACGCACGAGAGAGAAGGGAGGAAGAAGAAGAAAGAGAAAGAAGAAAAGAAAAAGAAAAGAAATAAGGTTATATAGAAAATCCGATTTTTTGGAAAAATACCAAAAAATATAAAAATATATTTCCGGAATCCTCGGAACGCACCGATCGCAACGGTACCACTCGTGCCCGGGTGAACCGTCCGGCTCGCCCGCAGCGAGCTTCCGAAGAAAGAGCCGAAACACACACCGGGAATCGGAAAACACACGCGGAAAAGTCGCGGAATGCCTCCGGGCCTCCGAAATGACTCCGGATCGCGCCGATCCGAACACGAAAGATGTCCGAAATGAAATTTCGGACACAACAGAGCTGGATGTTCAAAAAACTAGATCCGGGACCCACAAAGAAGGATCCAAAAGGTCTGGGATATTACAATGGGTGTATGTATATCATGCGAATTTAGAAGAAAAAGAGATGAACTCTAATTTCTCTATCTCTAATTTCTCTATCTGTTTTGTAGGAGAACGACGGGAAGAAGGAGGGAGGCTGAGGAAGAGCACGGGATTCATCTACTTCCATCCATTTCTGGAGCTCGTGATTGAAGAAAGAAAGGAGTGGATAGAGAAGAGGAACGCGTGGACGTCCTCAACGTTGGCATTCAGGTATCCTCTGACCCGAGCATCAGAGATTATCTACTACACCTCATTTCTTCTCATGGGGAACTACTTCCATTTCTTGTTTACATCTATTTGTCTCATTTGCTTTTGATTTTTGGGGTTGCATTGATCATATCTTGTATTTCTGATTTCTGAACATACATTTCTGTGAACCGTCTGCGGACGGGTGTTTTGTGTGTGGGCGGAGCTGCGTCTCCGCGTGTGTGGATTTAGTGTGGGGAAAGATTCCCCGAATTTGTGTGAAGATGGAGCCGCGACTCCGTGTGTTTTTAGTGTCCGAGGTGTGTTCCCCGATTCTGCGTGTGGGTGTGTGCTGCGGTGGCAGTGTGTTGGGGTCAGGCCCTGTGTGTGTAGTGCTGCGGAAGCAGCGTGTGTGTGCTGGGGCTTGTCCCCGTGTTGCTACGTTTCGTAGCGTATAGTGAAGCCTCACCGAGTTCAGTGAGGGGTGGACGTAGTGAGCCCGTCGTGGTCCCGAACCACCTAAAAGTCCTCGTGTTCCGTGTGTATGCCTGTGCGATTGTTCATTTCTTCTAGCTCCCTTCACAAGTCCATTATATAGATTTTTACTTCACTGCACCATCGCACCCTACTCTATCCGCTATCTGTGTTAGGCATAATTTTATCTATCATTTGCATATTTTAATCCGAGTGAGATCGGAAAGCTTGAGAGAACATTTTGATCTCACGTCTATTTAGGCTAATCAACGTACATAATTTTAATTCCGCTATGATTAGCTTGGAAAGTTTTTAAAATCCACCATCTCGGCAAGGGGACAATTCAACCCCCTTCTTGTCCGCCATCTAGTCTGGGCCAACAATAACAACCATTGCTAGTATTTAAGAAATGAACAAAAACAAGCATATACCAATAAAATTCCAAGATACAGGAAAAAAAAGAGAGAAAGATGGCTTTATGAAATAAAAACAGATTCCAGAACATATGATCCCGCCCCACTACCCAATGCAAATGGCATTCTTTGAAGACCAAAGTGTCTTCACATAGGTGGTTGATCAACATGCACCCTGCAACTAAATCCAATCCACATAGTAGAACATTCAGAACTAGCAGACTAGAATTAGTAATGAAAAAACAAAAATGGCCATAAAAAGTTAAAAGATGTCCAAGTTGTCCAAACAAAACAAAACAAAAAAAGAAAAATGACACTCCACGGTTTAGTGGAAAACAAAGAACTACCCAAATAAGAAACCTATAGATCCCACCAAAGCTCACCGCCTTTGCTCCATGGGACACCAAAGATGGATCGTTGAGAAGATGGATCTGCTGCTTCTGTACAAATCTTATCTCTATGGCCGCTGCCATTTGCCTACAGTACTGAGCAAAAAAATGAGCAAAGACCAGAGTGATGGATGATAGATACAGATGAGGAAGGAAGAATCAGGGCAAAAGGGGGGAGATTTTTTTTTTTTGAATGTTTTGTAAAGATGATTAGAAGAGATGGAAGTGCAACAGATTACAAGAAAAAGAAACAAAGAAAGTAGAAGATGATTACCCAGCTTAGTTATGTAATGCTCTGTCATGTGCATTTTATTTGTAAAAAACCTGCCATCAAATTTATGGGGGATTCCAATGACCACCAACCTCCAAGTTCTTGGATATAGAAATCCCAATCTGGAAGCATTGCTTATGATACCTTATGCAAAGTAATGAACATCAGAACCATCTTTACCAATGGCACTCACTAAATTTAAACTTCCATTTACTCGTCCGGCTTATGATAACTTGTTTTGTATAATTTTTTTGAAGGTCCAAGGTTACTGGGTCATCTTTGTACATAGGCAAGAGGATCACCGATACAAATTCTTGTTCCCTTTAGTACCCATATTTCTCACAGAGGATAATGGATAGTATTTCATCACATTTCTTGTCCCTCTTTGTCACCTCCTCCACCACTTTTCTTCCTCTCTCTTTCCACCAAATTTGTGAAGGCTGGATTTAAGTTTTGCCATATTATCCTTCAGTCAAAGTGTAAGCCAGCTGGCTAATAAAATAAAGAAGGACCAAATAGAAATTTATACTCACCAAACAAACCTTGACAAACAAGCAATACAAAGCAGAGATCATGAAGCTGAATCCAAAATACCTTGTGTGGGCATCTAAAGCCATGGGCCTTACCAACCAGCTGCATTTACCAGCCATGCTGCCAGGAGATCGAAGGACCCACATCAACCCCCTCCCCCCCCCCCCCCCCCCCCCCCAAAAAAAAAAAAACAATGATGGTCATGACAAATGGCTATGAGAAGGATCCTGTGACTTTGTGGACAACCATGAAGTGCACGAATGCTTGACCAACCTGCCAGGTTCATTGCCACATTAATTTTTTTATTTTTTTGGAACATAGTTGGTACCATTGAGCCCATGTCCACCACTGGCTTCCACAGAAAGCAGATCACTCTTTTCCCTTCCTCTGACCTCCACCCCCTCCTCTATATTCCTTTCTCCCCTTAAAAAAAGAGGAAAAAAAAGAACCCAGAATCTACCCTATGAGAGAAGATAAAGGATGGCACAGTATGATTAGAGATAGGAGACAAGTGCGGTGGGGAGGTGCTCCCGGGGCCTCAACAGGAGACCACCAGCACCAGTAGAAGAGAAGCAATTTTTTTTTTAAAAAAGCAGTTGTCTTCTTTCTCCTCAATCTTCCAAGGATGGGTGTTTGCCTTTTTGCTCCTTTCCCCCCTCTCTCTCACCTTGTTCTCTTCTCCCCGGAGCAAAATATTCTTTCCCTCCTTTGTCTTCAACCTTAAGTCTGGGCACCCAACAAATGAGGCAGTTGGCGATGATTATGACAGTGACGACGCTTGAAGTAGGTGGCAAACAGGGCAGGATCTTCCTTGTGCATAAAAGGCGGTGCAGGGTAGCGGCTGCGGGTTGCAGTAGGTGGAGCAGGGCGAAGGCGGTGGCGACGACGACCTCGCCTTGTTGTAGCACATGAGGGATAGGGGTAGCGGAGGGTGGCAGGGGCGAGGTGCCGGGGCAGTGCTGAGCAGCGATGGGGGGGTGGAGATATGGCCATGGCTGGTGATTAGGCTTGAAGGAGGTTGGCCATTGGAGAGGGGTACAAGTTGCTCCGTCGGGGTAAGGGAGGGGGAGCGATGGGAGGGGAAGAGAAAGAGGGAGAACCCTAAATTTTGAGTGAAATCGGGTGCCAAAATGGGGGGAAAATGAAACAGGTCGGAGAACCTCCAATTCTTACGGTTTTTTTTTGTTGAGGAAGTATTATTCTCCTACGTTTTATTAAAAATATAGAAATATCTAAGGTCTATTCTCACATTTATTTGCAAACTATAGGAATAGATAAACTTTTCTGGCCTTTCTTAGACAATTGTCATGATAAGATGTCCATATACCTACACGAATATAAAACAAAGGTAAAATAGCTATGGAAATTTTAAAGCATAGGAAAAAATGAGAAGGATCATGTGAGAATGGCCATGACAAATGGCTATGAGAAGGATCATGTGACTTTGTGGACAACCATGAAGTGCACGAATGCTTGACCAACCTGCCAGGTTCATTGCCACATTAATTTTTTTATTTTTTTGGAACATAGTTGGTACCATTGAGCCCATGTCCACCACTGGCTTCCACAGAAAGCAGATCACTCTTTTCCCTTCCTCTGACCTCCACCCCCTCCTCTATATTCCTTTCTCCCCTTAAAAAAAGAGGAAAAAAAAGAACCCAGAATCTACCCTATGAGAGAAGATAAAGGATGGCACAGTATGATTAGAGATAGGAGACAAGTGCGGTGGGGAGGTGCTCCCGGGGCCTCAACAGGAGACCACCAGCACCAGTAGAAGAGAAGCAATTTTTTTTAAAAAAAAGCAGTTGTCTTCTTTCTCCTCAATCTTCCAAGGATGGGTGTTTGCCTTTTTGCTCCTTTCCCCCCTCTCTCTCACCTTGTTCTCTTCTCCCCGGAGCAAAATATTCTTTCCCTCCTTTGTCTTCAACCTTAAGTCTGGGCACCCAACAAATGAGGCAGTTGGCGATGATTATGACAGTGACGACGCTTGAAGTAGGTGGCAAACAGGGCAGGATCTTCCTTGTGCATAAAAGGCGGTGCAGGGTAGCGGCTGCGGGTTGCAGTAGGTGGAGCAGGGCGAAGGCGGTGGCGACGACGACCTCGCCTTGTTGTAGCACATGAGGGATAGGGGTAGCGGAGGGTGGCAGGGGCGAGGTGCCGGGGCAGTGCTGAGCAGCGATGGGGGGGTGGAGATATGGCCATGGCTGGTGATTAGGCTTGAAGGAGGTTGGCCATTGGAGAGGGGTACAAGTTGCTCCGTCGGGGTAAGGGAGGGGGAGCGATGGGAGGGGAAGAGAAAGAGGGAGAACCCTAAATTTTGAGTGAAATCGGGTGCCAAAATGGGGGGAAAATGAAACAGGTCGGAGAACCTCCAATTCTTACGGTTTTTTTTTGTTGAGGAAGTATTATTCTCCTACGTTTTATTAAAAATATAGAAATATCTAAGGTCTATTCTCACATTTATTTGCAAACTATAGGAATAGATAAACTTTTCTGGCCTTTCTTAGACAATTGTCATGATAAGATGTCCATATACCTACACGAATATAAAGCAAAGGTAAAATAGCTATGGAAATTTTAAAGCATAGGAAAAAATGAGATTTACCTATGTTTTCCTCAACCGTAGGTAAAATTCGTGGCTATAGATCTAATTTGTTGAAGTGTTCCTTGATCTGTGTATCCTAAGCACATAAGTTGCTTTAGATTGCATAACTTTTCCATACATGTGTTGCATTTCTAGCTCTGAACGCTTACAAAGCATTTTCAATTCCATACGTGCTTCAGCATTGTCCTTTATTTTGGTTTTTATGTCCATGATGGAGTTGAACACATTATCAAAGACATTCTTCTCAACATGCATGACATTTAGATTGTGTCGTATAAGAATGGTTGACCAGTAAGGCAATTTCAATAAGGATGCTTTTCTTCATCTAGTTGTGATCCTTTCCAAATCCAAGGAGTTGTCGTGTGCTACTGAACAGTTACACTATATTTGGTAAGTTTTGTACTCGTGCCATCATATGTCGACCAGACACCCGTTCTAAGTATAATTCATTCATTTCAACTATGTTCTTCTGGAATGAGTCCTTTTGCCTTCAGAAAGGATGGTCAGTTGGTGGAAATCGCCGATAGCAATCGAACCAGTATGATTTCTCACTATATTTTAGTACAAATGATTTAGTATTGTCCATATAGTAAGGACATACCAACCTCCCATACGTGCTCCATCTAGATAGTATTCCATATGTAGGTAAGTCACTTATTGTCCACATCAGTGCAACCTTTATAGTAAAATTTTACTTTCTGGATGCATCATAAGTAATAACTCCATCAGTCCATAATAATTTCAGCTCATCAATCAATGGTCTGAGATATATGTCCAAATTTTTTCCTGGACTTTTTAGACCAAGAATTACTAAGGATGAAAATAGATTCTCTTGCTTCATACGCATGTCCAGTGGAAGGTTGTACGGTGTCATGAACACTGGCCAACAAGGGTAAGACGTCACTAAACCACCAAATGGATTGAAGCCATATGTGCATAAATCCAACCTAACATTACGCAGCTCTCTTGAGAAAGCAGAATGAGCACGACTGAAGTGAGTCCAAATTTTGTCATTGGCAGGATGACTAATTATATTATCAGCATGGCGTACTCTTTCTGCGTTCCATCTCATATGCTGAGCTGTTTTTGAGGACATATACATCAGTTGCAGTCTGGGCATAAGAGAGAAGTATCGCAATGACTTGTAAGGTATATTTTTTTGCTTTGAATTATCTCCTCTTTTAGATTTGAATCTATCATGATGACAAATAGAACACGATCCCTTATCTGCATTTTCTTTGTAATATAATATACAATGATTAGGGCTTACATCTATTTTCGCATATCCAGGTCTTAGCCCATTGACCATCTTCTTTGCACGGTAAAAATTTTCTAGTAGCTTCTCATCTTGAGACAACACACTCTTCATGAGGAGGAGGAGACGGTCAAAACAATTCTCACTGATGTGAAATTCAGATTTCAAATTCAGTAACTATGAGATCGTAGACAACTGAGTGTGCTTTTGACAACCATCCTACAACAGCTCATCAGCATCCCTAAGTAGTTAATAAAATCTTTCGATTGTCTTATTCAATGTTTTTCCTTGTATACATGTTCACTACAAGAAAAATCAGAAATACCGACGGAATTTTCTGATGGAAATATTTTCGTCGAAAATCTGTCAGAAACGTTACAACTTTATGATGGAAAATATTCTGTCGGAAATCAGTCGGTAATTACCGACCAATTTCTGACCTGTTTTTTCGGTTGAAAATCTGTCTCTAAAAGAGACAACTTTCAAACAGAATATATTCCGTCGGAATTCAGTCGGTAATTACCCACTGATTTTCGACATCAAAATTTTCGTCACTAATATATACATATTTTAACTTACAATTCTTAGCTATTTCCGACGAACGCTAATCGGTCAAAAATTCGTCAGTACTTTTCGACTGATTTCGACTGATGTTTTCTGTCGAAAATAATTATAATTATTAATTTCTAAATATAAATAGTTTCCAACGGAATAAAAGCGGTGGAAAAATGGTCGAAAAATACCGGCGAATTTCCAACGGAATACATTCGGTCCAAAAACAATTGGCAATGATTTTAATTATTAATTATAGATTAAAAATATTTTTCGACAGAATAAATTCTGTCAGAAAAATAATCAGTAATTTACGATCGCTTTCTGACCTATTTATTACGTCAAAAATAATTATAATTATTAATTTCAAAATATTAATAGTTTCTGACAGAACGTGTTCCGTCGGAAATAGGTCGGTAGTTTTTGACCGATTTTCGACCAATTATATTCCGTCGGAAACAATTATAATTATTAATTTTAGAGTACAGAAATAGATAGAATTAAAAGAAATAGAAATATATCAGCAGTTTCCGACGGAATCGAATTCGGTCGGAAATACGTCAGAAATTATAATCATTTTTTGACGGAATGCATTTCGGTCAAAAATATGTCGGTAATTTCCGACGTATTTTTGACCTATTTTTATTCAGTCGAAAACTGCTGATATATTTCTATCTATTTTTGTTATTTATTACATATATTTATATATTGTATCGTGCTTCACCGACTCAGTTCGGCTCGGGCTTACAATATTGTATCTGAGAAAGCCCAATACGATGCTGCTCATCTCGGAATCGCCAAGTCGGGCAAACTCACCGTGAGAGAGAGAGAGAGAGAGAGAGAGAGAGAAAGAAGAAGGGGAAGACATCATCGATGCACGTCGAGTCGGTGGCGACTCGGGCGTACCGTGCCGAACCAGAGAAGGGCCGATCCGGTACGGATCACCTAGTTGGCGAACCTCGTGTTACGATTAAACATAATTAATTGTAGTATACTATTAATTGGCAAGGAAATATTTCAAGGGTTTCCGACGGAATCAAAATTAGTCGCAACTACGTCGAAAATTTTCGACGGAATGCTTTTCGGTCGGAAATACGTCGGAACTTTCTGACGTATTTCCGACTGAATTCGATTCCGTCGGAAACCGCTGATATATTTCTATCTATTTTTGTTATTTATTACATATATTTATGTAACTCTCGAGAATTTTTTTAAGAATTTTTCAAATTTAAAATATAATTATAAAGCATTTAATGGGTGATAAATGATTTTTCCAATTCTTTAAGCCCTACATGTGATCCAAAAGGATTAGTCCCATATAATAAAATCCAATAGGCCCAGAAAGATTGTTTTAGACCTTAGCCCATGTTCTAGAAGCTAGGAATGGGTATAATCACGGTTGTTAAGGATAGGTACTCTTTAAGAGATTAATAAATGGACAATAAGTGAGATAATGCTAAAAAAGAGTTTGAACCAGTTCAAATTCGGAGCCCATTATTTCTAGCGGTCTATCGCGAGACTGCTAAGAGATGGGTATGTTGAGTTATGGTTTTGATGATTGTTGTGATTGTTAAGTTATGGTTTTGATGATAACTAAACTTAATGTGTGATTAAGTGATGATAACTAAACTTGTGGTTGATTGCTCATGCTCCTGTTATCTATGTATGTTTGAGATGGCAAATGACAACGGTTACATGGTCTTAATGCTTGGTTTGCATATCTTGGTTCTACAAGAGGTTTCAAGCCTTTATATGTTTGAACATATGGACTTGAGCTTTGATGAATATTTTTGTTCAAATTCTGATCAAATAGTTTGAAACTTGTTTGGTTGATTTTTACGCATACCATACATACATTTGTCAAAGCAACAAGTGTTCCAATCTTATATGTGAAATTGGGTCTCAATATAAATCACTTCTTGAACTCTAATACATATTTCACATATCATTTTAAGCTTGCATTATGTTGAAACAACTCATGAGAAACTTGCTTGAAAATTAGAATAATGGTACATATATCTTGCTCAAACGATTTACAATAAGCTCTTGTTAATTGATTGAAACTGCCAAATAGCCAAAGGGGTTTCAATCATGTACTTCATGCAATTACCACATGAATTATTGATGCGGGACGGACACGGGAGACAACACTATATGGTGCCACCCTCGGACTCTAGATGAAGACACGACCAGCAACACACACCAGGGAGACACTAAGCCTGACACTACGAGCTCCTAGTGGCGAAACGTCGCTAACAGAAGTGGAAGCTCACTCGTCGTCCCAAGCGAGGGAAAGCGCGGACCGTGCGCGGTTAAGGAAGCGGCGGAGGTCAAGGGTAGTCCGACTCAACTTCCGGACTCGGATCGAGTCGCGGGACGGCTCACTCTCACTCTCACAGCGGTGACATGGACACATGGGGTAGTACCTACACTCTCGGCAGCGGCAAAAGACCATATACTAGCTAAGCAAATGAACGCCAAGTGGTTCGGACCATTACCTCCACGCACCCGACGTGGCGAAGACAACCCCGACCGAATTACGGACTCCCGGTTAACAATGTTTACAGCAATACACTAAGTCGACCCACTCCATGCAGGGAGGTGAAAGGTCACATGTGGGGTCCGGGAATCACGCAACTCGGGTTGACGGGTAGCATCTTGATGTCGCCCGGCGGTGCCGAACTCCGCGTTTTCGTGCTTTCCGAACGGCGGCTTCTACGGGCCCGCGGGGCCCACGGACGGCCCTGTCCTCCGAATCTGCGGGGGTGGGACCCACTGTGATTGGGACCCCTGGTGGCGCGCCTCCACGGACGGCGGTCGGCCGGGAACACCGATCGGGGGTCGATCGGCCCCGATTCCCAATTGATGAACTAGCTGCCCACGGATTTTAATTTCTATTTTCCGGCGCGCGCTCCGGCGAAAACGGCCGCTGCGATCAATCCCGACGTCGGATCGGGACGCATGAGCTATCGTTGGAAAGCTCTCTTCAAATGCTTCAATATAGATTCAGAGAGATCTGCTGGATCTGGTCGGATCAGAACTTTATTGAATTTACAAGTCTCTGTTGTACAGTAACCGAAATCTCAGATCTGTAGGGCACTTATCTGAGAACTACCATTGAACGCCTAGTAAACCTCAGATTCAGCTCTTGAGTTCTTCTTAGGAGTTGTAGGGAATCAAACCACGGAACTGAGACTATTTTTAGAATTTCATTTGGAGGTGGTTACGATTTCTTATGATTTTTGGGGTGACTTGTGGTCAGATCTGAGAACAGGTGGACAGAACTGTAGATGGGTCTGAGAATGAATTTTAGAAAATATGAGATGGGTGAATCAAAAATTGAGAAAATTTGTGGATGAAGGGGTTGGTGGATGGAACCCCCAGTAAAATTGGACGAACTAACAGAAATCCAAAAGTGGCTCTAAGACATGAAACTCAGGACGGAGGTAAACCTGGACAGAATTCTGGCAGAACTGAAATGAAAGAGTGGATGAAAATCAAAAATTATGAAACGTGATCTGAATTCTGGCCTGATTTTTGTGGGTCGAGAGGAATATCCCAGGAACAACTCCTCCAAATTTGGTAGCCAAATGAGCTCGGGGAAGACCTGTGAATTTCGAACAAGCTGCTGTGGTACTGCGCGGGTAGAACTCCGTTGTTGGCGATGGCGGCGACCGGAACTGATAGGGTGGAGTCTCACCACCTGAAGGAAGCCTTCACATCTTCAAGGGGAAGAGGGAGAGGAGAAGGGGGCGGCCTAGGCCATGCTCCAACAAATTTCACAATTCTTATGGCATTAATTCTTCTAAATGAGAAAATACAAGGTACTTATAGGTTACATATCAAATCCAATAGCCACCCTTGGATCTAGGGATAGGGGAATGGATGGCCTAGATTGAATGTGACACACACACACAAATTAAATAAAATATAAGGGGGGGGGGGCAGCCTATTGACCAAGGGGGGGACATGGTAGAATGGTAGGTAGCCTACCTTGGACTTTGAAGTCCAATTGTCTACCCATGTGGCATTTACCATTCAACCTTCTAGATGTCTCCATTTGAAATGTTGATTGACCCCACATGGGGCCCTAGGCTGAGGTGGATCAATGGGAAGAGGTCTGGGGGCCCGTGGGGCCCGGGGGTCCCATTTTACAAATAAACCCCTCTTACAATCAAAATTACATACCGAATAAAATGAAGTAAACACACATTAAACACAAATAAAGTCTAACTAAATATGATAAATGCCGGGACTTATGGGGGAGTCTCGAGGCTGTCTCCGAGCCAGATGGATGCTGAGGCTCGAGTCGTGCTCCGTGTGCGGTACCGGTGGCTCGGCGTGTCACGCCGCTCAACTGCTCGGGTGTCCGCACCAATTCTCCCCGGGTGGGAGAAACTCGACCCTGTCGAGTAAGGGTCTGCATCGCTACTGTATCGTTCTAGAAGGTCCGGATCAATCCGCTGCAACTCTCCATGTGTGATCTACGTGTCGTCGGTAGCGGGCCGTCCTCTCCATCGCACTAGGTAGCGCGGGTAGGATACACTCCTGGTAACTGCCACCTGCTCATCCAGTATATGATCTATATGCTCATGCTGCCGTGACAAAGGGGCTGGAGGTGGACACTCAGGTGTGTGATCACTCTCAATGGGAGGAGATGGCTCGAAAGACTCACTAGGGATCACCGCTGGGTCCCTATATGCAACTAGATCCGAAACATTAAAAGTAGAGCTTATACCGTTTTCCTCGGGCAGATCCACAACATACGCATTGGATCCAACGCGTTTCAACACTCTAAATGGACTGGCTCCGTGAGCTTGCAACTTCTTAACGGTTCCAGAGGGAAACCGTTCAGGTCTTACCCTGATCATGACATATTCGCCCTCTTGGAACTCTCGGTGGTGTCGGTGAGCATCGGTTAGCTCTTGGTAACGTGCATTGCTGGACTCAATGTGACGACGGATGTCGTCATGCAAACTCCTAACATGCTTAACAAAAATAAAAACACACAGATGCACACACGACCCTACACAAACCTAATGTTAGTCAAACCCAATCATATGCAAGGTGGTCCAGGACATCCGAATGTGTGCCATGCATGCATTTGACATAACCGGAGGTTAATGTCATGTGGACTCCTAGACATCCTACGATGCACCAATCATGGACATTGGGTTTGGATGTGGGAAATCCGGGAGCTTTGGGTGGTTTAGGTGGGCCGGGGGAACCAAAGTCTTCATTACCCCCAAATGACGGTTCGGACTTATTGCCATGTGAAGGTTGCCAGGCCCGAGTAGGAGGGGTGTGATAGTGGACTTCTTTAAAAAGGTGGAATGGAGGTTGTGGGCCAAGGGGCCCACGAAGAAAGGGATCGAAGGGATCAAAGAATGTGTGACCCCTCGATATGGATTCCCTCATCTCAATGTCCCATGTGTGGAATTCTAGAAGGTGTTGATGGTCACCTTCATCCACCGAAGTAGATGGGACAGTGTATAGAAGATAGGGCTCTTCCCTCGGGATAAAAGGAGTGAAGTCAGGCTCGGCCGGTAAGGGGAGGAGTAAAAGAACCTCCATGGTGATATGGCCCACGGTGTACACGGAGGTGATGGACCCTAAAGCGGGATGAGTGAAACTACGACATGTGGGTCGGTCGAAGCCTGGAGCCAACAAGTGCGTAAATGTCAATTGCCGGTCCAACCCTTTAGGAAGGTCATCCAATGTATCCACATAGTGACTAGACCGGAAAGTGGTGTGAAATGAATTGATTGGCACCAAAGGTAGGATAGGGTCCATAGATGGGAGGGGAGATGGGGCCAGGCCACTCTTAAGCCAGCTAAGGAGTGGCTCGGCTATAAGTAGCTTTCCCGTTAGAAACACGGGTAGCTGTGGCTGAGGTGGCTCCGAATAAAGATCGGAGAGTGAGGCTTCTCCAACCCTTTTGTCCCCTAGAGCTAGAGAGGTCTGAGTGGGACACTGCCCGGCAAAGTGGCCAATCCCCTGGCAGTGATAACACTGCTGTCGTGATCCACTACGCTCCTTGATAAGTGTGTCCTTACCCTTATCCTCCTGAAGGATAGGGGGTGTAGGCAATGGAGTTCTCGTGGGTGGGGAAAGAGGATCCACCAAGATGTGGAGAGGACCTCGGGATGGCACTATAGATGGCATTGGGTTGGGGCTACCAGTTGCTACCTCCTTAGGCTCGGGTAGGAGTACATCACTAGGAGTACGTGTCCTATCCACCCCATCCAACCGGTCCAAGTTCATTTGCATAAGTTTGGCAACGGAGTGGGTTGGAATAGGGATATCATGGTGGACTCGTCCGTAGTCAACCGTCCTAGGATTGGGTCTTGGCTCATCTACGTGTGGGGCTCTTTGCCTCCGATTAGGACCCACTTGGTTGGAAGTGATTGGGTGGGGCCGGTTGGAGGTGACCGGTTGGGGCACATAGACCTTCCTAAGCTCTCTCTTCATGTCCCACAATGATTCGATGGGCCATTGCCTCCTAACCTCTCTCAAGCGCTCAATGTGGTCCCACTTTTCGGCGGCCTCGTGTAGAAGCCTCTCCTTGGTAAAATAGAATTGCCCGGCTTTGGACATGGTATAACAATCAAAGTATGTGTCCATGGCGGCCTCTCACTTGAGGTAGTCGCCCGGGCCATTGGAGCCATAAAAATCTGAGGCTTCGGGCCTACGGAAGTGGAGTGGGTGGTTGCCAAGCCCATGGGTGGACCAACTGCCATATTGCCCGGGTGATGGGGATTCCATGTGAATTTGGCGGAACTACATGCTAGACATGCCGACACTTGGACAAGACCGACTGATTCTTATTGGACTACACACGAACTAGGCGACACAAACTGATGCAAACACCGACTAATGCACCTAGACTTAAACCAATATCCGGTACGTGGCGGAGTTAATCGATCCGAAGATCACTCCCGCAAGTGTGCGACCTCCCGATAGGCGTAGCCTAACGTTCGGACAACACCTTTTAAGATATCGAATTATCGGGATGAAATACAATTTTAAAACACCTTTTTTTTGTTGTTTTGAAATGATGATCCTAGACTCGACTTACACTATGCAAGACATATGCAACGACTACCCTAGACTCGACTCGCTCTGATACCAAACTGATGAGGGACGGACACAGGAGACAACACTATATGGTGCCACACTCGGACTCTAGATGAAGACACGACCAGCAACACACACCAGGGAGACACTAAGCCCGACACTACGAGCTCCTAGTGGCGAAACGTCGCTAACAGAAGTGGAAACTCACTCGTCATCCCAAGCGAGGGAAAGCGCGGACCGTGCGCGGTTAAGGAACCGGCGGAGGTCAAGGGTAGTCCGACTCAACTTCCGGACTCGGATCGAGTCGCGGGACGGGTCACTCTCACTCTCACAGTGGTGACATGGACACATGGGCTAGTACCTACACTCTCGGCAGCGGCAAAAGACTATATACTAGCTAAGCAAATGAACGCCAAGAGGTTCGGACCATTACCTCCACGCACGCGGCGTGGCGAAGATAACCCCGACCGAATTACGGACTCCCGGTTAACAATGATTACAGCAATACACTAAGTCGACCCACTCCACGCAGGGAGGTGAAAGGTCACATGTGGGGTCCGGGAATCACGCAACTCGGGTTGACGGGCAGCATCTTGATGTCGCCCGGCGGTGCCGAACTCCGCATTTTCGTGCTTTCCGAACGGCGACTTCTACGGACCCGCGGGGCCCACGGACGGCGCTATCCTCCGGATCTGCGGGGGTGGGACCCACTATGATTGGGACCCCTGGTGGCGCGCCTCCACGGACGGCGGTCGGCCGGGAACACCGATCGGGGGTCGATCGGCCCTGATTCCCAATTGATGAACTAGCTGCCCACGGATTTTAATTTCTATTTTCCGGCGCGCGCTCCGGCGAAAACGGCCGCTGCGATCAATACCGACGTCGGATCGGGACGAATGAGCTATCGTTGGAAAGCTCTCTTAAAATGCTTCAATATAGACCCAGAGAGATCTACTGGATCTGGTCGGATCAGAACTTTATTGAATTTATAAGTCCCTGTTGTACAGTAACCGAAATCTCAGATCTGTAGGGCACTTGTCTGAGAACCACCATTTAACGCCTAGTAAACCTCCGATTCAGCTCTTGAGTTATTCTTATGAGTTGTAGGAAATCAAACCACGGAACTGGGACTATTTTTAGAATTTTATTTGGAGGTGGCTGCGATTTGTTATGATTTTTGGGGTGACTGGTGGTCGGATCTAAGAACAGGTGGACAGAACTATAGATGGGTCTGAAAATGAATTTTAGAAAATATGAGATGGGTGAATCAAAAATTGAGAAAATTTATGGATGAAGGGTTGGTGGATGGAACCCCCAGTAAAATTAGGCGAACTAACAGAAATCAAAAAGTGGCTCTAAGACATGAAACTCAGGACGGAGGTGAACCTGGACAGAATTCTGGTAGAACCGAAATGAAAGAGTGGACGAAAATCAAAAATTAGCAAACGTGATCTGAATGCTGGCCTGATTTTTGTGGGTGGAGAGGAACATCCCAGAAACAACTCTTCCAAATTTGGTAGCCAAATGAGCTCAGGGAAGACCTATGAATTTCGAACAAGCGGCTGTGGTACTGCGCAGGCAGAACTCCGTTGTTGGCGATGGCGGTGCGGTGGCGGCTCGTGGCAGCGACGGCGGCGACCGGAATTGATAGGGTGGAGTCTCACCACCTGAAGGAAGCCTTCACAGCTTCCAGGGGAAGAGGGAGAGGAGAAGGGGGTGGCCTAGGCCATGCTCCAACAAATTTCACAATTCTTATGGCATTAATTCTTCTAAATGAGAAAATACAAGGTACTTATAGGTTACATATCAAATCCAATAGCCACCCTTGGATCTAGGGATGGGGGAATGGATGGCCTAGATTGAATGTGACACACACACACAAATTAAATAAAATATAAGGGGGGGGGGCAGCCTATTGACCAAGGGGGGGACATGGTAGAATGGTAGGTAGCCTACCTTGGACTTTGAAGTCCAATTGTCTACCTATGTGGCATTTACCATTCAACCTTCTAGATGTCTCCATTTGAAATGTTGATTGACCCCACATGGGGCCCTAGGCTGAGGTGGATCAATGGGAAGAGGTCTGGGGGCCCGTGGGGCCCGGGGGTCCCATTTTACAAATAAACCCCTCTTACAATCAAAATTACATACCGAATAAAATGAAGTAAACACACATTAAACACAAATAAAGTCTAACTAAATATGATAAATGTCGGGACTCATGGGGGAGTCTCCAGGCTGTCTCCGAGCCAGATGGATGCTGAGGTAGCTCGAGTCGTGCTCCGTGTGCGGTACCGGTGGCTCGGCGTGTCACGCCGCTCAACTGCTCGGGTGTCCGCACCAATTATTGATCAAGGTTCTAATCATATTTTCTATGGTTTTGTAGGTCAACACACTCAACATATATTCCCCAAGATCAAAGGAGTTTGAAGCCTCAGACTTAAATGGGTTGCAATGGAGTTCGGGGGTGAAACCTAAAAGTCTGAAGTTTATTGTTGCTATAGGTCGACCGCCCCAGGTCGACCGACAGCAGCGGTCGACCGCCCCAGGTTGACCGAAAATGCCAGGGATCATATTTCTACAGGTTTCTCAGTAGCGGTCGACCGCCAGTTTCCATAGGTCGACCGCCAGTCCCGAGCCAACATAGGTTGACTTTATTTTCCACTTCGAGAAGAGCCATTCTCCATGGATTTCTTTAATCCTAAAGTCACCCAATCACCCGTAAAATGTGGATCTGGTCTGGGGGTTGTCCATGGACCATTCAAGGGCTATAAAACATCTCATTGGAGCCATAAACCCTATTAATCCAAGAGATCCAAAGGGGAGGCTGTCCAAGGAGGAAGAAGAGGTACTGTAGCTCCGTGAACAGTACCTCGTGCAGCAAGCTCTTCATCTACCTCCAACCCATTCAAGGTATTTCTGAAGCCATCTACCTCCAAGAAGGTGTAGAAGCAATCAAGGTTCAAAGCTACATCCATACACCTCTTCATCAAATCAAGGTGATCCAAGGGAAGAAGAAGAAGGATGCTACAAGGAAGAAGGAACCATTCAAGCATCATCTGAAGGTACTCTAGGCTCTGATTTCATAGATCTGACGATCTAAAGTGATCCAGATCAATGACTACCATTATGTATACTTTGAAATCTCCACCGGTGTTTGATGGTTGTAATTTTGATTTGTGGTTAGGTAGAATGTGCAGTCTTGTCAACTCATATGACCCTAAGCTATGGAAGCTTGTTTCATATGGTCCTTATGAGTTGCCTAAGGATAAAAATGTCTGGACTGAAAATCAAAAGCTTAAACACGAACAAAATTGTTTGGTGTTAAAGTTGCTAACTGCTATAGTTGATTCTAATTATTTCCCCTTTATTTCCCATTACAGATCCGCGAAGGATATCTTGGATGGCCTAATCAAAATTCGGGAAGAGGATGGAGACCAATGTCTTGTGGTAGGGACGAGTGAACAAAGGAGTGATCAGCCAAGTGGATCAAGCTCATCAAGTGGATCAAGCTCAAAGGTAAATTCTGATTCTGATAATGAAGATGAATTTAGCTATGAAGATTTGTTGAATGCATATGATGAGCTTGCTAAAAAGTACAAGAAAGTTAAGTCTGAAAATAAAAAAAATGAAAAATAAATCTGAACATGCTTTTCTTGAGAATGCTTGTGATAAATGCTTGAAACTTGAAAAGGAGATTAGTGTTTTGTTAATTCAGAACTCCTTACTTGAAAGTAATGTGAAAAATCTTGAAAAACTTCAAAAAGAAAATTCTTCATGTAATAAATGTTTGGAATTCAAAACAGAAAATGAATCTCTTATGACTGACATCAAAAACCATGAAGAAGTCATTTCATGCATGAGAAAAGAAAATGAAGGATTGAAACAGTTGAATAATGTCATTTCTGAAAGATTACTTATTTTTGAAAAGGGAAAAAATTTGCTTGTTGATGAATGTGAAAAGGTGCATGTGTTGGAACAAGAAGCGGAAAACCACAAAACCATCAATACACATTTGAATGAAAAAAATCAATTCTTATGAAAATGTGATTGTTTCCTATGAATTGCACATTTCATCACTTGAAAAAGAAATCTCTGACTTGAATGCTTCATTGTCTAGATTTGTGGATGGTCAAAATAACCTAGACAAATTGCTAGGAATGAAAGTAAACTTTCAAAGAGAGGGGCTGGGCTATAATCCTGTGAACAAAAAGAAGTTTGAAAATAAAGTTTATACATCCTTTGTGCATAATTCAAACATAGTCAGCACATCAAATGAGAATCTGAAAAAGGAAAATCATGTTGCACACACACATGGATCCACAAAGAAAATTAATTTGCATCAAAAATCTAAAAATACTGCTAGTACACCCATGCATGTTAAACATACTTCTGCCACACACACACAACCACTTAGAAAGAAACTCTCATGTTTTTACTGTGGTAAATCTGGACATGCCATGCATGATTGTTTCATTATGAAGAATGATGATTTGAGAGCATGTAAGAAAATGAATGTTTTCAAAAATGTAAAAAAGGTTTCATTTGGGAGAAACGGATTTGAGAATTCTTATGTTCATGTTAAAAGACCACATGAGAAAATGGCTTCTGTGCGTTATTTCTATTGTGGTGAATCTGGGCATACTAAGCATGATTGTGAGTTGATGCATGGTTGTCCTTTGATGAAAAATGATAATTTTAATACTGTCAAAAAGTGGAAACCATGTGCAAATGTTGCTGCTAACCCACAAGGACCCAAAAGGATTTGGGTACCTAAGAATGGCAAATGAGAAATCTGTTTTGCAGGTGTGCCTTAGGGATGTAAAGCATGAAATCTATTTTCATTAAGAAGGTAAGGCACACAAGTCAAGTGGCATAAGTCAGGTTGGAAGAAAAATCAAAAACTGAATTTGAAGATCAGGTGATATCCCTCCTACCTTTGTAGTGACTCTATCATGTTTTAACTCACTTTGTGTCATATAGTCATATAATCTTGCATATGTCTGCACATGCATTTCATTCATAATTGTTTGCATTTTTGTGCCCATATCACTTGTCATATAGCATCTTGTTGAAGTGGAGTTTTGAAACCGTCAATAAATCTCACTGCATATACTGAGTTTGCATAAGCTTTCACGTACTGTCATGCATAAATTGAATATTGTGAATTCATGTCATAATGCATAGCAATCCTCCTACCTTCACCACCCTTGACTACATAGTATATCAAATGATGACATGTGGAAGGGCAGGTTACGACTGTCTGAAAGCTATCACTACGCGTGAGGTAATCTTCAGATCTAAGTTCTCCACCCGGTACTATGAGTCAATCAGTCACAGGCTGCACATGGCATTAGATTTTTACTGAGCATATCACACTCATGCACACATTGAGGGGGAGTCATCAGATTCGTCATATGGGCTTTATGTTTAAGTTCACACATGAGTCATGCATTGCATCTAGAGCTGTCTGGGGCATGTTGGTTGTTAAAATAATTTGTCATGCCATTGTCAATAAATTTGAATCGAAATTGACAACTCAAGTCCTCTTGTCCTTGGATGCAGATTACACTCCCAAAATCTAAATGATGCAGAGCTAGTCATGGCCAAGCTTGAGTCAATGAAAGGAATATCTTGCAAAGATGAAAATGATGAGAACCCTATCAATTTGCTACAAGAAGATGTGATACTTTGTGTAGAACAATCTCCAGGATCGACTTAAGCACAAGCTGGTGAAAGTCCTTGTACGTGCTAAAACAAGTATCCAGGGCATGGTATGAAAAACCAGTATCTTTTTATTGAGAACATGTTAAATAGGTAAAGTTGATCAACCAT
Source organism: Amorphophallus konjac (assembly GCA_022559845.1). Taxonomy (NCBI): domain Eukaryota; kingdom Viridiplantae; phylum Streptophyta; class Magnoliopsida; order Alismatales; family Araceae; genus Amorphophallus; species Amorphophallus konjac. The sequence continues at coordinate 102,399,747 of CM040121.1, forward strand.
TTTTCATGAGAAAATTAGGTAAAGTCTTTTTAGTGGTTCATGCATATGTGATTAATACCATCTCTAGAACTACTAATAATGCTTGATATGATTATTTTGCAGGGATTGTGCAATTATATTTTAAAATAATCTCAATGACTAAATTGAATTTCACTCTTCTTTGGATTGCAGGTGGAAGGCTTGGAAGAAAATAGATTCACAAGGCAAAGGTAAGAAAGTAAAATATGAAATATCAACCCTCGTGTAGTTGGTGATTTTAATGATTGAAGGATTCCAATCTTGTCTCTTGAATTAAGGTAATTCAACCTTGTCAATTCATGCAATGGTCATCTTTGTCACTTGGTGACACTCTCAAGTGACAGGTATTGATTCTAAAAACTTGAATTGTCATTTATCAACATGTTGTGATGAATGTGCCTAATTGATTGAATCAAATTGAAAATCTTGAAGGATGTGTATGAAGTGGTTGCACATTGAATATTCTCAATTTGAATTGCATGATCACACTTGAATTGAATTATATATATGGTATATCAAATGGCGTCTGTGAAAAAGTGGATTATGTCCACTTGGAAGCATTATCTATACGTTGAGCTGGGTCTTCGGACTAAAATCTCCGCCTAGTACCAGATCTTGAAAATTGGGATTGGTTGATATGTAAATGAATTCTTGAGTTGAGCTATGTAAATTGAAACCATGCTTGTGATTAAATGATTCATACATTTGGCTGTTGAATGAATTCTCATTTCAAAACTTATGAAATGCTCTTGAAAATCTATTTTTGAACAATTCTGAAAATTGGGTTGCATTGCTTAATTTTGAGCATTTATGCACCCTTTTTCATAAAGGCCATGTCATGAAAAATGTTGTTAACACATTAATATAATGTGAATGCTCCAATGTAGAATTTGCCTCTAGGTTTGAAGATCAAGCCCTCCTATACTACATTTGCATCTTGCATCACATGCTCATCTAGGCATAGGTTGCACGCATTAGAATGAATTCATGCATTAGCTGAAGTTAGTTCATTCATTTGGTATCAGAAGTTTTGCACCACATTGCATTCTATCTTGGCATGTTCCATTTCATTACTATATGATCAAGTTGCATTGCATCAGTACTCATGCATTAGCTGCATTCACTTCATTCAATTGGTATCGATTTGTTTGGCATCAGTTGCACATGTGCATTGCATGTTGCATACATTCCCTCTGTGTGCTTGTTTGATATTATATGCTATTCACCCATCCCTTAGCATTTCGATGGCCTTATGTCTTCTTGATAAATAATACTGCATTTGAGTCATTATTGGAGTGTTTCATGTCGTACACTCTGGGAGAGTTTATATTTCATAAGTGCATCTATTTAGGGGGAGTTGCACTGTTGTGTATTCATGATATTTTTAGTATATATGCTCAATCAAATTTGCACACTTCATGCACAAAATATGAAAATGAGTGTTAAAGATAAGGATATATGAATTTCTTTTCAACACTCTCGAGTTGTTAAACTTGCTACATGAATGTTGAAGAGACAGTTGAGGAAAAAGCTGCCTACCCATCCTTGGTGAAAAATCTGAAATGAAAATGAAAGATAGAGCAATGTTTAGTCTCACTGAGTAAATTGGGCACATGTCACCTGAGACGTGATGTGGTTCATATCTGAAAAGTGTTGACTAGTATCTCTGTTCAAAATGAGGTGAAATGGTTCAGTATTCTGAGTAACCGGGGATTCTGTCATGAGCTCCATGCGTCTACTCGTGTAAAAAGAAATTATTAGAACCTGATCACTCTTGAAAAATTCTGACTCTCAAGTGATATTGGTTGAGTTGAAAAATGATGGTGAAAACTCATTGTGGTAGAGCGTAACCTCCAATACGCTGTTCTCAAAATAAAAGTGCAGTCTGTAAAATGTCTCCTTGTGTTGATCTGTAAATCTAAATATCCATATTGTAACTATCATTTTTCATGTTACTCACTTACACATCTGGAAATTTGATTTAATATGTATTCAGAAAATTGATTGACTGCTTTAGCAATTGCATAAATCTCCTATATGATTGCACAATCTCCCATGTGATACACATGTGCATTCCGGTTAGCATGACTCTCTTGCATCTTTCTTATACCCATTCCCTTCTTATATATGTAGGGGGAGATTGCATGTATGTTTATATGTAACTGTTTGGTTGCATTGTGTGCACTTCATGAGTCACCATTTGCATGTGTTGCATTTCAAACCAAAATATAAAAATCAGAAATTTTGAAAATCAAAGAAAATCCTTTTGATATGCCATTCTGCTCTTGTTTGTTGTGAAAATTTGACATGGGATCTAGCTCTTGTATGCTATCATGCTGAACACCTCATCCTGTGAACATCTTCCTCCACTGGTTCATATCCTTGAGGCCAATCACCACCTTCAATTGGTATCAATACATGCTTGAATGTATTTACTTTGGATGGTTTCATATTGATTTGTGAGAATAATCACCAATTGGTTTCTTCTTATTGGAATCATATTGCTTTATTCATCCATGATTTGCCCTTGCTTCTTCTGATTTGATAAGACAGACTATTGATGTTTCAAAGGGAGATAAGCTTGTTGATATTGTTGATCATGTCACAGGGGGAGAAAGATTTACATTATCCCGCTTTTTGATTATGTCAAAGGGGGAGAAAAATTGATGATTGTGTGTGACAAGGGAAGGGGAGAAGAACATATGTGCTATTCTTTTGTATCCACTCTGGTGTATCATCACTAATAAATTTCTCATCAAGTTTGTCATCATCAATAAGTTTGTCATCATCAAAAAGGGGGAGATTGTTGAGTTATGGTTTTGATGATTATTGTGATTGTTAAGTTATGATTTTGATTATAACTAAACTTAATGTGTGATTAAGTGATGATAACTAAACTTGTGGTTGATTGCTCATGCTCCTGTTATCTATGTATGTTCGAGATGGCAAATGACAACAGTTACATGGTCTTAATGCTTGGTTTGCATATCTTGGTTCTACAAGAGGTTTCAAGCCTTTATATGTTTGAACATATGGACTTGAGCTTTGATGAACACTTTTGTTCAAATCCTGATCAAATAGTTTGAAACTTGTTTGGTTGATTTTTACGCATACCATACATGTATTTGTCAAAGCAACAAGTGTTCCAATCTTATATGTGAAATTAGGTCTCAATGTAAATCACTTCTTGAACTCTAATACATATTTCACATATCATTTTGAGCTTGCATTATGTTGAAACAACTCATGAGAAACTTGCTTGAAAATTAGAATAATGGTACATATATCTTGCTCAAACGGTTTACAATAAGCTCTTGTTAATTGATTGAAACTGCCAAATGGCGAAAGGGGTTTCATACATGTACTTCATGCAATTACCACATGAATTATTGATCAAGATTCTAATCCTTTTTTCTATGGTTTTGTAGGTCAAAACACTCAACATATATTCCCCAAGATCAAAGGAGTTTGAAGCCTCAGACTTAAATGGGTTGCAATGGAGTTCGGGGGTGAAACCTAAAAGTCTGAAGTTTATTATAGCGGTAGGTCGACCGCCCCAGGTCGACCTGAAAATGCCAGGGATCATATTTCTATAGGTTTCTCAGTAGCGGTCGACCGCCAGCTTCCACCGGTCGACCGCCAGTCCCGAGCCAACATATGTTGACTTTGTTTTCCACTTCGAGAAGAGCTATTCTCCATGGATTTCTTTAATCCTAAAGTCACCCAATCACCTACAAAATGTGGATCTGGTCTGGGGGTTGTCCATGGACCATTCAAGGGCTATAAAATATCTCATTGGAGCCATAAACCCTATCAATCCAAGAGATCCAAAGGGGAGGCTGTCCAAGGAGGAAGAAGAGGTACTGTAGCTCCGTGAACAGTACCTCGTGCAGCAAGCTCTTCATCTACCTCCAACCCATTCAAGGTATTTCTGAAGCCATCTACCTCCAAGAAGGTGTAGAAGTAATCAAGGTTCAAAGCTACATCCATACACCTCTTCATCAACTCAAGGTGATCCAAGGGAAGAAGAAGAAGGATGCTACAAGGAAGAAGGAGCCATTCAAACATCATCTGAAGGTATTCTAGCTCCATTTGAATTCAGTAGTCTCAAAGGAAGAGAACAAGCTCACAAACATCAAGAAGATACATGGATTTATCCAAGGAAGAAGGAAGGGTACTGTAGCCGTGAATAGTACTCCATGTAAGAAGATCTACATCAAATACAAGGCCATTCAAGCTGAGTCACAAGTTATTCAAGTGAAGAAGGAATCAACGCGAACATCCAGAGCACACACTCAGGGAGAGCCTAAATCGGGAGCTTTCTAAACTATGGTTTATTCATGTTTGTGTTTTGTGCTTTATAGTTTCATATTTGTGTTTCTTATAAACTACAAACTCGTGTGTGTGTGGATCGTTGTTGGATCCGTGGTCGTGTGTGTGTGTGTGTCGTAATTGATTCGTGTGTGCGTAGGTCTTCTTAGATCTGCGTGTGTGTGTGGATTTATCCAGATCTTAGTGTTTGTGTTTGTGGAGTGCTGCACTTGTCGCAGTATGTGTATGTCTTGTTGATCCGCTTGTTGGATCGTGTTGGAGACTTCATCTCCGTGTGTGTGTGTGTTTTGGGGCGTGTCCCCGTGTGTGTGGGCAGGCGTCATCCTGCGTGTGTGGTTGGAGCGTCGTCTCCGTTTGGAGATTTATCCCCGAGTGAAGCCTCACCGGGTTTGGTGAGGGGTGGAAGTAGGATTGCCGTCGTTGCATCCGAACCACCTTAAAAATCACTGTGCAGTGTAGTTTGAATTGTGTGGTTTGATCCATTTCCTCTACCTCCATTATAAGTGAGTGTTTATTTTTATTGTTGTTCTGGATTTATCTTCGTATATCTTGCATTATCTATACTATCATCAATTGAGTTTGATAAATCCAATCTGTGTACTAATAGTTTTGAATCCCTAAACTAGCATTCTATCACATATTTTATAAAAGGCCAAAAGTTTCCTTAAAATTTGTAAACACCCAATTCACCCCCCTCTTGGGTGTCATTGATCGCGGGACTTCAGGGTAGCGGTCTAGCATTCGACCGCTAATATCTGTCAGTTCCGCGAGAGAAGGAAAACATGAAAAGGTTGGGTTTTTAGTGTCCAAATCATCTAGGAGCAACTCTATCAGCTAATTAGATAGGTCTAGAGGGATTGTAGATCGAATGGAAAGTCTAATTGGGACTCTGGGTTCGTTCTAATCCTCAAACCCTAGCCAAACCCTATAAATAGAACCCAGGATTGACCTGAGCGACCCTTACTTTTGACTCGCGAGGAACTGAGGTAAGGAGATATTATTTTGGGTAGGTTCTTGTGAGGTTTTTATTCCTAATATTAAGGACTAACTTCCCTCAAACTTTCGCACTAGGAGATCAAGCACGCTGGGAGTTAGAGGCGTCCAAAGTTGCTGATTTCATACAAACAACCCAGGAAACTGTGCAACGGTGTGGTGAAGATTAGGAAATTAGGGACCAACTCAAGGTATTTAGAACTTGAACCTTTAGAATTTTTTGTTCTCCTTCGTATCTACTTCTTACCCTCCAAATTTCACGTGTTTAGGTTAGGAGAATCAAGAGATATTAGGTCGTGAAGTTGCTATTTTAGCACAAGAAGTGCAGAAATTAGGGTTAACTTTCAGCCTTAAATTCGAAGTCAAGAGTTCAGGACAGAGGTAGGTTATCTCATGAACGGCTAAAACATTATTCTAAGATAAAAGCCCTCTTGTTGCACTTGATTTCATGCATTATACACCAACAATTTCATGTTTTAGTTGGGACTATGCATCTAGCATATATTCATGCATATATATTCGCCCTAATTGATTTAAAAGAAATTATCTTGTAAATTTCACATAAACCCATGCATCTTGTTGGCTTATCTTCGTTCTTGCATGCTATAAAGTTAATATATGTTGGTTTCCAGGCATGATGTGTCTTAAAGCCATGTTTTTTATTATCTTTAATTAGTTTTCAGATTACACAGGAATAGACGGTCTTCCGATAGACCGCCAACGAATCCCTAGCGGCCCTACGATGGACCGCGAAGGCCTCATAAATGGTCCTTCCTAGACCATTTCTTATTTCTAACTTTCTACAAATATGTTAACCCGAAACATATTGTGGATTTACTTTAATTATCATATGATAAGCCTAGCTACTTAGGTTTTATCCCTATTTAAGTATCAATTTCATACATTCAATATTCATCTAGGTTAAGTTCATGTTCTTTATGTACTTAGAAATTTATTTAAACTTATATTAGTTTCATGCCAAAACTTATACTCTTGTATTTAAATGAAAATGACTCTATATGGTTTCGTTGACTTGACAAGTTTTGATTGCTATTTTACTACAATCTTTCTCATCTATGAGTTATTTTCATAAACACATGGCATATATCCCAGTATATGACCATTAGTTACACCTATGCACGTTAGGAACACAATATTGGACTTGATAACCTCTCCTTTGGATATTCCTTCCAACGGATTAGGAAATCTTGTTTCAAGTCCTCCGTAAGACTCCGCGAGCCTGGGATTCCCACTAGGACGCCGAGCTAGTTGTACCATTAAAAATCTATTGTCTAGAATGGCACTTATACAGATGTCTTAGATTCTGGACTTTAGCGGCCATTTAATAGACCGTCTGACCCTGCTAGCGGCCCTGCATTTGACCGCTAAAGGATCCAAAATGGCCATACAATAGACCGCTAAGACTCCAGATATTTGGTTTTCAAAATATCGAATTATCTTATAAAACGGTCTAGAACTAGATCGCTTCATTAATGAAACGGCCCAGTAAACGACCGCTATTTTTCTGAGTACAGCTAACCCGGGGTTTGACCCAAGGGTTAATATTCCTATGTTCCTAGATGGTCCAATTGATTATCTAGAAATTGTCACACTATTCCAAAGATATCTAAGTAATTGTGAAAGTTAAAGAATGTACTGTTATGCTACCGATTTATTTCCATGGCATAACCTAGTTATTAATGTATTTATTGATATCCTATTCTTACTAGAAGCATTCTTATTTTTGGTTACTTTATCATGGAACTATCTTTGAAATTGTACACTCTTGGCCACATTATTGTTAAACGTGGAAGTAGCTTGATTTATACTTGAAGATGCAGTTCGAGCACTGATTGTGTTCAAGGGCTCTATGCTAGTCCCCTTGGCTGATTGCCAGAAATATACTATATAAACCATGGGGTATGATGCTACTGGCGTCGCATTGCGCTGGGAGTACTTTCTTTATAAATAAGTGAAAATCCACGGGACTTGAATATTGATTCACATAAATTCACTAAGTACTTACTATTAAGCGAAAGGTACTTAAGTGCTTGTTACATGACTTACTAGTACATTCTTGTTACATTCTTGTTCATGAAAGGTCATTGTTACATTCTTACTTAATTATACTTGTTCAATCATTGTCTCGTATCTCAAACATGATCATATCTTGTTACTTTGGTTTTACTCACGTGATTTATCATCTGCATGATTTTATCTTGTTCTTTAGAGCTAAGACATTAATCACTTTAACATTGCCTTCATGTTGATGCGAAGATACCTACTAGGCAAGTGTGCTCATTACCTACTTTCTCAATGTTTCAGGAAATACAAGTGAATCGGATTCGGATTACTCAAGTAGCGGGTCCAAGAACGATTAAAGGATATATGGTTTGGAGTGAAGCCTTAGAATGTCAAAATATGTCTAGATTGAGTCGTTATATGTAATTTCTATTTTTATTGAGTCTAAGATCAAAAGAGTCGAATATTTGTGTACTTGGATCAAGATTATTTGATATGAAATAAAGTGAGGTTTTGTTTAAATTATTGTGCAATTATTTTGTGTGGTTGTTATTGCGCTCTGCTTATATTGCTTGCTCGAGGCTTACCATGCCGGCTGTTCGCGTTCCCGATTATTTCTGCTGCACAATCTCGGGGCGTGACAGTTAAGGTGATATCAGAGCACTAGGGCTAGAAGTCCTAGGGAAAAGTCATGTCATAAGATAAGTCCAAGGTTTACGGACCCAAACCTATGAAACTAGGAAAGAAATTCCCAACCTATGAAAGGAATTGAGTAGAACCTGGGATGAGATAGAAATTAAAATTATTTCTAAGGACTAACCTCACTCATTCCATTAAAATTAACAAATTCATTATTTTCTCAGGTACCTTATTTTCCTCATAATGGCTCATCGCGTAGATTGGAACGGTATACAAGAGACCGTTGCGGGTCTTACTGTAACGCCCTATATTCTTATCGAATCTTTCGGATCCTTATTGGAGTGCTTTCGGATCGCTTTTGTGGGTCCTGAGTTGAGTTTTACGATCCACATGGGTTTTTCTCTCGTACAAGTTATGGAACCCCGTGGTAAGTTTATTTCTCAGTTCATCGACTTGAGGACGCTACAGTTGCGATATACTCTTTGAGAGGATCGTTTCGACTATTTTTGCGTATTTTTATGAATTAGTGGATTTTCGGGCACAAAAATCAGAATTTCAAAAATTAGGAAAATTCCTAATTTCTTTTCTATTTAAACCTTTTCACCCTCTCTCTTCCCTCATTCTCACCCTCACTTTCTCTCTCTCATTCTCTCTCCTCTCAGGTCCTCTCGACGTGGGGCGCGCGACCGTGGCAAGCAAGCTGAGGCGGGAACGCGATGGAGTGAACCTGGAGCGTGATGGAGTGGCGGATTGAGCGTGGCGCGGCGTGATCCCTCGGTGGATTCAAAGCCGACGCAGTTTGTTCGTTTGACAGTTTTCGACGCGGTTTAGTCGCTTCGGCGCTCGAAATATTTGGTGGAGGTAGGGAGACGGATCACCTACTTCTCCTCTGCATTCCCTCGCAGTTTCATGCCGAACGGTGTGCGTATAAGTGGGTTTCGTTCAGTTTCGGGAAAAGCATGCTCGGGGGTTGTGCATCAGGTTCATCGGAAAATGGCGACGATTTTTCGCCTAGTTAGTTTCATTATGACCTCTAGCATGTTAGCGTTCCAGATCTACTGTTTTTACCGCGATTGGTTGTCATTTGGGGCCGGTACGAGCCTGGGAACCCCGGTGACCCAATTAGGGTCGATTCGGTAGAATTGCCCGTTTCTTGCTATTAAGCTGTTGCATGTGTCCCTTCCGGGATGTGGAAGGTGTTTTTCATTGATTAGGACTGTTTCCCCTTCGTTTAGACGCGAATGGGGCGTGGAATGGCCGAGATCGGCCATTCCCAAGGTTTTCCCGCCGTATCATGCTAGCGGTCGTTTCAGAGACCGTCTCTTGTCTCTGGCGGCCCAACGATAGACCGCCACACTCCGTGGTGTGTCGATTAGTTCAGGTCGGTTTAGGCTGGAGGCCTAAACTTAGACCGCCTCTTGCCTTTGGCGGCCCTATGGCGGTGCGCCAAGCTCAGTCGTTTCTCGATATTAGTGTAAGTCCGTTCGAATCTTAGTGGCCTTACGATCAACCGCTATTTGCTCTAGCGGCCCTTTCTTAGACCGCTAAGGGTCGTTGACGTTAGTCAACGGGTTAAGTCGGTTTGGGCTGACGGCCCAAGCTTTGACCGCCAACATTCTGTAGCGCTCCTTCCTTAGACCGCTACGGTGTGTTTGACCAGGTCAAGATTCCATGTCGGTTGGCCTTAGCGGCCCAACCTTCATGCATTTCTTCGTTGTAACGCTCCCTTCTTAGACCGCTACAGTCCGTTTGTCTTAGGTCAATGGTTTAGGGCGGTTAGTGTGGCGGTTCACTCTTAGACCGCCTAGTCCGTGTAGCGCGTCTATATTAGACCGCTATGGTGGTTTGATCGAATAGGTCAGTTCAGGGTTGACTGGGTTTAGCGACCTAATCCTTGACCGCTATAGTCCCCTAGCGGCCCATTCTTTGACCGCCAGCGTATGTTCCACCATTTAATTCCTACGTGTCGTTTCTCGATGTGTTGATTTCCAAGTACCTTGGCTTGACCTCGTGGTTTGCCCATTGTCATGTGGACGTCTTTTGATGTCCTATGAGGGCTATAACCATATTATCAGATAGCTAGGTGTACCCTACTATTGGTTAGGTTTCTATACTGCTTCAGAGTTGTATTAGGTTCTGGTCAACCTGGTGAGACCCAGTGGTTGACAGGTGACATTGTGTGTGTCTCGACATCTGTCTAGCTCGAGACAGTGGTTCTGGACGCCTTGAGGTACTGTCCTACCTCAGTTTGTGTGTCCAGGTGCTTTGAGAGTCTTGATGCTCCCTCAGGTCTCCGTGTGTCATTTTATACGAGTTTGTGGATCCGATGATCCATTGTTGTTTTCTATGGCTTAGGATTAGGCTGATTGGCGACTTGTCACCGCCGTTGTGCGACGATATTGACTCCGAGTCATGAGACTCAAGGATCGTTACGTTGGTAGGTCTAGTTGCTCTGTCCTGAGTTTGTTGGCAGTTGGTGTACTGCCTTTGTGCTTCGTAGTACGTGTGACGATGCGTGCTTAGCCTGTCTGTACTCCAGCACTCGTGTTTCAGAGTCTCTGTGTCTAGTGAGCCTCCACTAGTCGTAGCCTGACGACCTCGAGTGTCGACCCACCTGGGAGTGGTGGTGGGGTAGTTCCCGAGATACGATTTGTAGGCTAGTTTTCGTGGGCTCCCTTGCCTTGCAGTAGCATCCTACTCGGGGAGAAAACTAGCTAGAGGCATGGCTCAAGGCATTAAGCTTGGGTGTGCACACGCGGTTAGGGGCATTTGGATGAATGCCGACGGGCGTAACCCTGACTAGTCACTCGTTACTATAGTTCATGGTTCAGTTCAGTGAGTATCTCAGTCTCCGTCGTCCGTGGCGTCCGTAGAGAGATACTCATGGCACAGTGTAAGACGTCAGTGGACGCATCTGGCTGTTCTTTTAGTGAGGAGGTGCTTCCATCACTTGGCGTGTGACTCTCATGTTTCTCGGAGTCTATGTTCCCCTTCCGAGCTGGTCTGTTCTTGGCTTTGCCCAAGATCAGCTTGGTGTTGCATGCACGACGATCTAGTCATGTTTGCTTTAGCGTCTCTCGTCTGTCTAGGTCTTTTCTAGGGCTTTTGCCTAGTTTTGTAGGACCATCACTTTGGGCCTTGTGCCTGTCGACGGATCGGTAACTCCTGACTTTGTGAGATCAGGGTTCGCCCTTCTGTCGTTGTTGGAGTAGCTTAGGGAGCCAAGCTTCTCTCGGTGGCCGTGTTCCTTTCTTTGTGGCTTTGCTTTTCCCTTTTCTTTTATCTATTTCTACTCATGCCTTTACTGCTTTCTTTTACAGCTTTCTAGTTGTAGTTTAGCTTTTCCTACTTTACTACTATTGCTGTTTTAGCTGTTGTTCCGTGTTACTGTGTTGTTTTTCAGTGGGGATTCGCGTGACCCCTACTGAGCCAGTGACACGAGGCTCACCCCTGCTTTTCAGGTGTGGTGCTCTTCTTCCTTCACGGTTCCTGGTGTGACGTGTTCGTAGTTGCCAGCAGTACCTGCATCGGGCTTCCCCCGACCTCAGTGTACATTTTTCCTTTCTGTTGGACTGTACTTGTCTTTCCTTTGGATTGACTCTGGTATAATTATTAATGTTAACTGTTAATTAAAAAGTAATTTTATTTCTGCTACTTTAGCAAACCTGATTAATGAAATATTATTGCTTACTGTTATATCTGGGGCTTCAATGTACTACACGACAATCCTTTTATCCCTTTGGAGCTTTACAGCTCTTGGGAGGCTTCACGGGTTCCAAGTGGTATCGGGTCTACTCGGTAATCCTATCGGGTATATCCAGTATCCGGAGTCCGGGTAGTCACAGGTGGTATCAGAGCGTTGTTGTGTGAAGTACATGGGAATCTGAGATATATAGTGTCTAGAGTCATGAAAGTCCAGTACAGTCTTTTCGCTGGCTTAAGTTTCACAATTCCTTGTCGCCTTGTTTTTCGTAAGTTGTCTTGTGCGTGCTGTGTTAGCACTGTGCGAGATGGTTTTGCTCTCGTCAGGATGTGACGGGACGTTCCTTTTCATCGTGGTGCTTGTCTCGATCATGCTATACTCGACAAAGTTAGCTGATAGGCTTGAATCTGCAATACATTGTTCGAGATTTTTTACGTGGCTTGTTCAGGTGGCTGGTGACTTTTCGAGTTGGTGTGATGGCCGTACACGTTCTTACGTTGTTTTGGTCGTCCCAGCTTAAGCATGTGCAGCTCCTAAGGTGTTTCACTTCTGTTGAAGTGATTGCTTTGTTGCCTCGATTGAGAAGATGCTCAAGCGAACCTAGGATTTTCCTTCCTGGTGAGCTACTATTAGTAAGCTTGATGCTTCTCATCCCGTTTGGTGGAGTCTTTTCGAGGTAAGCCTTGGAATTACTGTCTTGGTGAGACCTTTGTCATGATTCTACTTAAGTGTGGATAGTATTTATTCTGAGCCTGATCTGCCTCTCTATTCTACGGTTGCTTGACTTTGGACCTAATCCTTGTGTTGAGAGCCGTTGTGCATCGTGTTCGTCATGCCGTGTCTAGCGGCCGATGTGTTGTGAAGGCTCATTTATTCTTTCAGGACGTGAGGATAAGCTGAGATTAGCCTTTCTTTGTGCTTTGTGCTGAAGCTGGTACTCTCCTTTGTGTGCACTTAGGCGACTTGTAATCGGTTATTAGCAGGATTAGTACTCGTGGCGTGATGCATTGCAATTGTCATGAATTGCGATGGCGCTGAATGTGTGCTGAGATGCAGATACCGGAATATTTCTGATACCTGTGTGCGTTGTATGAGTGCGCAACGGGAGTGTGTGGGCTGATACCCACATGTTGAGGATCGTTGGTTGTAAGATTCTAGCCAGTCAAGAGAATTATTTTTCTCGATGTGACTTCATCTTGGCTTCGTGTGCCTTGATGTTGTTTGTTGCCGTGCCATTATTCTTGGAGGCATTCTGGTGTTAGCACTGGCATTCGTGAGTATTGGGGAATCTGTCGGTATTTTTGCTGGTTGAGTACCCTTCACTTCTCTGTAATTCTTCTTGGGTGTTGTGTTCTCGGGACGTGATCGTGGTCCTTGAGATGCGTTTCCCAAGATTATTATCCTTATTGTTGTGGGTCTTTCCTTGGTAGGCTGCTCTTACATGACTAGTCCATTGTAGTTGAGTGTTCAGCTGTTATTGTACCGTGATGTGACTCAGCTTGCGGTTATGTTCCGTGGTTCTGTGTTCAGTACGGAGCCGGGATCCTGCAAGTGCTGCTACTGTCGTTGTCGTTTTGTTGTTGTTTCCCTGTGATTCTGTCTTAGCATCGTGTGGACCGTGGTCTTGTCAGTTGGTTGTGCTGTACTCCTCTCTCATGGTAGAGTTAGCAGACCACTCGATCAGATGTAATATCTGAGTGGAGACTGACTTGATTGTGTTTGTGTCCAATGTTGTTGTTGGCGTCCTGTGTGCCAGGCCTTCGTTGTTGCCCTTGGCACTGGAGCCGATGGTGTCGAGTTGTCAGCTGAGAGGACTGTGCTTCCTTGTTTAAGCTGATGCTTGCTGTGTCTGTCATTTTGTTTTCTCGATAGCTATTGTCGTGGCATGGGTCGTGTCTCCTTTCCTGTGAGACATAAGCGGCGTTGCCTTGTTTCGGAGGTGTCAGACTTGTGTTCACTTGCGTGCCATGCTCGTTCTGTGGATCGATTTGCCTTGAGATCCAGAACGTGTGCTTGTGATTATGGTCTGGCAGTGTTCCCCTGAATTATGTTTTTCGAGATTCGTGCTGTTTCGAGTTGTGTCTTAGGGGTTTGTTCTTCCCTGCTTCTTCTTGTTAGTTTCTTAAATTTCGAGGACAAAATTTCTTGAAGGAGGGGAGGCTGTAACGCCCTGGATTCTTATCAAATCGTTCGGATCCTTATCGGAGTGCTTTCGGATCACTTTTGTGGGTCCTGAGTTGAGTTTTACGATCCATGCGAGTTTTTCTCTCGTACAAGTTACGGAACCCTGTGGTGAGTTTATTTCTTAGTTCATCAACTCGAGGGCGCTACAGTTGCAATGTACTCTTTGAGGGGATCGCTTCAGCTATTTTTGCATATTTTTTTGAATTAGTGGATTTTCGGCACAAAAATCAATATTTCAGAAATTCAAAAAATTCCTAATTTCTTTTCTATTTAAACATTTTCACTCTCTCTCCTCCCTCATTCTCACCCTCACTTTCTCTCCCTCGTTCTCTCTCCTCTCAGATCCTCTCGACGCGGGGCGCGCGACCGTGGCGAGCTGGATGAGGCGAGAACGCGATGGAGTGAACCTGGAGCGTGATGGAGTGGCGGATTGAGCGTGGCGCGGCGTGGTGCGATCCCTCGGTGGATTCAAAGTTGGCGCGATTTGTTCATTTGGCGGTTTTCGGTGCGGTTTAGTCGCTTCGATGCTCAGAATCTTCGGTGGAGGTAGGGAGACGGATCACCTACTTCTCCTCTACATTCCCTCACAGTTTCATGCCGAACGGTGTGCGTATGAGTGGGTTTCGTTCAGTTTCGGGAAAAACATGCTGGGGGGGGGGGTGTGCGTCGGGCTCGCCGAAAAACGGCGACGGTTTTCCGCCTAGTTAGTTTCATTGTGACCTCCAGCATGTTAGCATTCCAGATCTGTGATTTTTATCACGATTGGTTGTCATTTGGGGCCGGTACGAGCCCGGGAACCCCGGTGACCCAATTAGGGTCGATTCGGTGGAATCACCCGTTTCTTGCGATTAAGTTGTTGCATGTGTCCCTTCCGGGCTGTGGAAGGTGTTTTTCGTCGATTAGGGGTGTTTCCCCTTCGTTTAGACACGAATGGGGCATGGAACGGCCAAGATAGGCCATTCTCATGGTTTTCCCTCCGTATCGTACTAGCGGTCGTTTCAGAGACCGTCTCTTGTCTTTGGCGGCCCAACGATAGACCGCCACACTCCATGGTGTGTCAAATAGTTCAGGTCGGTTTAGGCTGGCGGCCTAAACTTAGACCACCTCTTGTCTCTGGCGGCCCTATGGTGGTGCGCCAAGATCAGTCGTTTCTCGATATTAGTGTAAGTCGGTTCGAATCTTATCAACCGCTATTTACTCTCGCGGCCCTTTCTTAGACCGCTAAGGGTCGTTGACGTTAGTCAACGGGTTAAGTCGGTTTGGGCTGACGGCCCAAGCTTTGACCACCAACG
This sequence comes from Amorphophallus konjac, assembly GCA_022559845.1. Taxonomy (NCBI): domain Eukaryota; kingdom Viridiplantae; phylum Streptophyta; class Magnoliopsida; order Alismatales; family Araceae; genus Amorphophallus; species Amorphophallus konjac. The sequence continues at coordinate 102,414,930 of CM040121.1, forward strand.
TTCTGTAGCGCTCCTTCCTTAGACCGTTACGGTGTGTTTGACCGGGTCAAGATTCTAAGTCGGTTGGCCTTGGCGGCCCAACCTTCCTGCGTTTCTTCGTTGTAGCGCGCCCTTCTTAGGCCGCTACAGTCCGTTTGTCTTAGGTCAATGGTTTAGGGTGATTAGTGTGGCGGTTCACTCTTAGACCGCCTAGTCTGTGTAGCGCGTCTATATTAGACCGCTATGGTGGTTTGATCGAATAGGTCGGTTCAGGGTTGACTGGGTTTAGCGGCCTAATCCTTGACCGCTACAGTCCCCTAGCGGTCCATTCTTTGACCGCCAGCGTATGTTCCTCCGTTTAATTCCTGCGTGTCGTTTCCCGATGTGTTGATTTCCAAGTACCTTGGCTTGACCTCGTGGTTTGCCTATTGTCACGTGGACGTCTTTTGATGTCCTATGAGGGCTACAACCATGTTATCAGATAGTCAGGTGTACCCTGCTATTGGTTAGGTTTCTGTATTGCTTCAGAGTCGTATTAGGTTCTGGTGAACCCGGTGAGACCTAGTGGTTGGCAGGTGACCTTGTGTGTGTCTCGACATCTGTCCAGCTCGAGACAGTGGTTCTGGAAAGGGAAGTGGCAGTATTTTGGTGGCCCACTATGAAAAGGGAAGTGGCAGAATTCGTGTCTCGTTGCCTCACTTGTCAGCAGGTAAAAGCAGAACATTTAAAACCTGCTGGAAGATTACAACCCTTAAATATTCCCGAGTGGAAATGGGAAAGTATAGGGATGGATTTTATCATGGGTTTACCCAAGACAAGAGGTGGACACGATGGTATATGGGTGATCATAGACCGATTGACTAAATCTGCACATTTTCTACCAAATAAGAGTCGTTGGTCTGTGGATGTACTAGCTGCATTATATATGAGAGAGATTGTCAAATTGCACGGTGTCCCTGTCACCATTATTTCTGACCGAGATCCTCGGTTTACATCATAATTCTGGAAGGGTCTACAACATTCTTTAGGGACCCGACTGAACTTTAGCACTACATTCCATCCACAAACTGATGGTCAAACAGAAAGAACAAATCAAGTGGTGGAAGATATGCTTAGGGCATGTGCTATCGACTTTGGAGGAAGTTGGCACGATCACTTACCTTTAGTAGAATTTGCATACAAGAATAACTACCAAGCCAGTATACAAATGGCACCATTTGAAGCTTTATATGGCAGAAGCTGTCGTTCGCCTATTTGTTGGAATGAAGTAGGAGAAAGATAATTTCTCGGTCCCGATATTATTAGGGATACTACTGAGAAGATAAAGCTAATTCAAGAAAGACTTCATATGGCCCAAGATAGGCAGAAATCGTATGCATATAATAGAAGGTGCGACCTGGAATTTCAAGTAGGAGATTATGTGTACGTTAAGGTTTCTCCAGGTTGGGGTAGTCGAAGATTCGGTATCAAAGGCAAGCTTGCTCCGAGATTCATTGGCCCTTTTGAAATTCTAGAAATGGTTGGTGAAGTGGCTTATCGATTAGCTTTGCCGCCACAACTAGCAGGAGTTCATGAAGTATTCCATGTCTCTATGTTGAAGAAATATGTTTATGATCCTTACCATGTTATCACCTATGATAATATGGGAATTCAAAAGGATATGACGTACGAGCAAACACCGATCAAGATTCTTGAACGGGAGGTATGCCAACTGTGGAATAAAACTATTCCTATGGTCAAGGTCCAATGGAAGAAATCATGGCCTCATGAAGCGACATGGGAATCGAAGAAGCTATGCACAAAAGATTTTCAGAATTATTTGAATGTAAGTACACTCTCCATAAATCCATGAAGTGAATTTGGGGACAAATTCTTTTTAAGTGGGGGAGGGTGTAACGCCCGAGAATTTTCTAAGAATTTTTTGAATTTGAAATATAATTATAAAGCATTTAATGGGTGATAAATAATTTTTCCAATTATTTAAGCCCTACATGTGATCCAAAAGGATTAGGCCCATATAATAAAACCCAATAGGCCCAGAAAGATTGTTTTAGACCTTAGCCCATGTTCTAGAAACTAGGAATGGATATAATCACGGAATTTAATGATAATTACTCTTTAAGAGATTAATAAATGGATAATAAGTGGGATAATACTAAAAAAGAGTTTGAACCCGTTCAAAATCGGAGCCCACAATTTCTAGCGGTCTATCGGGAGACCGCTAAGAGATGGGTAGCGGTCTAGCATTCGACCGCTAAGAGATGTCAGTTCCGTGAGAGAAGGAAAACGTAAAAAGGTTAGATTTTTAGTGTCCAAATCATCTAGGATCAACTCTATCAGCTAATTAGATAGGTCTAGAGGGATTGTAGATCGAATGGAAAGTCTAATTGGGACTCTAATTTCGTTCTAATCCTCAAACTCTAGCCAAACCCTATAAATAGAACCCAGGATTGACCTGAGCGACCCTTACTTTTGGCTCGCGAGGAACTGAGGTAAGGAGATATTGTTTTGGGTAGGTTCTTTTGAGGTTTTTATTCCTAATATTAAGGACTAACTTCCCTCAAAATTTTGCACTAGGAGATCAAGCACGTCGGGAGTTAGATGCGTCCAAAGTTGCTAATTTCACACAAACGACCCAGGAAACTGTGTAATGGTGTGGTGAAGATCAGGAAATTAGGGACCCAACTCAAGGTATTTAGAACTTGAACCTTTAGAACTTTTTGTTCTCCTTCGTATCTACTTCTTACCCTCCAAATTTTACGCGATTAGGTCAGGAGAATCAAGAAATATTAGGTCGTGAAGTTATTATTTTAGCACAAGAAGTGCAAGAAACTAGGGTTAACTTTCAGCCTTAAATTCGAAATCAAGAGTTCAGGACAGAGGTGGGTTATCTCATGAACGACTAAAACATTATTCTAGGATAAAAAGTCCTCTTGTTGCACTTGATTTCATGCATTATACACCGAGAATTTCATGTTTTAGTTGAGACTATGCATCTAGCATATATTCATGCATATATCTTAGCCCTAATTGATTTAAAAGAAATTCTCTTGTAAATTTCACAGAAACCCATGCATCTTGTTGGCTTATCTTCGTTCTTGCATGCTATAGAGTTAATATATGTTGGTTTCCAGGCATGATGTGTCTTAAAGCCATGTTTTTTTAATATCTTTAATTACTTTTCAGATTACATAGGAATATACAGTCTTCCTGTAGACCGCCAACGAATCCCTAGCGGCCCTACGATAGACCGCGAAGGCCTCATAAACGGTCCTTCCTAGACCGTTTCTTGTTTCTAACTTTCTGCAAATATGTTAACCCGAAACATATTGTGGATTTACCTTAATTATCATATGATAAGCCTAGCTACTTAGGTTTTATCCCTGTTTAAGTATCAATTTCATACATTCAATATTCATCTAGGTTAAGTTCATGTTCTTTATGTTCTTAGAAATTATTTTAAACTTATATTAGTTTCATGCCAAAACTTATACTCTTGTATTTAAATGAAAATGACTCTATATGGTTTCGTTGACTTGACAAGTTTTGATTGCTATTTTATCACAATCTTTCTCATCTATGAGTTATTTTCATAAGTACATGGCATATATCCCGGTATATAACCATTAGTTACACCTATGCACGTTAGGAACACAATCTTGGACTTGATAACCTCTCCTTTGGACATTCCTTCCAACGGATTAGGAAATCTTGTTTCAAGGCCTCCGTAAGACTCCGCGAGCATGGATTCCCACTAGGACGCTAAGCTGGTTGTACCATTAAAAACCCATTGTCTAGAATGGCACTTATACCGATGTTTTAGATTCTGGACTTTAGTGGCCATTTGATTGACTGTCTGACCCTGCTAGCGACCCTGCATTTGAGCGCTAAAGGATCCAAAACGGCCATACAATAGACCGCTAAGACTCCATATATTTGGTTTTCGAAATATCGAATTATCTTATAAAATGGTCTAGAACTAGACCGCTTCATTAATGAAATGGCCCAGTAAACGATCGCTATTTTCCTGAGTACAGCTAACCTGGGGTTTGACCCAAGGGTTAATATTCCTATGTTCCTAGATGGTCCAATTGATTATCTAGAAATTGTCACACTGTTCCAAAGATATCTAAGTAATTGTGAAAGTTAAAGAATGTACCGTTATGCTGCCGATTTATTTCCATGGCATAACCTAGTTATTAATGTATTTATTGAAATCCTATTCTTACTAGAAGCATTCTTATTTTTGGTTACTTTATCATGGAACTATTATTGAAATTGTACACTCTTGGCCACATTATTGTTAAACGTGGAAGTAGCTTGATTTATACTTGATGATGCAGTTCGAGCACTGATTGTGTTCAAAGGCTCTATGTTAGTCCCCTCGGCTGATTGTCGGAAACATACTATATAAACTATGGGGTATGATGCTACTAGCGTCGCATTACGCTGGGAGTACTTTCTTTATAAATAAATGAAAATCCACGGGACTTGAATATTGATCCACATAAATTCACTAAGTACTTGCTATTAAGCGAAAGGTACTTAAGTGCTTGTTACATGACTTGCTAGTACATTCTTGTTACATTCTTGTTCATGAAAGGCCATTGTTACATTTTTGCTTAATTATACTTGTTCAATCATTGTCTCGTATCTCAAACATGATCATATCCTGTTACTTTGGTTTTACTCACGTGATTTATCGTCTGCATGATTTTATCTTGTTCTTTAGAGCTAAGACATTAATCACTTTAACATTGCCTTCATGTTGATGCAAAGATATCTACTGGGCAAGTGTGCTCATTACCTACTTTCTCAATGTTTCAAGAAATACAAGTGAATCGGATTCGGATTACTCAAGTAGCGGGTCCAAGAGCGATTAAATGATATATGGTTTGGAGTGAGGCCTTAGTATGTCGAAATATGTCTAGATTGAGTCGTTATATGTAATTTCTATTTTTATTGAGTCTAAGATCAAAAGAGTCTAATATTTGTGTACTTGGATCAAGATTATTTGATATGAAATAAAGTGAGGTTTTTTTTAAATTATTGTGCAATTATTTTGTGTGGTTGTTATTGCGCTCTGATTATATTACTTGCTCGAGGCTTACCATGTCGGCTGTTCGCATTCCCGATTGTTTCCGCTGCATAATCTTGGGGTGTGACAATTTATATATTGTATCGTGCTTCCCCGACTCGATCCGGCTCGGGCGTACCATATCGTATCTGAGAAAGCCCGATACGGTGCTGCTCATCCCGAGATCACCCGAGTAGGGCAAAGTCACTGAGAGAGAGAGAGAGAGAGAGAGAGAGAGAGAGAGAGAGAGAGAGAGATAGAGAGAGAGAGAGAGAGAGAGAGGGAGGAGAGGGAGGAAGGGAGAAAGAAGAAGGGGAAGACATGCTCGATGCACGCCGAGTCGGTGGCGACTCGAGCGTACCGTACCAGACCAGAGAAAGGTCGATCAGGTACGAATCACCTGGTCGGCGAACCTCGTATTACGATTAAACATAATTAATTGTAGTATACTATTAATTAATTATAGGAAGGGTAGATAAATATTTCAGGGGTTTCCGACGGAATCAAAATTGGTCAAAAATACGTTAGAAATTTTCGACGGAATGCATTTCGGTCGGAAATACGTTAGTAATTTCTGACGTATTTCGGACCGATTTTGATTCCATCGGAAACCGCTGATATATTTATATCTATTTCTGTTATTTATTACATATATTTATATATTGTATCGTGCTTCGCCGACAAGGTCTGGCTCGAGCTTACCGTATCGAATCTAAGAAAGCCCGATACGGTGCTGCTCATCCCGGGATCGCCAGAGTCAGGCAAAGTCACCGTGAGAGAGAGAGAGAGAGAGAGAGAGAGGGAGGAAGGGAGAAAGAAGAAGGGGAAGACATGATCGATGCACGCCGAGTCGGTGGCGACTCGGGCGTACCGTACCGGATAAGAGAAGGGTCGATCCGGTACGGATGACCTAGTCGGCGAATGTCGTATTATGATTAAACATAATTAGATATAGTATATTATTAAGTAGTAGAGAAACCCCTAAAATATTTATCTACCCTTCCTATAATTAATTAATAGTATACTACAATTAATTATGTATAATCATAATACGAGGTTCGTCGACTAGGTGATCCGTACCGGATCGACCCTTCTCTGATCCGATACGGTACGCCCGAGTCGTCACTGACTCGGCGTGCATCGATCATGTCTTCCCCTTCTTCTTTCTCCCTTCCCCCCTCCTCCTCCCTCTCTCTCTCTCTCTCTCTCTCTCACGGTGACTTTGCCCGACTTGGGCGATCCCAGAATGAGCACCACCGTATCGGGCTTTCTCAGATACGATACAGTATGTCCGGGCAAGATCGAGTCGGCGAAGCACGATACAATATATAAATACATATAATAAATAACAAAAATAGATAGAAATATATCAACGGTTTCCTGCGGAATCGAATTCGATCAAAAATACGTTGGAAAGTTTCGATGTATTTCTGTCTGAAAAGCATTCCGTCAAAAATTTCCGACATAGTTTCAACCGCTTTTGATTCCGTCGGAAACCCCTAAAATATTTATCTACCCTTCCTATAATCAATTAATGGTATACTACAATTAATTATGTTTAATCGTAATACGAGGTTCGCTGACTAGGTGATCCATACCAGATCGACCCTTCTTTGGTCTAGTAGGGTACGCCCGAGTCGCCACCGACTCGACGTGCATCGATCATGTCTTCCCCTTATTCTTTCTCCATTCCTCCCTCTCCTCTCCTCCCTCCCTCCCTCCCTCCCTCTCTCTCTCTCTCTCTGTCTCTCTCTCTCTCTCTCTCACGGTGACTTTGCCCGACTCGGGCGATCCCGAGATGAGCAGTACCGTATCGAGCTTTCTCAGATACGATATGGTATGCCCGAGCCGGACCGAGTCAGTAAAGCACGATACAATATATAAATATATGTAATAAATAACAGAAATAGATAGAAATATATCAGCAGTTTCCGACGGAATAGAATTTGGTCAGGAATATGTCGGAAAGTTCCGATGTATTTCTGACCGAAAAGCATTCCGTCGAAAATTTTCGACCGATTTTGATTCTGTCGGAAACCCCTGAAATATTTCTCTACTAATTAATAGTATACTATAATTAATTATGTTTAATCGTAATACGAGGTTTGCCGACTAGGTGCTCCCTTCCCTGGTCCGGTACGGTGCACCAGAGTCGCCATCGAATAATAACTACATAATTAATTATTTAAGGGATTTTTGCATGAAAACTATTGTTAGAGGTGAATTTTCAAAAAAATCATTCCTAGAAATGTATTAGCAGACAAATCACCAAGTTAATTCAAATTGTGCATAAATGTCATTTAAGCGTGATTTTTTTTGTAAGTTGTTGGTAAAAAGAAGTGATATGTATGCAAATAAATATGACATTTTTGCACAATTCAGATTTACACAGTGATATATCTGCTAATACATTTATAGGAATGATTTTTTTTGTAAATTAACCTCTAACAATGGTTTTCATGTAAAAAACTTATTATTTAATTATAATTATTTTTTATAGCTTTATAACTATTTATATACTTAAATTATATACTATTTAATATACTTATATATAATTTAACTATAATTAATTAGTAATACATTATACTTAATTATAATTAATATATCATATATATAATATAAAATTTGATTAAGCCCTTGAACACGTTCCGGGACTTACAAAAATGCTATGAAAAATCGGTGGATACTCTATTCAAAAATTTGGATCATGATTTCAAACTTGATCATAAAAAATATTTTTTACTAATCTTCATGAATATTTAGAAATAAAAATATTATTGTAAATAGAATTTTAATTGATATAAAAATTTTATATTTTATTTTGTAACAAATCCTCTTTTTCCCCAATTTTATATTTTATTTTCACTCTCTCTCTCTCCCCAGCCCTCTCCCTCCCACTCCCTCGCTCTCACTCTCTGTCTCCCCCTGTGCCCTCTCCCTCCCACTCCCTCTCTCACTCTCTCTCTCCCCCCGAGCCCTCTCCCTCCCACTCCCTTGCTCTCACAGCCGGACCTCGCCATCGTCGCCACGAGGAGCTCCGCAAGGAGCCCTAGCTCTCCACCACCACTGCCGCGAGGCGGCCTCGCCACCGCCGTAGACACGAAGCCCTTGCCACCACCGTCGCGAGGAACCCTAGCTCCCCACCGCCGGTGCCGCCGCTTTCTCCCACTCTATCCCACTCGGTCGGCGCCTCCGCTCCCGCGAGGAGGCCCACCCCCACCGCCGGTATTCTCCTATCTCCCTCTGCCGTTGCCCCCCCTCCCTGCTCCCGCCCTCTCTCACTCTCACTCTCACACACAGACACATAGGGAGGGGGAGGGGCTCGGCCCCCTCTCCCTGCTCCCGCCCTCTCTCACTCTCGCACACAGACACACACACACACAGACACACAGGGAGGGGGAGGGGCTTGGCCCCCTCTCCCTACTCCTGACCTCTCTCACTCTTACACATAGATACACAGGGAAGGGGAGGGGCTCGGCCCCCTCTCCCTACTCCCGCCCTCTCTCACTCCGCACACACAAACATAGAGACACACGCACACAATGACACACAGGGAGGGGGAGGCGCACACTCATAGTGAGGGAGGGGTCGAGCCCCTCACCCTCACTGTCTCACACACGTAGATATAATAATTTTCTTTTAATTAAATACATTTTTTATTCATCGTAGGATAATCGGTCGAGGGGACGGGAACGAAAGAATCAAGGGATTTTTTACGAATAAACAATAAGTAAAAATTTGAATTCATTTTTATATGTTGTTTCATTTTATTTTAAGTTTTGTAATCTTACTTAGATTTATTGTTAGGCTTTCTTGTTTAATATTAACCAAATTAGAGAGGGAAGGGGGCGGGGAAGGGAGGGTGGGAGGGTGATGGGAGGGGAGGGGAGGGGAAGGGGGGACAAGGGAAGGGTAGGGAGAGGAAAGGGGGGCTCGGCGGGATATGGCACGGAGGGGAGGGAAGGGTAGGGAGGGGAAAGGGGGGCTCGACAGGATATGGCGGCAGAGGAGAGGGGAGGGGAGGGGCCAAAGGAGAGGGTGGGATGGAGGGATTTTTTAAAAAAATTTGAGTGTGTGTGTGCTATTTTTTTTAATTGGGAGGGTGGGAGGATTTTTTTTTTTAAATGAGAGAGGGAAGGGGGCAGGGAAGGGAGGGTGATAGGAGGGGAGGGGAGGGGGATGAGGGGAATGTGTATGTGAATTAATTTTGTTGACAGGTGTGGATGCCGATATGAATGTGTATGTGAATGCGGATATGATTTTTTTTTCCAGAAGATGATGTCGATGTCAATGTGTGTATCTGAATATGGACGTGAAAGTGGATGCAGATATGAATGTGTATGTGAATGTGGATGGGAAGGGGGATGTGGATATAAATGTGTGTGCGTAAATGTGGATATGACCATTTTTTTCATTTTTTTCTCGTTCAAGACTTTTGTTATGATATATGTGATTAGTATACTTGGATACTAATGACATATATCGAACACAGTTTTGAATTGTCCTTTTGGACAGTCTATGGATATTTGATCGTTCGGTGTTGTTTATTATATTTGATTCTCCGCACCAGTTACACAGAGTACACCGCCCCCACCATTTTTTACTGGTATGTTTATTTAAATTCTTAGTCAAATGATAAAAATTCTATATGTTTACTTGTTGAATAAATAGTTTTTAATTATGAAAATTCTAATTAACTACTTCTATTTTACTTGTAACAGGTATGCTAGACACACCACCTACGATGGTTGGCTCGTCTGCCCACCCGGGCACACCATCGGCAGACGATGATGCTAGCCATCACGAGGGCTAGCAGCTTCTGCTGTAGGAGGGATGCAAGCCATGTTGGGTCTCTGGGTAAATATTTAAACTCATGAATTATGTTCGTTATCTATCCATCAACTATATAATTGTTGGCTATCATTTTAACATTTGTAATTGCAAGGATAAAGTAGAGCTTAATGACGCTTCTCGTTTTATTACCACACCATTGTGCGACATGTGCCCGGCCCATATAAGTCATTTCGAAAGTTTCCTCATGATATCCGCGATCGATTGTACGACAAGTTCCTGGTATATAATTTAATCTTTTAAATTACATATTTCTCAACTCCGCAATTTCAATATACTAACTTATAAAATTTGAATTCTTGACAGCGAGGATATCAATTTGTGAGGCCAGCTGATGCCGGATGAGCTCGGCGTGCATGGGAGGTCACAACAAGTGTAAATTATAAGCATCAATTATACAGCTTTCGAGACCGTGCCCAGGCTGCAGCCGGGGGGAGCGAGGACAGTGCCCTCTGGAAGGCACGTGGCCCATATGGATGAGGAGGGAGCACTGGGAGGTCCTCTGTGATAGATGGGCCGAGGCTGATTGGATAGCCAAATCTAAAAAAGCCAAAGCCGCCCGTGAATCACATCCAGACGTGCATCTCCATACTTCTGGGTCCGTTTCCTTCGCGACCCAGAAGGAGAGATTGGTAAGTAATAATCTTAATTTTATTATATTTTATTTCTTATATGTCCTTATTTATTCTCTGTAACATGTATAATAGGAAAAAGGAGAGGGGTGGTATCCCGTACCGTGATTTATTTGCTAAAGTTCACCAGGTGAAGGGGACCGGTCAGTATGTGAGCGAGAGAGCTCACTCAGTAGTGGTAAGATTATATACATACACATTTCTTTTCTATTTCAATTTTTAAATACGATTGATTAATATGAAATTTATAATATTTTTTATTCAGTTTGTAGGAGTCATATGACAGGCATATGACTAAAAAGTATGGGAGGAGGAGAAGCAGGGGCCGCAGTTAGATCCTGAGGCATGGGTAGCGGCAACCGTCCCACTGAAGAAAGGACAAGTACACGATTTTGGGCAGAGCTTGGACACCGGCCCGATTCTAGCATCTTGTGCTAGCTCAGCTCCGCCCCGCCCCAATAGTAGTTCCTTCTCTACTCTCCCCACCAGCACTTCTACGAGCCATATCAGATCCATCGTTCGAGATGAGGTAGACGCCATCGAGACATGCATTACCCGGGCGGTTGCTACCCTCCTCACCCAGGCAGGGATTTTGACTCAGGGAGCACCCTCGAGCACAGCACAACCCCCTCATGTGAGTATGTAATTTAACTTTTAATTTCGTAGACTTTAGACTTATAATATTACTACTTTGAGAGTCTAAGATTTGAAACATGAAATCAAAAATTGATCCAACACAAAAGATCTGGGGTTTCGGGGGTGTAGGATGTGAAATATTGGTCTGATCAGTGTGTCGATTGTTCTAACCCAACCTGGGTGGGGAGTGTGACTTAGGGAAGCTGACGGAATCCATACGGATACCTGGTTTGGGCTCGACACTCAAACTATCCATTTCCAAACTAATTTAGTTTGAAATAAATCCAAGGTTAGGGGTTTCGGGGGTCTAACATGTGAAATATCAATCTGATCGACATGCCGATTGTTCCAACATGACCTGGGTGGGGAGTATGACTTGGGGGTGCTGACGGAATCCAAAATGGATACCTAGTTTGGGCTCGGCGCTCAAACTATCCATTTCCAAACTAATTTAGTTTATAACAAATCTAAGGCCTGTGATTTTGGGGGTCTAAAATGTGAAATATCGATCTGATCGACGTGTCGATTGTTCCAACACGACATGGGTGGGGAGTGTGACTTGAGAGAGCTGACAGAATGCAAAATGGATACCCGGTCTGACCTCGGCGTTCAAATCAAAACTAATTTAAAGAATTCATCTTCATATTATCTACTTTCAAATTTAGAAAATAAAAAAGATATTTAATTAAATTTAGTAATAATCATTTTTATTTAAATTTATTTAATATTATTTTTCTGTGATGTAGGATCCTCCTACAGTCGGTGATGGTAGAGATGCTATGGATGAGGATAATCCAGTGGATATCTTCTGATTTTTTTATGATATTGTGAAAAAATGACATTTTTGAATTAACGTAACTGTAACTTTTTTTATTCATTGAGCTATGTGTTGTGGATGTTGTTTATTGTGTGTTGTGGATGTTGTTTATTACGTATTTTATATTGAGTTGGGTAGGTTGTGTGTTGTATAATTGTAGGGTGTATATTTTAAATTATATATATATATATATATATATATATATATATATATATAATGGAGAGGAGTTTTCGACGGAATACCGACTATATGTTGAAAATTCGTCAAAAATTACCGACATTTTTCTGATAGAAATGTGTTCGTCAGAAATACTTTTAATTTTATTATTACGTATTACTGACGTTTTATCGACGAAGTTTCGTAGATTTTTTGATGGAAAAGTTTTTGTCGATTTTTATTAAAATTATTATTAATTAAATATATATATTGCCGACAAAATACCGACTAAATAAATTTCGATTAGATTTTTTATCGACATATTTCTGACGTAATATCATTTGTCGAAAATATTTTTTAATTTTAATATTAATTAAAAGAATATATTACCGACGTCTTTTCTGACAGAATTATTTCTATCAGAAAAATTAATTTATTTCATTATTATTTAAAGCTATTAATTACCGACAGAAATACCGACAAAAATACCGACGAAATTGGTTAGTCGGTAATTTCTGACAAACTTCCAACGAAAATATATTCCATCGCAAATTAGCGACCTTATTTTTTCGACAGACTAATTCCGTCATAAACCGGTCGGAAATCCGTAGGAAAAGTCATTTCTGACGGATTTTCGACCGATTTTCGATGGAATCAGTCCGTCAGAAATTACTAGTATTCTTGTAGTGGTTCCTCATGAACATTAAAGTTGGGACCAGTAGCATCTACAACTATATTCACGTATCCACTTGTGCCTGCAACATTGTCGGGCTCATACGACAAGGCATCCTTACCATGTCACGTTCAATTTATATAACCTTCCACAAAACCCATTCTTGTACAAATGATGCTATACCTCCCATGGTGAAATCTATCTCAAGTTTCTACAAACTGAACAAGGGCATCGAATGTGACTCTCGCAGTTTACTGCTGCACTTGGATTCTCCAATGCAAACTAAATGAATCTCTCAACTCTATATTTAAACTCCATAGACATTACCCAGTCAACTACTCTATGATATATCTGTGAATGATCTGTCAACATTTTTTTTACACCCACTAAATGTTAACACACAAACAACTTTGAAATCATTACTCTAGAAAATAAGTCTGACACATTCCTCACATCGTTCGACGCAGGCAATTTGAATAGGAAGGGAGTATTATTTAGATTATCAATTTTTAACCCATCCCTGAAGGTCTGATCGCACGATCACTTACTATATGTGTTGGATGATTTGTTAAAAATTTCGGTAGCATCCCCCCACAGTTTTTCGATATATCAAAAATATTTATTGATTAAGATTTTTTTGTAAACTCATATTAGTAAGTGGTTAAGAAAATAGTCAAAATCAATAAAGGTGTACCAAAAAAGAGTGAGTAGATGCAACCGAAAATTTTAACAAATCATACAAACACATATAGTAAATGACCACTTAAGTGCAATCAAATATTCGTAGTCTATCCGAATTGGAAAGTTCAAGACTTTGAGATAGATATATATATTCTCATAAAAAAAAAGAGATCAGACACATCAATCTCAAAGTCTTGAATAGGAAGGTTCATTGACACGGGCTTAACACGCTCTCCAGCTGAGATGCGTTTAATGTTAGATTACATCCACGCACCTCAACTCATAGGGAACACCATATGTAATTAAATAATATAAAATTAAAATATTAAATGAAATAATTTATTTTTATTTTAATAGGTGATTGTAATAGATAAAATAAAAAAACATAAATATCATAAAAGGAACCTAAAAATGCTTACATCTCAAGTTGAGAAGAATTCCTAGACAACCAGGCCCTCCCTCCCCTCCACCTACATAGACCCTCCCCCCTCCCCTTCACCCACCGGACCCCCTCTCCCCTCCCGCACCGAACCCCCTCTCCTCCCTCACTGGCCCTGTAATCCACAAATTAAAAAAAAATGCTCTCCTCCCCTCCCCTCCCCTCCACACACCAAGACCCGCCCTCCTCTCCCTTCTTTGTCTCCCGTCCCCCACCGACCCCCCCTCCCCTCCCCTCCTATCCACCACCGACCCCGTCCCTCTCTCTTCTGTATCTCTCTCTGATCACAACTTCCCCTCCCCTTCCCCACCACCTCCCCCACCAACACGACCCCACTCCCCTCCCCACCATACCCCCTCACCTCCTGTCCCTCATTGACCCTCCATCCCCTTCCCTCCCCTCGCCGCAGGCCGCAGCAGAACCCCCATGGACCCATCTCCCCTCTCCTCCCCAACCGACACCCCCTCGCCTCTCCTCCCCCACTGATGCCCCCTCCCATCCCCCAGTGACAACAACAAAGGAAATAAAAAAATATAGAGGGTGAGGGGAGCTTTACTGGCGGCGAGAAGCTCCGGCGACAAGGGCTCCGACGATCGGCGTTGGTTAGCTCGCGAGATGTGGCGACGGTGGGCACCGGGGGTGAGGTGGCTGCTAGCACGACTCCTGTCGGCGGCGGCGAGCATGACTCATGTGGCTTCTCGTAGGTAGGCAGAGAGTGGGAACGAGAGAGTGAGAGTGAGAGTGAGAGAGTGAGAGACTGAGAGAGTGGGATGGAGAGGGCTTGGGCATAACGGGAGAAGGAAAGTCTTCCGACAGATTTCCGATGGAACTTAAATGCATCGAAAATTCCGTCTATATTCTAATTTTATGGTGTGAATTTTTGACAGAAAAGAATTCATCGAAAATATCGTCAAAAATTCTGATGGATTTTCTAACATAATTTAAAATTTTCGACGAAAGAATATTTGTCAAAAACTTCAACGGACTTTCAGACGTATTATTATCCGTGGGAAATTCTTGTCCCTATTACCACAATTTCTTGTAGTGAATTATATATATTAAGGGCTGCGAGTTAGTAGGGTGGTTGATGTCATCTAGCGGTGGGCTGTAGCTGAGGTGGCAGTGCTCGTGGATGGTGGCCTTGGGACCGAGATAAGGAGCAGCGGTTAGGAGGGGAGTGGGGTGGAGGGAAGAAGGTGGTGTTCTTTGATGGGTAAATGGGGAAGTGGGGGCCTGGCGGCTAGTGGCCAATCGCAGGGTGTCACTGTGGCAGTCGAGGCAGGGGCGATCGTTCTGGTAGTACTGCAATCGTTAGAAGGGGGAACTACAGTAGGGGGTGTGACTAGGGTTATGGAGACTGGCATTTGCGATGGTAAGGAAGATGATAATAATAAGAAGAAGGGGGGGGGGGGGTTGGAGGTTCGATCTGTACAGTGGAGGGCAGAGATGTAAGTAGAAAAGGGGAAAGGGGGGGTTAGTTGGGCCCATGGTTTGCCGACCCGCACGACCCGACCCGACCTAGGCCGGGACCGCGTCGGTCGGGCCGTGGGTCACCACCGGGTCGGTCTATTATTTTAATATTATATTATATTATATTTTATATATAATGTGTCTTTTTCTATTTTATTATATTATTTTATATATTATATATATATATAAAGTGGTGTTTTGGAGCGGGACAGACCGGGTCGGATCGAGACGGCACCGACCCGACCCGACCAAGGCCGAGACCGGGTCGGCAAACCTTGGTTGGGCCTCTCAAGGAGATCTATCTCAAAAAAAATATTTTGTTACAAAAAAACCTTACTTGTCAACACGGTCATACCATATAGTGTCGAACCCTACCACCAAACACCGGCATGGTGTCATACCAGCAGGGTTTGTCGTCCCGCCCCGACCCGCACCGACTCGCACGACCCGACCCGACCCAGGCGGGCGCCGGGTCGCACGGGCCGTGGGTCGTGGATGGGACGCACTGAACCGCTTTGTCCCGTGCGTCTCGCCACGTACCGGTGGGGTGCGAGGCGGGACCCGGCTCGGTACGAGCGGGTCGGGGCGGGTCGGCCATTTAACGGGCCGGCAGGAGGGGGAGGGGGGGCACCGGAGGTGGGAGAGGGGGGTGGTGGGGGGCCGCAGGAGGTGGGAGTGGGAGGGGGCGGTGGGGGCCAGGGGCGCGATCTCGGTGGTGGGGCCGCCGGAGGTTGGGGGGCAGTGGGGGAGGGGGGAGAGGTGGGGGGGCGGTGGTGGCCGCCGGAGTTGGGAGAGGGGGGCGGTGGGGGGCCGCAGTAGGAGGGGGAGGAGGAGGTGGGAGAGGGGGGCGGTGGGGGGCCACAGCAGGAGGGGGAGGGGGAGGTGGGAGAGGTGGGGGGGCGGTGGTGGCCGCCGGGGGTGGGAGAGGGGGGCGGTGGGGGGCCTGAGGTGGGAGAGGGGGTGGGGGGTGGCAGCAGGAGGGGGGCGGTGGGGGGCGCAGCAGGAGGGGGCGGCGCCGGAGGTGGGAGAGGCGCCGGAGGGCCGCAGCAGGAGGGGGTGGGGGGGCGCCGGAGGTGGGAGAGGCGCCGGAGAGGGGGCGGGGGGGCGTCGGAGGTGGGAGAGGGGGTGGGGGGCCGCAGCAGGAGGGGGAGGGGGGCGCGGATGTGGGAGAGGCAATGGGGCGGATCGGGTCGCTGTGAGACCCGCCCGACCCGACCCGTCCCGCGCAGAGACCGGGTCGGCCGGGTCGGACGGGTCGGCAAACCCTGCATACCAGTGGTATGGTGAAACCTTGATTTGTGATAATATGCATAGATACAAGTTTATATGCAACTACAAAAGTTTATAGGGATGTTATGCTAAAAAACCCAAATACAAAAAGGATCCCATAATTCGAGCTACTTTTACTATGTGTATGTATAAGAGCTTCCTTTTCCTATAAAAGGTCATGATATTGTTTGAATTTCATCTAGCCCAAGCTACAGAAAATCTAAATGTACAACGGGACCTTTTTATTAGTTAAGAATAATACATCAAATGTAAAGTTCTCAGTAAGAAACATGTAGTTAAGGTCAGAGTGGTGACTCACATGATCAAAATAACGTCGATAACACCATGGCTTAATGATACAAACCCTGATGAGGGAGGCTTGGACTCAAATTTCACCTATCATGTTTAATTGCATGAGATAAGATATTTAACCTACAAACTGTGAAAGGGAGAATTGCTGCTTGTGGGTGGCAAGTCTTATTGCTTCTCACCTCAAATCAGATAGGAATAAATTACAAAATATTATTAAACTCATGTAAATTGGCCGTCAGAAGTTGCTTAGCACTTTAGACATCAGTAGCAGCCACCATAACTCAAACATGGCACAATTTGAACATTACAAGTCTGAGAAGAGCAGAGATGGTTGCACCTACGTAAAGGCTTACAATCAAGGTTTGCAGGATTGGGACGGGACGACCCAAACCGTCCTTCCCGGATCGTCCAGGAGTTGGGCGGGACGGTCGGGTCGGTGGTCGTGGCCGGCACGCACTGGACCGCAAGGTCCCGTGCGTCCCGCCACGTACCTGGTACGTGCGGGCCGCCCAGTTCGTGCCGGTCATCCCTTTTAACGGGACCGTGGGCGTGCCTGGGTGAAGCAGGCGGTGCACAACGGTCTTGGGCGTTGCAGGGTGGTGAACGGCGGCCAAGGCTGGTGCAGGGCTGTGCATGGCGGTGAGGGGCGGTCTTGGGCGGCAGGGACCGGCGATCGGAGGGCTCCGACGAGGTAAGTCAAGCATTTTGATTTTTGATTTTTTCTTTTTGTAAAAATGGAGGAGGGTGGCCAGTGGGGGGCCGTGAGAGGGCGGTGGAGGGCGGAGAAGGTGGGAGGCGGCGATGGGAGGCTGGACGGGGATCGGGGGGCTGTGGGAGGGTGGGAGGAGGGAGGTCAGGGTGGAGGGGTGTGGATGCACTTTTCGACACGTCTATTTGTTTATTCTTCTGTTCGTTCGTTTATTGTGCTTTATTAGGTTCATTAAGTGCGTGGGCGTGCCAGTCACGAAGTGACAATTTGTTCGGACTCCGAAGAGCCCATGGTGCGCTCGATCTGACTTGGTCAGACGATTGTGTGGTTCGGGTCGGGACCAAAATCCACCGCGCCATAAAGGTTACGACATCATTTACATCCCCCACACGAGAGAACACCCTTGATTAATCACCGGGAATCAGAGCCTCATGGCCAGGAAATTAATAGCATAAAAGGCCTATTAGGACGCATCGAAATCCCCGTACGGGGGTGAGAAGAAAACGTTCGAGATCCTGTCGGTGATGTGCTACCATTTAATGTTTGGACGAATGTCTGGCTCGAGAAAAGCGTAATCGTCACGGGAAAACCGGAGCATATGTATGCCGGGGTACGGCAAATTTATTGTTCGGAGGAACTGGAAGCATTCGGTTAAATCCCGGTTAAAACGGTCGAAAACCAAAAAATTTGTCGGTTCGGTGCAAGATCAAACCGTGACCATACTGCAGTGGGCCCCCCGCGGTCGCAACAAGACTTGCATGAGCATCATTAATATTTCCGGTGCAAAGGGGTAACGGGGGGAGTGTCCCGGGATCCGACCCCAGAACCAAAGGCATGTTCAAAGGGAACGTGCTATGGTCCGAGGATATGGGTCAGACAATGACCATAATTGGGACGGACCTGAGGTCTAAGCATGACCCGTGAAGGCCTTGTCAATATCCCCATGCGAAGGGTCCGAGGATGATGAGGACTACTTCATTCTATTCGGATTTTTGTCGGTCATTCACATACTTTTTCATATTCGGACATGGGTCCGTAATAGAAATGCGACAGAAATCGAGGTGAACCCATTCGAATGTCTGCCGAATGCGCGGTAATTTTAGTAGTGGCTCGGAAGGGATCCGGCCTGAGAAGCGGGTCCGGTGTAATCGGAATGTCGGCCCAAGGTAAGGTCGGGTCATGGCCATTTCGGGATAACCCCCAAGACTCGAGCCCAGCCTGCAAGGGCGGCACTGTTGTTCCTTTAGCACCAGGTCACGGGAGAGACGGGACTGCAATGTAGATTTTATCACTTATTATTATTATTTTTGTCGTTTATCCCGTTTTTATGCATTTTTTTGGGTGAGTTTATTATTTTCTTTCTATTCGCTGCACATGTTTTCCATCTTCATTGGAGTTTCTTTGCCATGTATTAAGATTTATTCGTCTATTGTAATTCTCATTATTATTATTACCATCGTCATTATCATTACCCTTTCTTATTACTATTCCTTCTATTTGGATCATTATCGTTATTGCATTCCCCCCTTTTTGTTGACTATTTTTTTTATCGCCCACGGACCATGAGATCTTCTCCTGTCCATTATTACCCCTTTCTTATTATTATCCCCCTTTTATTATTATTCTTTTTGTTTATTATCTTGATTAGGATCACCCCCCCTTTTTATTATTATCGTTACATAAATTCCCTCCCTTTTCATCATTATTATTACTATGTTCACCCTCTTCTGATCGGAGGTATGGTGGAGCAGAGAGTGAGCGTGCCGCTGAGAGGCTGAGGGGCACACCGCTGGAGAATAGAAAGTGTGCCGTTGGAAGGTGTACCACTGGAAGGGTTGGAGGAGTGCATTGCTGAAGGGTAAAGGGGAGTGTACCACTGGAAGGTTGAGGGAGGTGTACTGCTGGAGGGTTAAGAGGTGTACCGCTGGAAGGTTAAGGGGAGTGTACCGCTGAAGGATTAGGGATGTACTGCTTAGAGAGCAAAGGGGAGTGGGCAGTGTGCCGCTGGGTGGAACCGAGTTCAAGGGAGGGTCCCTTGTTCATGCAATTCTGATGAAGAATCTCATATGGTTAAGCTTTCAATCTTCCCGTCACGTGATTGAGTCCCCAGTCATGTTCAGTGGTGCGGTTCTCTGAATCTTGCATGGTTCCCCTGTCTTAGTTAGAATGTTTTATTATTGCACATTATTTATTTATTTTTTGCTTCCTTTTGTCCTTTAACATATTGTTATTTCTGACAAAAATTCGGCAACATCTCCCCTTGACCCGAGATGGAAGGGGATAACAAAGGACATGCCCACAAGGAGTGGCATGAACCAACAATTTGAGGTGTGTGCCTAGGTAGCCACCTTTGAGAAAACTTCAAAAAACTTGGAGAAAACACCGAAAGAGAAATAACTTAGGCTGACATAGACTGGGGATGCACCGGGTGAATGTATCTAAGGGAAGCTGTGGTACTCAGAGGCAGACAATGAGGAGCCATGAAGAAAGTAAAACAGCGAGAAATGCAGACATAGAAGAGATATTTGTAGGAAGATATAGAAAACGTTTGTAAACTTTTCTTCTATTCCTCATTAAAAAAAGGGGAGAAATACTTGGGCTAGTACATTGCAGGGGGGAGAGAATGAAAATAGAAGTACATTGGGAGGAAATAATGGAGCATCCGCTCCTTTCTCTCTCTTCTCTCTCCTTCTTCTTCTCTTCCTTTTTCGCACACAGTCGGTGGCAGACGGAGCAGCAAGGGGGAGCAAGAGCTTCTCCTTCCCTCTCTCTTTTCTCTTCTTCTTCTTCTCTTCCTTATTTTCACGGGGTCCTCCCTCTTCCTTCTTCAGCCCTCTGGGAGGCCTCATTTATACAGACGGACGTGAAATCGTTTCTTCACTGTATTAGAAGTCCAGGTCTCCATCATACCGGATGGCTTCTTACCGTGCAAGGCAATGAGCTGTCGGCCAAAAAGGTGAGACTACTGGTCAAAAGTAGTCCTTTTGTCAGACAGGAGGACTGCTACAGTGCTCGACCTACTACAGTGCTCGGCATGCTACAGTGCTCGTCCTGCTACGGTGCTTGGACTTTTCCTTCTTCGGTAGCTCGGTATGCTACAGTGCTCGGACTACTATAGTGCTCGGCCTTCTTCTTCAGTAGCTCGGCCTGCTACAGTGCTCGGACTTCTTCTTCTTCAGTAGCTCAGCCTGCTACAGTGCTCAGTCATGCTGCATTGCTCTCTCCAGGCTCGATTGCTACAGTAGCACGACCTTCTTCAACTTTAGCTCAGTCTGCTTCAGAAGCTTGGACTGCTATAGTGCTCGGTCTGCTATAGTGCTCGGACTGCTACAGTGCTTGACACGCTACAGTGCTCGGCTCTGCTACAGTGCTCGTTACACTACGATGCTCGGCCTTGCTACAATGCTCGGCACGCTATAGTGCTCGGCCATGCTGCAATGCTCGGCACACTATAATGTTCGGCCATGCTACAGTGCTCGGCACGCTATAGTGCTCGGTCTTGCTACAGTGCTCGTCCCTGCTACAGTGCTCGGCCTTGTTACAGTACTTAGTCTTGCTACAGTGCTCGGCCATGCTGCATTGCTCTCTCTAGGCTCGGTTGCTACAGTAGTACGACCTTCTTCAACTTTAGCTCGGACTGCTACAGTGCTCGGTCTGCTATAGTGCTTGGACCGCTACAGTGCTCGGCACGCTACAGTGCTCGGCCTTGCTATAGTGCTCGGTGCACTCCGATGCTCGGCCTTGCTACAGTGCTCGGCACACTATAGTGCTCAGCCATGCTGCAAATGCTCAACACGCTATAATGTTCGACCATGCTACAGTGCTCGGTACGCTACAATGCTCGGTCTTGCTACAGTACTCGGTCCTGCTATAGTGCTCGGTCTTGCTACAGTGCTCGGCCCTGCTACAGTGCTCGGCCACGCAACAGTGCCCGGGCATGCTACAGTGCTCGGCCACGCACTGTAGTGGAGAAGCCAATGAGGTGTGCCGTTGGAGAGGCCAATAAGTGTGTCATTGGAGAAGGCACTTGGGTATGTCGTTGGAGGAGTTGAAGAAGTGTGCCGCAGAAGGGGCTTGAAAAAGGGTGTGCCACTAAAGGGGCATAGGGAATGTGCTGTTGAAGGGGCACAAAGGGTGTGCCGCTGGAGGGCATGATCTAGTGTGCCGTTGAAGGGGCACAAGGGTGTGCCGCTGGAGAACACTTAGGGGCGTGCCGTTGGAGGCCACCTTAGGCGTACTGTTGGAGGGCTTGGGATTTTCTTTAGGAACTTCAGCAACTGTGAGCTCCCTTTTCTTTGTCATTTTTAATGCGCTCGTGCAAGTGCGAGGACTTGCTGGACGGTAGTATTCCCCGGGGTCTTGGGCATTCAGTCCCTCCGGGATCTTCTTTCTTCAGCTCTGTCTCTGATGCATAAGCCGGAGAATGTGCTGACATGAATTTTTACGTGTCCACAAATGCCCCCCACCCGCAGGCAGCGAGGGCGAAGGATGAGACAAGCGGTGCCCGTGGGTGCACTTGCCCTTACAGAGTATACCCTTTATTTTCTTTTCTCTCTTCTCCCTTCTTCCTTTTCTTCTTTTTTTTTTTTTCTTTTTTTCTCTTTTCCCTGTTTTCCTTTTTCTTCTTCTTCTCTTTTTTTATATATTCTTTTCTCATCTCTTTCTCTCTTCTCTTCTCCTCCTCCTCTTCTTTTTTTTTCTTTTTTCTCTTTTCTTTTCTTCTCTCTTCTTTATAACAACTCTGGATAGCTGGTGTCATGGGTGCCAATGGTGGAGAGTTGTTGGCTCGAGTGCCAATAACTGGGAAGCTGTTGGCATAGGAGGCCGATGGTTGAAAAGTCGGGCCACGTGGGGCCGAGACCCGGGAAGCAGGCTAGAAAAGCCGAAGGATGTTGGGAGGTGGGCTATAGAAGCCAAAGTTGGGGAGGTGGGCCGTAAAGACGATAGACGTTGGAGAGCGGGCTGTGAAATCCAATGTAGTCGGAAGGTAATCCGCGAGGGTGGAGAGAAGGGTTTATTTAGTCAATGACCTAGACGGGAGGTCCAAATCAAAGGAGGATTCATCACCCGAAGGGACGGAGAGAAGAGTTTGTTTAGTCAATGATCTGGACGGGAGGTCCAAACCAAAGGGGTATTCATCACCCAAAGGGACAGAGAGAAGAGTTCGTTCATTCAATGACCTGGACAGGAGGTCCAGGACGAAAGGAGTATTCGTCACCCAAAGGGACGGAGAGAAGGGTTTGTTTAGTCAATGATTTGGACGGGAGGTCCAAATCAAAGGGATATTCGTCACCCAAAGGGACAGAGAGAAAAGTTTGTTTATTTAATGATCTAGACGGGAGGTCCAAATCAAAGGGATATTCGTCACCCGAAGGGACGGAGAGAAAAGTTTGTTCATTCAATGATCTAGACGAAAGGTCCGAACCAGAGTGAAAGGAGTTACAAATTTATTCATCAACGCTGACGGACTGTCAGGAGCTGACGTGGTTCATTCATGGGCACGGGGTAAGTGTCCAAGCAAGGGTCTTTTTGTTCTCTGGCTAGACGAAAGGTCCAAACCAGAGTGAAAGGAGTTACAAATTTATTCATCAACGCCGACGGACTACCGGGAGCTGACGTGGTTCATTCATGGACACGGGGTGAGTGTCCAAGCAAGCGTCTTTTTGTTCTCTGGCTAGACGAAAGGTCCAAACCAGAGTGAAAGGAGTTACAAATTCATTCATCAACATCAGCGGACTGCCGGGAGCTGACGTGGTTCATTCATGGACACGGGGTGAGTGTCCAAGCAAGGGTCTTTTTGTTCTCTAGCTAGATGAAAGGTCCAAACCAAAGTGAAAGGAGTTACAAATTTATTCATCAACACCGACGGACTGTCGGGAGCTGACGTGGCTCATTCATGGACACGGGGTGAGTGTCCAAGCAAGGGTCTTTTTGTTCTCTGGCTAGACAAAAGGTCCAAACCAAAGTGAAAGGAGTTACAAATTCATTCATCAACATCGATGGACTGCCAGGAGCTGACGTGGTTCATTCATGGACACAGGGTGAGTGTCCAAGCAAGGGTATTTTTGTTCTCTGGCTAGACGAAAGGTCCAAACCAGAGTGAAAGGAGCTACAAATTTATTCATCAACGCCAACGGACTACCGGGAGTTGACGTGGTTCATTCATGGACATAGGGTGAGTGTCCAAGCAAGGGTCCTTTTGTTCTCTGGCTAGACGAAAGGTCCAAACCAGAGTGAAAGGAGTTACAAATTTATTCATCAACGCCGATAGACTATCGGGAGCTGACGTGGTTCATTCATGGACACGGGATGACTGTCCAAGCAAGGGTCTTTTTGTTCTCTGGCTAGACGAAAGGTCCAAACCAAAGTGAAAGGAGTTACAAATTTATTCATCAACGCCGACGGACTGTCGGGAGCTAACATGGTTCATTCATGGACACGGGGTGAGTGTCCAAGCAAGGGTCTTTTTTGTTCTCTGGCTAGACAAAAGGTCCAAACCAGAGTGAAAGGAGTATTTTATTCTCTAGCAGGACAGAAGGTTTGATCTAGAGTGGAGAGAATCTTTTTGTTCTTCTGACTGGGCGACAGGTCCGAACCAAAGTAAAAGGATTTTTTTTGTTCTTCAATGTGCCAGGAGCACCAGCTGTGAAATCCGAACTCGGGAAAGTGGGCCTCAAGGGCTAGAATCGGTGTTGTGGAAGTAGGTCGTAAAGGCTGAAATCAGGGAAGCGGACTGCGAGAGCCACAATTAGGAAGCTGGCTACAAAAGCCGAAATTGGGGAGCAGGCTACGAGAGCCCAAATTGAGAAAGCGGGCTACGGAAGCCGAAGTTGGGAGATTAGCGAGCCGCAAGGGCAGGAAGTAGGCTGTGAGGGCAAAGATTGGACTGTACGAGCCAGAACTGGGAAAGCAGGCTGCGATAGCCAAAATTGAGAAGTAGACTACAAAAGGCAAAATTGGGAAGTAGGCTGCAAGGAGCCGAAGTTGGGAAGCATGCTATAAGAGCCAAAATTGGGAATTAGGCAACGAAGGCCAAAGGGAAGCAGGTTGCAAGAGCCGGAATTAAGGAAAGCAGGCTACGAGAGCCAAAGATCGGGGAAGTAGGCTACAGGAGCCAACATCGGGAAGTAGGCCACGAAGGCCAAAGGGAAGTGGGCTACAGAAGTCAAAATGTTGGGGAAGCGGGCTACAAGCCGAAGTTGAGTAGCAAGCTGCAAAGAGCCGAAGTTGGGAAGCAGGCTGCAAGGGCCAAAGGTTGAGGAAGCAGGCTATAAAAGCCAGAGGTTTGGAAGCAGGCTACAAAAGCCAGAGGCTGGGGAAGCATGCTATAAAAGCCAGAGGTTTGGAAGCAGGCTACAAAAGCCAGAGGCTGGGGAAGCATGCTATAAAAGCCAAAGATTGGGGAAGCAGGCTATAAAGTCAAAGATTGGGAAGCGGGCCGTGAAGGCCAAAATTAGGAAAGCGGGCTGCGAAAGCCGAAATCAAGAGGGCAGACTTCGGTAGCCATTTTTTATGCTATTATTATTATTATTATTATTATTATTAATTTCTTCATCCAAGCATGTAGGCATTCGTCAGCAGACATAACGTAGATATAAGTAAGGCAGCTCTCTCTATAGGGGATGGGATATGGACATCGCCCTTAATTCACAAACGCGGTGTGGGCCATGAGGCACGACTAAGGGGTGGTGCACCCGTCAAGAGGATATTGCATGTCTTGCATGCACAGCCTAAATTCACGCATTTCACCTGAAGCAATTCTCTGTGATGCGGAGGAGCAAACACAAAAAAGTGAACAAAGAGCTCCAACCATAGGGATATGCAGGTTTTCCTAGTGACACTCGAGGATTACTCTAGTGCATGTACATTGGTTTCAGGCTTTCGATTTCGGTAGCTTTACACAGCCCCCATCTGTTTATTTTGGTGGCGGATTTTACCGTTCGGCGTGAGTCTCCTCATGTGTCTAAATGGGGATTCCCGGCTACTAGGATTCGTCCTGTTGTGCCCCTTGTGCTTTGATGATTATGTGGTGTTTTAATGATAGCAACATAAATGAGTCACCATATTATTTTGCTAAGAATATCACATTGAATGATAGCAACATGAATGCATATGACTGATTTATTCTGTGGAGAATGTATGAGTGTGTTATATCTGATCTGTTCTGTGGAGAATGCATGAGTGTGCTAGCTCTGTGGGTCGACCCCCTTCTTAGATGGGTCGACCCCCCTCAAGTCTTTACATCAGATTCGCATGTCTATACATCTCGTAAGTAGTTCAGATGGCGTCAACCCATTGAGTCCACGAGGTTGACGTAGCCTTGAAATGCCTCAGATGGCTTTGAAGATAAGGCTGGATGCGTTGACGCATGGGGTCACTGCGTCGACCCACAGAACTGACCCAGATCTAACTTCAGATCAGGGTGAACTGCTGCATCGATGCTATCACGCTGTAGCGTCTCTATGCATTTCTGAAGTCTACACATTGTTTAGTTGCACGCCCCTGTGTTGAGAAAGTCTACACATCAGATTGCCTTGCTTCATGCATAAGTCTATACATCGGTTGTTCATCACACACAAAAGTCTGAACATCGTTCATGAAGTCTGTACAGCCATTGCTTAAGGCAAGTCTGTACATCGAGCTGAAGGCTAGCTAAGTCTATACATCGTTCGTCTCACATAAGACGCAAAGTCTATACATTGTCTTGGCCGTCGTCTGTCTGCTCGCTGCTAAGTCTGTACACTGTCTCACTGTTAAAGTCTATACAGACTTCAGTGTCTCATTCAGCGTCTCTCTTTGTGTCTCACTATTCAAGTCTATACATTGTGAACCTTCAAGTCTGTACAGACTTTGCTTCGCTCAAGTCTGTACATCATCCAGTTGTCTTTGGCAAGTCTTCACATCGTGAAGTCTATACATTCAATTGCTTTGTTGTGCTCAAGTCTGTATAGCCTTTCCCTTGCAAGTCTTTACATCGTTCATGAAGTCTGTACAACAGACCAAGTCTGTACATTATCTTTGCTGCACGCATGACTAAGTCTATACATTGTGCCTTGTTCAAAGCAAAGTTTACACACTCCATTTCTCACTTCAGGTAGCAAGTATGTACATTGTTCAGAATGTCAAGTCCATACAGCCATTGTGCATTCATTCTTGATGTTCATACTTTGCGTGATGCATTCTGCATAACACACTGCCAAGTCTAGACAATGTCGTTTGTTCATGCATGTTAGCAAGTCTGTACATCGCATGCTCACACAAACGCCAAGTCTATACATTGGCTTTGCTTGCACGAGCTGAAGTCTATTCATCGTGAATGCATCGTCTCATCAAGTCTGTATAGGGTCTGCATAGAATGCATTCAATAAAGTCTATACATTGCATCTTAGCATGCTTGCATAACACAAACAAAGTCTGTACATTCATATGTGCATTGTGCATTGCTCTTGGCAGAGTCTGTACATCACTTGAACATTCACTGCACTCTAACTGCATACACTGCTTCACTCATTACACGAAGTCTGCACATTGTGTTGCTTTGTTCATACTTTGGTTTGCTAAGTCTACACATTGATGCACGTTTACTTCTGCATATTTGAAGTATGTACATAGCTTAAGATATGCATATTTCAAGTCTATAC
The DNA here is from genome assembly GCA_022559845.1 of Amorphophallus konjac. Classification (NCBI taxonomy): domain Eukaryota; kingdom Viridiplantae; phylum Streptophyta; class Magnoliopsida; order Alismatales; family Araceae; genus Amorphophallus; species Amorphophallus konjac. Next base: position 102,442,272 of record CM040121.1, read on the forward strand.
ATTGCTGCTGAACGCAAGTTCATACATTGCATAACGTCTGCACATTACACACTGCAAAGTCTATACACTCATGTCGCTTTGCAAAGTCTATACAATGCATTGTATATACTATGAAGTCTGTACAGGGGTTTTAGTCTTAAATTGATAATCCTATTCGACTGTCTGACAGGGATTCTTTACAGAGCCTAATGAAGGCACGTGATCCAAGGAAGGACGAGGTGCCCAGATTATGACACGTGGATGCAGCCCAGCCAGGATGCTGCCAGGTGGTCGAAATGCCTTGGTTCTGGCGAAAGCCTTTGGGCGGGAGATGTGGAGAGCACACGCCAAATTCCTGCTGCTATATATATATGAAGCTTCTTCCATCTAAAGAGATCAGATCGAAAGTTAGAGAGCTCTAGCAGAAGAGATCGACTGAAGGAGAGGATAGCCTACACGATCCTGTGAGAAAGACAAGAGAAGCAGAAGAAGCAGAGAAGAAAAAGAGAAAGAGAAGAAGAGCGGAAGAGAAAGAAGAGAAAGAGAGAGTGAGATTAGCAGAAGAAGAAAAAGAGAAAGAAAGATAGTGAGATCGAGAGAGATTTGCCTTCACTGGACCGTGGATCAAATCCAGGCCAGTCAGCTCATTCTGAGCCACATTGTGCTTCATTGTTTACAGCCTTCCGATTGCTGTTTGTTTCCCATGTTCCTGTTTTCTCTTTAAACATTTGTTCAAGCTATTTGTCAGCATTTGCAGTGGAGGATTCCACTGGACGGCTAAGCTGTATTGCCCAGCAGAGCAAGCTGTGAGGCTCAGCAGGCGAGGAGGATTCCTCAGACAGCAAGCTGTGAGGCCCAGCTGTTCAAGCTGTGAGTCAGTGGAATCCACACTCGGGTTTGAGTGTGGGGTGGACGTAGGTCTGCAGGACCGAACCACCTAAAAACCCTTTGCGCATTGTGGTTTGATTTGTCTAATTGTGCTTCCGCTAGTTGATTGCTTAGGCACGCAATATATGCTTGTTTGCTGGTTCAGCAGAAACTTTGATTAGCTGTTCAGATTGGCTAAATTTGTCTAGTTAGCATTCTAGTGATCTCATTGTGTGTTTGATTAATTCTTCAACTGCTAACTAGCCTTCATTTGGTATCAGGAACATGATTGAATTAATTGTCTGCCAAAGGGGTTTAAGCAGCTTACCGGTTATATTGTTTTAATTGGGCGATGGTTTTTAAAGGGTATATTCATTCACCCCCTCCTCTGAATACATAGCACCGAACCCAACACTTGGTATCAGAGCGGGTTGCTGTGCATAGGATCTAACAATCCGCAGCAGATCCTGCATTTCTGTTTGGTGCATTTCAGAGTGTGCTTCCTGTGTTCTATGTTTTGTTTCACCTAGTTAGTATCTTGATTTGCTCTCTTAATTTCAGTGCATTTATCATCTCTCGATGGGTCGTCCTCTTGTTTTTGATGGTTCTAACTTAAATAGTTGGCTAGGCGGCCTATGTGTTTACATAGACTCACTTGATCCAAATCTGTGGAGTCTATTGTCTAAAGGCCCACACAAATTACCTCATGATGAGACCAAGTGGTCTAGAGAGGACAAAATAAAGAACCGTGATAATGTCATAGTTCTTAATATCATGAGAGCTGCTATTAATATTGACATATATCCTTTTGCGCTCAGGTGCACTTCTAGAAAGGAGATATATGACAGAGTGATCTCTGATCAACTGCATGAGGATCAATGCTTAATGGTCAACCGGAGAAATGATGATGAGGAAATATCATCCAAGGTAAGCTCTGAATCAGAAGAGATTTCAATTGATGAATTATGGGATATAAATGAGGAACTTTCTAATAGATGTGAAAAATTGAAATCTGAAAACAAAAAGTTGAAAAAGAAATGTGATAAAATAAATTTGAAAGCTTACTGTGAAAATTGTTCAAATATGAAACAATCTTATGATGCATGTATGTTAGATGTTCAGAACTTTAAGGAACAAAATGGTTCTCTAAAACTTGAAAATCAAACATGTTTGGACAAGATATCTGAACTGGAGACTCAGCTTATTAAGATGAAAAATGAGCATCTAAAAAGCATGTAAGAACTGACTGAAGTTAATTCTGAATTGGATAAACTGAAACTTGAGAATAAAGAATTTCAAAAGAAAAATGAAGATCTTATGGCTAGAATAAATGAAATCAATGGGGAGGTTTCACATTCTTCTTCTGCTGAATCAAACTGTAAAATGTGCTCAGCTTTAAGAGAACGTAATGAAAATCTTTTTAGTGAGAATGAATGGCTGAATAAGCAAATTGCCTTGTTTAAAGAGGATCACAAAAATCTGATTATTGAGAAAACTAAAGTGGAAGAAAGAGAAGATGAACTAATTGAAAAGTTGGAGGTTATGTCTGGAAATGGAAAATATAATGAAGGAGTCATGAAGCTATCTGAAGAGAAGAAAGAACTGAGGGAACAAAATAAAAAACTGATGGTTTTAAATATTATTTTCTCACAGAGGTTTCTGACTATCAAAAAAGAGAAATATGTTTTTAAGGAAGCTCAACCTCAAAAATTTGAGAAGGAAAACACTGAACTGAAAGCTGAAATTGAAAAATTAAAGTGTTTAAACACTGGCTTATCTGAAACACTTCTCACATTAAAAAAGGGAAAATTCACTTGTGATGGAGAATCACAAAGGGTGATCAGTCTAGAACAAGAAATTGAGAAGTACAAAACTACAAATAAAGTCTTAAGTGAATGTGTCAATTGCAGTGAACAGGAGATAGCCAGTTATGAGCTTCATATAGCATCCTTGGAAAATAAAATTCATGATCTGGAAAATTCAGAAATTGATTCTGCTAAGATTGAAAGAAAAATGAAAGCTGTCATGAAAGGTAGAGATGATAATTCAAGAGAGGGGATAAAGTGCAGTTCTGATGTTAAGGAAATCACTAAAAATCAGCTATACACCACTTTTGTGCAAAGCTCTGATGTAGTTAGTACCTCAAATCAATCCCCAAAACAAAACAAAAATCTGAAAACACCTTCATCATCTGTCTTTCAATTTAAGGCACAGAAAGCTGAAAAACAAACAAGAATTATGAACAAAGTTAAACAATCAAACATGAATGGAAAGAAAGATGGGGTTAGAAATGTCCCTACTTGTGTCATTAAATCTGTTAGCTCTGCTGAATGTAATGGGTCAATGCAAATTGCTCATGCTTCATGTACTCATTCTCATGCATCTAGTCAGTCTGTTAGTAATCATGTCGCCAGGAAAACTCAAGTATCATGTCATTATTGTGGCAAGATAGGGCATGTAATGGATGATTGCAGACTGTTGATTGAAGATGAGCATGCTAGTGAAGCAATGCATTCTAGGAATTCATCTGATAGAAACGATGCCACTAAGAAATCTAATGCATCTTGTTATTACTGTGGTAGGCGTGGTCATCTAATGAATGCATGCTTTACAATGAAAGAAGACAACAATGTGAACTCTAGATTTTTCACACATGCTCATGGCCCATATAGATATAAATCTACTTTAGGCTAGCATATTATCTTTTTCACTTGCAACAAGCCAGGGCACAAGGCAAATGAGTGCTGGACTGAAAACTATTGGGGTAACAATAACTCAAAAGGTAAGCACCTTAGGTGCTTTGAATGTGGTAAGCATGGGCATGCAGTCAAGGATTGTTGGTATGCTCAGGAAAATCACTTTAATTCCAAATTTGTTAGATTCCCTGCAAATAGAAATTTTTTGGGTAGAAATAAAGCTGTTTTTAAAGGAAAGACACTTGTATGTTCTGAATGTGGAAAACCTGGCCACCGAGCTTCTGAATGTTGGTGGGCAGGTAATGGTAAATCAAAATTTCATGCAAGTAACAGAAATCTTCATGTTAACTCACATAGATTCCATGATTATACAAATATTCACAAAAAGAATTCAAGAGTTGTTACATCATGCAGATACTGTGAAAAATTTGGTGATTCCATGGATAGTTGTTACCTAATATATCATGATGATAATATTGTTAAAAGATTGTTCAGAACACCCATCAGGGCTAATTCAGGACCCAAGACTTCTTGGGTTCCTGCATGATCAAATTGATTAACATCTTTGCAGGTGTGCCTTGGAAGCTGAAGAATAAAGGGGTTAATAATCCAAGGCACTCAAAAATGGAACCCCCAGAAGTGGACTATTCAGGTTAGTTCCGAAAACTCAGTTTAAATTCTTTCTTTTGAAGTTGTGTCCTTTAGATGATCGCATATCATAATGATCTGTCTATGCTAAATTGATTTATCTTGAAAAGTTGATTGCTCTCGCATGATGCTATCTGAATAAAGAATGCTCTGATGTTTGAGTAAACATTCTGCATAGCATGTTAAATCTGTGTTTTGCATATTCTTTCATGTTCAGCATTGTCAGATTTGGATTTTCTGAACTCTCCTCATATATGATTTGCATATTGATGATTGTCTGAAATTGCATATGCATACATGTAGTGAATGCATTGCACATCATCATACTGAAAACTCCAAAAAGAAGTAACTATCTACACATAGGACTTCTTTGCACTGCATATCTTTACATAACCCTGGTATATCAAATGGTAAGCTACTAAAAGGCAAGAAAATCTGTCTAGAGGTTCTTCCTATGTGTGAGATGGTCCTTGAGACCAGGCTCTCCACCAAGTACCAAGGGTCAAGTTTTTATATAGGCAGGGAAAGTTGCATATCATGTTGATTTGTTGATGTTAAACTGAAACTTTCTGAAATATGAATTGAACAATCATGCTTATGGTAATTCTCTTCTGTCTAATTTGCATGAATCATATTTGAATGCAAACTTTGATATCATGTGATGTGCTTTCAATACATTTCATGCATATAGTCAGGGGGAGTCCAACTATTTTTGATCAATCATATTGCTGCTTATGCTTTATCCTTCACATCGTGCACTTAGTCAGGGGGAGCTCAACTTGTCTTCACTAACCATTATGCTGCTCATGCCTTGCTATTGTCATGATGAATCTAGACAGAGGAAGTTTTCTGATCATCTCATTCACACTCACCTGAAATCCTTCTGTCTAGCTTATTGGATACTCTAATGCTCTCAGTTTGGTTCAATTAAATTTTCTGCTGTCCTCTCTAAAACAGCTGATCAGTCTGTATTCTAGACTCAGCTACTATCTGATGATAAACTCTCTTTTAATGCTCTTCTCTATTGGTGATTTACACTTGCACCAGCTTATACTCACCTTTCACATTCTTCTCAGCTGGTGTGACTGATTTGTTTCTACTGTTGATTGTTGGTCAGCTAAATTTATTGTTCTGATCTGAGGTACTTAAGCTGCATGTCATGTAATTCAGTTTGAGAACTTGGTAGAAATTCCTCTCATATAAGTTTAAGAATTACCACTGAATCAGACTGATATAAGATTAATGTATTCTCATATTTGTAATTAAATGAAATGAAAATATCTGAATGATAGGCTTTAATAAATCTTAACCATCTGTGTCATAAAAACCTTAGACTCTCTCATCAGATATCTGAAAATTTAAAATCAGGGCTACTTTGGTTAAGATACATAGAGTGAGTATTGTTGTTAAACATTAACTTGAAAAATGTCGACTAAATGAAAAATTGTGAATTCAGAGCAATGACTCGGTCATTGAGAAACTGGGTTCTTTATCAATGAAATAAAGTAACTCATGTCATGAGGTGCCATAGTTATCTCTGATAAAAATTTATCGAAAAACCTGACAGAGCAATGGCATTTCTGTGTTGAGTAACTGGGAAGTCTGGCCTCTGATCAAGGTGTCTTCTCATGTAAAAAGACACTTATATTGCTAACTCTATTTTCTAAGTTGAGAGGCAATGACAGTTATCACACTGAGTAATTGGGTCACTTCACCTGAGACGTGTTGTGCCTCATGTAAAAAGGTGTTGATCAACCTAAATTGCTCAGGAAAAATATAATGTGCTTCAAATGAAAAATATTAAAAATTCTGTCAACTCATGTTCTTGTAAAAGTGCTTAACCTCAGTACTAATCTGTGTTTCTTTCAAAGAAGCTATTGAGATCATGTGTGTAAGATAAAAGATGATTGATTTTGAATGTTATCTGACTATCTGGTTCACCTTTACTAAAACTTAGATTCAGATATGAGTATTGAGTTTAATTTGACAAATTTGAAATACATCATAATTAAATCAGATTGGTTAAGTTGCCACTTCATAACCCTTTATGATAGAAGAGTCTATTCTTCTTGAAACTTATTGTAGTGGTGCAAGCATTAAAATCCCTCATGATCAGATTCTTTCCAGATAGCCTAATCAACATAAATCTTGATATTGATTATTCATTGAGATGTCTTGTGATGATTGTTATCTATTCTTGCCTTTCTATCATCAATCACTTTACTCTCCACACTGTTGGAATCTTCCATCTTGTTTTGCAATAAGTTCTGGTTCTGTGGACTTTCCACCTGTTTCATTCTGTTCATGCATATGTGAGGTGCCACAACCAGAGTTTAGATTGTTTGTAATGGCAGATCTTAGATTGATTTATTGGATAACCAGAGTTCATTCCTGTGCTTCAGGGGGAGTTATGGGTCATCTACTTTTAAGGGGAGAGTAGTACATCTTGCCTGTTGATAGGGGGAGAGCTGTTTCATTGTCATAAGGGAGAACCTCATTTTAATGAACCATGATTCATTCTCTGACTTTGTGTGCTGAATTTTGTCTCTCAAACCATTTCCTCTCTTTTTGATTATATCAAAGGGGGAGAATAGTTTGACGAGTCAGTGTGACTCACTATGTTGTTATCATCAAAAAGGGGGAGATTGTTGTGCCCCTTGTGCTTTGATGATTATGTGGTGTTTTAATGATAGCAACATAAATGAGTCACCATATTGTTTTGCTAAGAACATCACATTGAATGATAGCAACATGAATGCATATGACTGATTTATTCTGGGGAGAATGCATGAGTGTGTTATATCTGATCTGTTCTGTGGAGAATGCATGAGTGTGCTAGCTCTGTGGGTCGACCCCCTTCTTAGATGGGTCGACCCCCCTCAAGTCTTTACATCAGATTCGCATGTCTATACATCTCGTAAGTAATTCAGATGGCGTCAACCCATTGAGTCCACGAGGTTGACGCAGCCTTGAAATGCCTCAGATGGCTTTGAAGATAAGGCTGGATGCGTTGATGCATGGGGTCACTGCGTCGACCCACTGAACTGACCCAGATCTAACTTCAGATCAGGGTGAACTGTTGCGTCGACGCTGTCACGCTGTAGCGTCTCTATGCATTTCTGAAGTCTATACATCGTTTAGTTACACGCCACTCTGTTGAGAAAGTCTACACATCAGATTGCCTTGCTTCATGCATAAGTCTATACATCGGTTGTTCATCACACACAAAAGTCTGAACATCGTTCATGAAGTCTGTACATCCATTGCTTAAGGCAAGTCTGTACATCGAGCTGAAGGCTGGCTAAGTCTATACATCGTTCGTCTCACATAAGACGCAAAGTCTATACATTGTCGTGGCCGTCGTCTGTCTGCTCACTGCTAAGTCTGTACACTGTCTCACTGTTAAAGTCTATACAGACTTTAGTGTCTCATTCAGCGTCTCTCTTTGTGTCTCACTATTCAAGTCTATACATTGTGAACCTTCAAGTCTGTACAGACTTTTCTTCGCTCAAGTCTGTACATCGTCCAGTTGTCTTTGGTAAGTCTTCACATCGTGAAGTCTATACATTCAATTGCTTTGCTGTGCTTAAATCTGTACAGCCTTTCCCTTGCAAGTCTTTACATCGTTCATGAAGTCTGTACAATAGACCAAGTCTGTACATTGTCTTTGCTGCACGAATGACTAAATCTATACATTGTGCCTTGTTCAAAGCAAAGTCTACACACTCCATTTCTCACTTCAGGTAGCAAGTATGTACATTGTTCAGAATGTCAAGTCCATACAGCCATTGTGCATTCATTCTTGATGTTCATACTTTGCGTGATGCATTCTGCATAACACACTGCCAAGTCTAGACAATGCCATTTGTTCATGCATGTTAGCAAGTCTGTACAGCATGTGTTCACAACACAAAGTCTGTACATCGCATGCTCACACAAACGCCAAGTCTATACATTGGCTTTGCTTGCATGAGCTGAAGTCTATTCATCGTGAATGCATCATCTCATCAAGTCTGTATAGGGTCTGCATAGAATGCATTCAATAAAGTCTATACATTGCATCTTAGCATGCTTGCATAGCACAAACGAAGTCTGTACATTCATATGTGCAGTGTGCATTGCTCTTGGCAGAGTCTGTACATCACTTGAACATTCACTGCACTCTAACTCTATACACTGCTTCACTCATTACATGAAGTCTGCACATTGTGTTGCTTTGTTCATACTTTGGTTTGCTAAGTCTACACATTGATGCACGTTTACTTCTGCATATTTGAAGTGTGTACATAGCTTAAGCTCTGCATATTTCAAGTCTATATATTGCTGCTGAACGCAAGTCCATACATTGCATAACGTCTGCACATTAAACACTGCAAAGTCCATACATTCCTGTTGCTTTGCAAAGTCTATACAATGCATTGTGTATACTATGAAGTCTGTACAGGGGTTTCAATCTTAAACTGATAATCCTATTCGACTGTCTGACAGGGATTCTTTACAGAGCCTAATGAAGGCACGTGATCCAAGGAAGGATGAGGTGCCCAGATTATGACACGTGGATGCAGCCCAGCCAGGATGCTGCCAGGTGGTCGAAATGCCTCGGTTCCGGTGAAAGCGTTTGGGCGGGAGATGTGGAGAGCATACGCCAAATTCCTACTGCTCTATATATATGAAGCTTCTTCCATCTGAAGAGATCAGATCAAAAGTTAGAGAGCTCTAGCAGAAGAGATCGACTGAAGGAGAGGATAGCCTGCACGATCCTGTGTGAAAGAAAAGAGAAGCAGAAGAAGCAGAGTAGAAAAAGAGAAAGAGAAGAAGAGCGGAAGAGAAAGAAGAGAAAGAGAGAGTGAGATTAGCAGAAGAAAAAAAAGAGAAAGAAAGATAGTGAGATCGAGAGAGATTTGCCTTCACTGGACCGTGGATCAAATCTAGGCCAGTCAGCTCATTCTGAGCCACATTATGCTTCATTGTTTACAGCCTTCCGATTGCTGTTTGTTTCCCATTTTCATGTTTTCCCTTTAAACATTTCTTCAAGCTGTTTGTCAGCATTTGCAGTGGAGGATTCCACTGGACGGCTAAGCTGTATTGCCCAGCAGAGCAAGCTGTGAGGCTCAGCAGGCGAGGAGGATTACTCGGACAGTAAGCTGTGAGGCTCAGCGGATTGTATGGCAAGCTGTGATGCCCAGCTGTTCAAGCTGTGAGTCAGCGGAATCCACACTCGGGTTTGAGTGTGGGGTGGACTTGGGTCTGCAGGACCGAACCACCTAAAAACCCTTTGCGCATTGTGGTTTGATTTGTCTAATTGTGCTTCCGCTAGTTGATTGCTTAGGCGCGCAATATATGCTTGTTTGCTGGTTCAGCAGAAACTTTGATTAGCTGTTCAGATTGGCTAAATTTGTCTAGTTAGCATTCTAGTGATCTCATTGTGTGTTTGATTAATTCCTCAACTGCTAACTAGCCTTCTGTTGGTATCAGGAACGTGATTGAATTGATTGTCTGCCAAAGGGGTATAAGCAGCTTACCGGTTATATTATTTTAATTGGGCGAAGGTTTTTAAAGGGTATATTCATTCACCCCCCCTCTGAATACATAGCACTGAACCCAACACATCCTTGTTATAATTCTATTGCGGACTCCACCATTTGACGCGAGTTTCCTCATGTGTCTCAATGGGGATTCCCGGTTACTAGGCTTCGCCCTTATTATAATTATATTGCGGACTCCACCATTTGACGTGAGTTTTCTCATGTGTCTCAATGGCGATTCCCGGCTACTAGGCTTTGCCCTTATTATAATTCACTTCATCATTTCGCACGAGTCTCCTCATTTGTCTCAATGGGGATTCCCGGCTATTCGGTTCTGCTTCCCTCTCTTTTTTTGCATCATTCATTTTTTTTAAGTGGGGGTAGGCAGCTTTTTCCTCACGATTACCTTTCACGCGAGTGCGACAATTCAAGCATCCGTAGAGTGCTAAGAAGAAAGTCGGGCAATCCCTATGGTCGAAGACCATTGAACACATTGAGTGCGGAGTGGGAGAGTTGCCTCAGGTTTATTTTGTGAGTTGGACTTAGCAATTTAGCCATGACTCTTCCCCTTGACATGTGCACCTGTCATAATTGGGTTCCCTTCGAGCGTATGCCGTGACACCCGTGCATCCGGAATCGGGCAACATTATTATTTAGCAAGGAAACAAGGAGGTGTATTATTTTATATTATAAGTAAGCATGCAAGTAGGGTAATCAAGCATTCTTCTTCTTCTTCTTCTTCTTTTTGCGTAAGAGCATACTGTTGTTACGTATAAGTGTAGTGGTAGTAAAAGTATTAGGGAAGCAAACCACGAAGGGCCGAAAGGACATTAAGGAAGCGGGCTATAGAAGCCAAGGGACATTAGAGAAGTAGGCCATAAAAGTCGAGAGATGCTGGGAAGCAGGCTACAAGGGCCAAAAGTTGGGGGAGCAGGCATCGAGACCCGAAATCGGGAAGCAGGCCACGAAGGTCAAAGGGAAGCAGGCTGCAAGAGCCAAAGTTGGGAAGCAAGCCACGAAGGCCAAAGGTTGGAAAGCAGGCTACAGAAGCCAAAGTATGGGAAGCGGGCTGCGTGAGCTGAAATTGGGAAGCAGGCTACAAGAGTCAAAGGTTAGGGGAGCAAGCTGCGAGAGCCGAAATTGGGAAGTAGGCTGCGAAGGCCAAAATTGGGGAAGCGGGCTGTAAAGAGTTGAAGTTGGGAAGCAAGCCACGAAGGCTAAAGGTTGGAAAGTAGGCTGCAGAAGCCAAAGTATGGGAAGCGGGCTGCGAGAGCCGAAATTGGGAAGCAGGCTACAAGAGCCAAAGGTTGGGGGAGCAGGCTACAAGAGCCGAAATTGGGAAGCAGGTTGCGAAAGCCAAAATTGGGGAAGCGGGCTGCAAAGAGCCGAAGTTGGGAAGCAGGCTGTAAAGAGCTGAAATTTGGGAAGCTGGCTACCAGAGCCGAAGTCGAGAAGCGGCCTACAAAGAGCCGAAGTCGGGAGGCAGGCTATAAAGCCAAAGATTAGGGAAGCAGGCCACAAAAGCCAAAATTGGGAAGCAGGCCGCGAAGGCCAAGAGTTGAGAAGCAGGCTGCAAGAGCTAAAACTGGGAAGCGGGCTGCAAGAGCCGAAGTTGGGAAGCAGGCTGCAAGAGCTGAAGGTTGGGGGAGCAGGCTACGAGAGTCGAAATTGGGAAGCAGGCTGCGAAGGCCGAAATCGGGGAAGAGGGCTGCAAAGAGTCGAAGTTGGGAAGTGGGCTGTGAAGAGCCGAAATTTGAGAAGCAGGCTACCAGAGACGAAGTCGAGAAGCAGGCTGCAAAGAGCCGAAGTCGAGAAGCAGGCTATAAAGCCAAAGATTAGGGAAGTAGGCCACAAAAGCTGAAATTAGGAAGCAGGCTGTAAAAGCCAAGAGTTGAGAAGCAGGCTGCAAGAGCCAAAACTGGGAAGCGGCCTGCAAGAGCCGAAGTTAGGAAGCATGCTGCAAGAGCCGAAATTAAGGAAGCAGGCTACAAAGAGCCACAGTCGGGAAGCAGGCTACAAGAGCCAAAATTGGGAAGCAAGCTATAAGCCGAGAGATGTTAGAAGTCAGCTACAAAGCTGAAAGATATCAGAGAGCGTGGTGGGATGGATGGATTAATCCTGATAGTGGACCTTGGCCGAAATGGCTGAGCCGAAGGACGTCGGGTAGGGGGATATGAGAGCCGAAGAGAAGGGTCCCATTTTCCTCTCTGGCCGGGGGAAGGGTCCGAACCAAAGTGGAAGGTTTATTCTTTTATTCTATGGCCGGGGAAGGATCCGAACCAAAGTGAAAGGTGTATTCTTTGATTCTCTAGCTGGGGGAGGATCCGGACCAAAGTGGAAGGTTTATTCTTTGATTCTCTGGCCGGGGAAGGATCCGAACCAAAGTGAAAGGGTCTCTTCTTTAATTCTCTGGCTGGGGAAGGATCCGAACCAAAGTGGAAGGTTTATTCTTTGATTCTCTGGCCGGGGAAGGATCCGAACCAAAGTGAAGGGTCTGTTCTTTAATTCTCCGAACCACACAATACAAGCACAATGCACAGCAGTTTTTAAGGTGGTTCGGATGCACGAAGGCAATCCTACGTCCACCCCTCACCAAACCCGGTGAGGCTTCACTCAGGGATAAATCTCCAAACGGAGACGATGCTCCAACCACACACGCAGGACGACACCTGCACACACACACGGGGACGCGCCCCAATACACACACACACGGAGACAATGTCTCCAACACGATCCGACAATCGGATCACAACATACGCTATGACAAAAGCAGCACTCCACACACAAATACTATGATCTGAATAAAACCACACAACACACGTAGATCTAAGAAGACCTACGCACACAAGAATCAAAAATAACACACACACACGACCACAGATCCAACACGATCCACACACACATAGATTCTTCTGTTTATGATGAACACAAATACAATACCCAAAACATAAATATGATGAGGCTTAGTTTAGAAAACTCCTATTTTGGGTTCCCCTTGAATGCATATTACGGATCTTGAACATATCTTCAATCTTCACTTGAACACCTCCTCTTGATCTCCACTTGAATCCCCTTGGATGGCTTACTTGCTTGCTTGCTTGCTTCTTCTTCTTTCTTCCTTGAGCAATCTTCCTTTGAATCCTTACTTCCTTGCTTGCTTCTTTTCCTTGGAGGATGTTGGCTTCAGATCTACCTTCAATAGGTTGAGGATGGATGAAGAACACTTGCTGCACGGAGTACTGTTCACGGCTACAGTACTTCTCCTCTTCCTCCACTTGGATAGCCTCTCCTTTGATCTCCCTTGAAGCCCTCTTAGTTTTATAACTCTTGAATGGTCCTTTGGACAAGCCCCAGACAAGATCCACGAAATCTGGTGTAATTGGGGGCAAAAGGATTAAAGAAATGGGTGGAAAGACCACCCTTCGAACTTGAACCAAAAGTCAACAAAAGTAGGCCTCGGGGCTGGCGGTCAACCTACAGAGACCAGCGGTCGACCGCCAGGGGCCAACCTGTAGCTGTGTGGCTGCTGGGAAAAACGGTCGACCGCTAGGTCCTGGTGATCGACCGCCATGTTTACAGGTTCCCAATTTTCAGTTCTGTGATTTCAGGTCGACCGCCAAGGGTCCACAAGTCGACCGCCAATCTTCAAACCAATGGCTCTTGACAGTAAATGACATATATCACCTGTTTTGGATTGTAGAGGAGCAGGGTGCTTATTCACAAGTTTAGTTCGCCAGGTGACGGCCATGTGTTTGATCCTGCAAGTAAAATAGTTAAGGTTAATACCATGCTTGTTCACATTAAAGAGGTTATGAAACCTCTTGCCTCTTGTAAAAATAATTCAATCAAGCATGAATCAAGACCATGTACCATTGCCATTTTCCATCTCAAACATATTTAAACATGAATGTGCAATCAACCATAAGTTTAGTTATCATCACTCAATCACACATTAAGTTTAGTTATCATCAAAACCATAACGCCAACAATCATCAAAACCATAACTCAACAATCTCCCCCTTTTTGATGATGACAAACTTAGTGATGATGACAAACTTAATGATCATACAATAGAATGGCACAAATAATCTTCCCCTCCTGTCACACATAATCATCAATTTTTCTCCCCCTTTGACATAATCAAAAAGCGGGATAATGTAAAACTTTCTCCCCCTGTGACATAATCAACAGTATCAAACGAGCAATATCAACAATCTGGAAGAATCCAAACAAGGAAGAACAAGCTGATCTCCCTTTGAAATAGCAATAGCCCATCTTATCAAAACAGAAGAAGCAACAACAAATCATGGACCGACAAATCAATATAAGTCCAATTAAAGGAAACCAATTGCTTATTATTCTCAGAAATCAATATGATACCATCCAAAGCGAATACAGTCAAGCATGTATGGATACCAATTGAAAGTGGTGAGTGGCCTCAAGGATATGAGCCAGTGTAGGAAGATGTTCACAAAATAAGGTGTTCAGCATGATAGCATTCAAAATCTAGATCCCATGGCAGATTTTCACAATAGGCAAGAGTAGGAGGGCATACCAAAAGAATTTTCTTTGGTTTTCAAATTTTTGATTTTTGTATTTTAGTTTTAAATGCATGAAACTATGTATATGCAGATGATGACTCATGAAATGCACATAATGCAACCAAACAGTTACATATAATCATACATGTAATCTCCCCCATACATATATAACAAGGGAAAGGGTATAAGAAAGATGCAAGAGAATCATCCTCACCAGAATGCACATGTGTAACACATGGGAGATCGTGCAATCATAAAGGAGATTTATGCAATTACTGATGTAGTCAATCAATTTTCTGAATACATATTAAATCAAATTCATTGATGTGTAAGTGAGTAACATGAAAAATGATAGTTTCAACATGGATATTTAAATTTTCAGATCAACGCAGGGTGACATTTCACATACTGCACTTCAATTTTGAGAACAACGTATTGGAGGCTCCGCTCTACTGCAATGAGTTTTCACCATCATTTTTTCAACTCAACAAGTATCACATGATAGGCAGAATTTTTCAAGAGTGACCATGTTCAAAATGATTTTTTTTTACGCGAGTAGACGCATGGAGCTCGTGCCAGAATCCCCGGTTACTCAGAATACTGAACCATTTCACCTCATATTGAACAGAGGTACTAGTCCACACTTTTCAGATATGAACCACATCACGTCTCAGGTGACATGTGCTTAGTTTAATCAGTGAGACCAAGCATTGCTCTGCCGTTCATTTTCATTTCAGATTTTTTAATAAAGATAGGTAGGCAGCTTTTTCCTCAACTGTCTCTTCAACATACATGCAGCAAGTTTAACATCTCAAGAGTGTTGAAAAGAAATTCATATATCCTTATCTTTAACACTCATTTTCATATTTTGTGCAAGAAATGTGCGAATTTGATTCAGCATGTATACCGAAAATATCATGAATACATAACAATACAACTTCCCCTAAATAGATGCACTTTTACTCCCCCCAAAGTGTACAATATGAAGCACACCGATAATGACTCAGTTGCAACATTATTTATCAAGAAGGCATAAGGTCATAGAAATTTCAAGGATGGGGGTGAATAGCATATAATAACACACAAGCACACATTTGGAGTTTATGCAAATGCATTGTGACATGCATGTGAGCAATGTGATGTCAAGTTGATACCAATTGAATGGATAAATTGATACCAATTGAATGGATGCTAACAGAATGAACTAAGTGCGACTGATGCATGAGTTCTAATGTAATGCAGAAATTAACATGGGTGCAAGGTGTGTGTTTTTGGTTTTTCATTTGAGTGAACTAAATACACCTAATGCATTAGATTCTGATGCATGCAACCTATAACTATATGAGAATGAAAGACAGGATGCAAAAATAAGATAAGAGCTTTGATTTTTCAAGCCAGTGTGACAACAATCTTATTGAGATCAACCACATTCTATTCATGAATCAGCAACCATTCTTTATGACATGACCTTTTTGAATAAGGTTGCATAAATGATCAAAAATAAGTAAAGCAACCCGAATTTCAGAATTGTTCAAAAATATATTTTCAAAGGTCTTTCACAAGTTTTGAAATGGGAATTCATCCAAAAGTCAAATGTATGGATTATTTAATCACAAACATATTTTCAATTTTCATAACTCAGCTCAAGGATTCATTCAAGAGTCAATCAATCACAAGCCAGTCAAGATCTGGTACGAGGCGGAGATTTTAGTCCAAAGACCCAACTCAATGCATAGGGAATACTTCCAAGTGGATATAATCCACTCTTTCACAAACGCCATTTGATATACCAGATATGTAATTCAATTCAAGTGTCATTCAATAACCAACTACTTCATGCACATCTCTCAAGGTTTTCATTTGGTTCAAACAATTAACTATGCTCATCACATCAAACAAGATTCAACCAATTTGTCACAGCTGTTGACACCCGTTTTATGACCAATAAGTTGGGTCATCTCCTTGTTTATCCATATGATGCTCCAAGTTGTTCACTCTTCATTGAGTTTCCTTCGTCGGTTTGAAGCATGTTTCTTGGGTCTTCTCTCCTTGGTTGAGTGTGGTTCCTTGTGGCTTTTTCATTGAATGAAGCTTAGCAAGCTCTTATCAATTTTGATCCTCATTGTTAATAACGGTCCTCACTGGGGGCGTTACTTCAATATAACGCATGATTCCTGGGCCATTACTTATTTGAAGAGTCCTAAAGTTTAAGGCCTTTGTTCTAAAGCTTATCCTCTTGCTTATCCGTTGAATGTAACGGTCTGTCGTGCAGCCGTTATTTATTCCAACGCGTGTAGCCTTGGTCGTTACTTTCCTTTGAGAGTCCAACTTGTTTGATCTTCTTCCTGTTGATCTTATCTCTTTTGAGATAAGGTTGAATGTAACGGACTTTCCCTGGTGCGTTATTTTCAAGTAGCGGTCTGTCGACCAGCCGTTACATCCAACAGAGAGTCCTGGCAGTTCAGGCCTTTTCTATGCTACTCCGTGGTCGAGATAAGAGCTTGAATTATTGATTTCTCTTCCAAATCTGATCCTCAGAACCTTCTGTTTATTTCTATAGACTCTTGGTGATATTATCTTCAAGGATTTGCTAAGAGTTATCCTCTTATCTTGCTGGATTATCCTCTGCTCGACCGGAGAGTTTGAGGGTCTATAAATAGCACCCTTAACTTCATGGCCCGAAGGAGGAAGATCTGGAGTTCGCGTCGAAGTGCTGCCGCACTCTGGAGTCACATCTGACCAAGGAGAATTATCTTTCACGTTCATCTGCTTCACGGTGAAGGGAGTATTTGTTCCATTGGTTTTCAAAGTTCATCATTACATATTGTGTTCTTCCTCATCTCCTTTTCATCAAAAGCATTGTCCCTCTTTCTTTTTCCACGTTCTCCCTGGTTTTTCATCATCTAAACATCTTCCTATCTTTTTAAAACGTCCAGAGGGGTTAAAAAACCAAAACTTCCCCGGTACTTTCCTTTCCTTTTGCATGCTATTGAGTTTATTGAAGAATTGATGCTATATTGTTTAAAGGGCTAATTTGGGTATGTTTTCTTGTGTTTTCACATTCTTTGGGCAGGTTTACAGGTTCACCACACGAGGCCCAAATCTTTTGGCTGGCTGGAAGAGTTGGAGTTAAAAGAATCCACAAGCTATTACTACAGGTTATTTGACGGTCTTGTTCAGGCGCGTCAGATTCATCTAGCGGTTCATCAAGCGACCGTCACTTCCCAGTGACGCGTGGACTTTCGGCTGTTACATTCCGTTGATATGCAGATTTCCCTGATTTTCTCTCTCCCGTGGGCGGGTGCTTCATCCACCTATTTCTAAGGTATTTTCAAGTCTTTGGCTTATTTTTACTTTGGTGGCGATCACGTTCTTTCTTGGTATTGGGCATTAATTTTTTCTCCATCTCATATCTCTTATTCTCTTTCCTTGCTCCACCCTTGCGGTGTGTTTTTATTTGCTTTTGCTCCACGCCCCGGCGTGTGTTTTTCTTTATTTCCTTAGTTTAGTTTGATGATTGAGATAGCATGCCCATGCTAGAGCTTGTTCTGGTTGCCTAGGTTCATGGTTCGCATGTCCTTGGGTTGATTAAGATCTTTGATTTTTGCCTATCATCTTTATTGCACATAAAACAAAAAGAAGAAGTGAAGTAAAACAAATCAACAGATAATTTTTTCGCGATCACGGTGGGACATCTTGTGCCAATCGTGTCTTGATCTCTGTTTAAACCTACCATCATTCCCTTGTTTGATTGCCCTCGGATCTCCCTCTGACTTCATCCTATTTCTGGTTTTCTGGGTGTTCTGATGGCCCTCTGTCCCTGCGTTACTCCAGTCTGACGCAGGGGTATTGGACCGTCATACGCTTGATCCTGTGTGCGGGCTTTTCACGGATTTCCCTTTTATTTCTGGTTGTTTTTGGCTCTCTGGCTCATCAGACGGTCTTGGTGCTCTATGTTATATTACTTCTGGCGGTCTGGTCCTCGACTGTTATTATCTTCTGACGCAGGGTCTATAGACCGTTATACTCCAGACAGGTATGCATCCCGAGGTGCATTACTTTCCGTAGTTTCTGCTGTGATTTCCTTGCTTGGGTAATATCTGACTTCCTCCCTAATTGTTCTACAAATTTACATCATTGCGTGCATAATTGTTTGCTAGATTCTAGGCTAGATTTTGCATGCACTCCGGTGCACATAGGTTCATTCATACTTTCATACATTAGATTACATTTTTCTACCTTGGTGTGCGGACCTCTCGTATCCATATTCCTTGGGGCCGACTAGGAAATTACACCAAGGACCTCCATAAGTACCCGCGAGCCGTGGATTCCCACACGGACACCGGGCCGGTTGTACCTTTTCCACCCCGTGTCTAGGGTTGCATAAGTGAAGGAGTGGTCACACTTAGAGTCAAACCAAGCTTTACATCCATCTCCCATCAGGAACCTATTGTTGAGAGCTCATATTAATCCATCCACTAAAGTTCCAAAGGAGAAATCCTAAGAATATTGAAGCATCATATTAAACAACTTGGTTGACTTTGAGTGTCTTCATCTCTTGCTACTTACATCTTTGTGATAAATCATCTAAGTTTGGTTGCTCATTGTGTGTTTGTGTTGTGTTGTTTGCATCTTGTTTAGGTTGTTCGTTGCATGTGGAGTTGTTTTCGTCAGTTGGAAGCACCTCCTAGGGTCGACTCATTCTCCAAGTGCTACTCAAATCCGCTCTTCGAATCCACCATGGCTTCTTTCAATCCTCCCCGTCCCCAAGAGGATTCTCTTCCTCAAGGGCTTCTTGAAAACCCTGCTAGGGTTACCTCGTTCTCTTCTGGAGAGGGGACGGCCCCTCTTCCATCCTCTACCTCCATGGAAGGCGGTCAGGCTACCCCTTCCTTCTCTACTCCCTCTGCGGGCTCCATTCTCTAGATGATGGCCCAATTGGATCTGGCCCAACTCCAAACTGTCTATCAGGCCCTGCAAGGATCCAATATCTCCCCTCCCACGATTATGCAGGGTCAATCCAATCCTCTCATCCAGCCCACTCCAATTAATCTCACTCCGGCCCAACCCCGGACCATCACATTCACCGGCATGGAGACGGGCCAATCTTCCGCTTCGGCCCACCAATCTTTTGACAAAGGGAAGTCTCCTATCCCTTCTTTCACTCAGATGGATCATCACTTGTCTAGCCCACTTGATCCACAAGTCCTGCTGGGTCCCTCCGATCTTCTGCACCCTCAGTCAGGGGTGGTCCAAGCCCACTCCAATCTGGGTCAATCTCAGGCCCAATATCCTTCTTATGGACCCCCTATGTCGGCCGCTTATCCTTCAGCTCCTTGTTATGGGCTCCCACCTCCTACTACAATTCACCCCTCTGCTCCTCAACTTCAAGCATCATCTCTTGCTACCCTACTCCATCCAGAGAGCAGGAATTACTTGATAAATGGGCCACCATGCAACAACAACTCGACTTCCTCCAGAAGCGGGTTGGCCCACAATCCTTGGCAGATATTCTTGTTCCTAGTTTTCAGAACATCCGGTTCCCTCCCCAGTCTGAGCTCCCCAATTATAGAAAATATGACGGGAACGGCAATCCCTTTATTCACGTGAGGGATTTCTTATATGAATCGGCCCAATTCCAATATGATGATCGTCTTATGGCGTATTTATTCCGCCGATCATTGGATGGTGTAGCACTGGAATGGTTTTATTCGCTGCCATTGGAAGAAGCTAAGAGCTTTAAGGTAGTAAAAGACAAGTTTATTCAGTGATTTCAAGACCGGGTCGGCTCGGAATATTCTTTTACAGATCTGGTGGCCGAAAAGATGAAAATAGGTGAGGAGTTTGCCACTTATGCAGGTAGGTGGAGGCAGATGGCCGCTAGAGTACCTGACCATATATCGGAGGAAGAGAAGGTCAAGCTACTTATTTCAAATGCTACTCCAACCTTCCGAAACATCCTGGCAATGAACGACATAGCCAACATGCACCAACTATATAGCCGGGCGCGCTTTATTCAGACTCAGTTCAAGGACTCCCCTATCCATTCTCTGTTCGAAAACCAAAAGCCCAAGTACCATAAGAAGCCACAAGGGCCGGTTACAAAAGGGGTCCAAACGAATGAGCAGGTTCAAGCCGTTGCCTTTCCATTCCAAAACGCACCTTTCCGCTTCCCTCAAAACCCCCACACTCCACAAAATCCCACTCCACAGAACTTCCAAATCACTCCGCAAAACCTTCCGCCCACCTTCACCATCCCACAAAACACCTTTGCCGCGCCATAGCAACCACCACCACCCCCACAATACCACAACGTCCCTCCACCCAACGGCTATAACAATAACCCAAACAACAAGGGCCCGGCTCCCAAGAGGGCACAATATCCTCCACTGCCAGAAACCCTCACGGATATTTTCTCGGCTCTTATGTCGGTTAATGCTATACAGCTTCCTCCGGAATGGCCCAACTGGAATCCGGCCGTTGATCAGACGAAGTATTGTATGTTCCACAGGCAACCGGGACATACCATTGAAGGATGTTTTCAATTCCGAGACCTAGTATATGATCTTCATGAAGGACAGAGGATAGATTGGGCCGAAATGCACAGGGCCATCGCAGAAATTAAGGAAAAGAAAAGGTAGCCGCAGAGGCAGTAAGTGCAGCAGCATCAAGCACCACAGCCGCAGCAGCCGCCACAACAGCAGCAACCACAGCAGGTTCAGGATCTGGGGATCCATCAAAATCCGATGCCAAACCATCTGCCCGCTCCACAACCTCAGCCACCGGCGCCGGCGCAAGTCAATGTAGTCCAACCCCCGGCTCCTAACACCGGGTGGTCTTTTGATGATGATGGCACTGCACCACAAGTAATGGCCCTCCACCATAACCACCGCAACCCCCTCACTCCTTCATTTATCCCCCCTACACACCCAACACCCTCTTCCCTTGTCCTTCCATTCACACCCGCACCAGCAAATCCACCACCACCCACAGCGCCATCATACCCACCATTAGTTACCCCCGCTACGGTCATAACCATCCCCTCATCCAATCCTCTGCCCGTCACCCTACCTACACTCGTCCTCCCACCATCCGCACCATCCCCCATCATCACCCCACCTTCCGCTCATCCCACGCCACTCATCCGGCCACCATCTCTTGTTAACCACAACATTACCTACCACCAAATCACCTCTCCCACGCAGTCTATTCCACTCATCCACCCTACCGGGCCAATCATATCATTTCCGGACGCCGCGGCAAATTGCGCCCTAAGAAGCGGGAAGTTGTTCCATCGGAATTACCCCACCACCTCCAATCCCCAGTCCTCTCAACCAACGGCCGAACAAGAAGAAGCCGAACCTCTACCAGGAACTCAGTATGACTTACTACATCATCTGGACCGAGTGCCTGCCAAAATATCAGTTCTGGAACTTATCAAAAGGTCCACCCTGCACCAGGACGCTCTCAGGAATTTCTTACAAAAGGTGATGGTTAGCGAGGACATGGTAGTTGACAGCTTACCAACAGTGCTAGCAACTATTTCTAAAGGGCCGACAATTACATTCTCAGAAACCGAGCTAGCACCTCCAAGAGCTCGGCAGATGCTGCTCTGCATTACAATTATTCTGAATAAGGTCAGCATTGAGGCAACACTGGTTGACACAGGGGCTTCAATTAATGTATGCCCACTCAGTACTCTCCGAGCTTGCAATATATCTGAAGAATTGTTACGACCTACCCCCACCACTATAGCAGCATATGACAACTCAAGGAGAGCGTGTCACGGGGTAGTCACTATTCAAGCAGAGCTCGGGCCCCTTACTATGCCCGTGGAGTTCTATGTGCTGGACATTGACCCCATGTTTAAGGCGATCTTGGGTCGTCCATGGATTGATACACTCGGTGCCGTACCCTCCACCGCACATCAGTGCTTCAAATTCCCTTTCCAAGGGAGGGTCGCCAAAGTCAAGAGCTTGTCCACGGTTCAATCGGTTAAGGCCATTTCAGAACAGATTCTTCCTACACTTTGGCCAAGCAGCCGACCCGTCATATCAGTGCTGGATTTGAACTTCCCTTGGGCTTATACACCTCCTAGGCCCATCACTACTCCAGTTAACATCAAGATGAAGCCCCAGATCCGAGACTCAAAAGGCTGGAACATTATACTGAAACTGGGCTACCAACCGGGGAGAGGCCTCGGTGCACAATTACAAGGAATGACCAAGCCCATACCCAAGGGGAGAAAGATGGGAAGGAGAGGTCTTGGCTACAAAGAAATCACATTATCTATGATGGGTGATTCTGGGCCACTCACCTGGGACTACCGTCAACACTTTGTTCGAGGGCCTCTCCTGCCTGGCACATTAGCTCTGCAGCCAGCTCCGTCAGGGAGAAATATAGTATGTCCGATTGCCAGTCCACCGCCGGCACTGAAGAGGCCAGAAGATGATATGCTTGATTATGGTCAAGCCCTTCAGGGGTTGTTTCATGAAGAAGACTACCATAAGAAGCAAGAGGTTCGGCTCGTGCAATGGAGGCCGAAGAAGCGACGAGTCGATGATCCACGGGAGGAGGGGAGCTCGCCGATTATCTTTTCTTGGTCTCCCTCCCGCTTTCAATCTCTCCTCCAGCAATGGGAGTTCTTACCCCGTCTTCCTCCTATCATGGTAAATCCATCCTTCGTTGATCCGCCCGAAATTCTATTTATTCCTTGTGCTTGCGGGCATTGCCCGCCCATTGATCTATCCACTCTATTCACTCCTCCTCCTCCCAACGCCCAACTCCACGAGATGTGGTTCTCATCTTCCGATCCCTTCTTTGACTGCATCTTCCCCGAGCTATTTCCTATGCAGCTCCCGCCTCCTCCATCTTGCTGTGTAGTCTCTGCTGATCTCCAAAAAAAAATGTCAAATTCGAAACGGAGATTTCAGTGGAAGATTATGCTACCCTGTCTCCATCCTCATCCCAGGGGCAAGAGTCCCCTGATCCTTCCCTTCCACTAGGTCTCCTTTCTCCTAGGTTGGGATTAGGGTCCATCGAGTCTAGGGAAGTAGAATTAGTTAGGTCTAAAGAAGTAGGGTCTTGTTCTAGGTCGTCCAACCCTTCCTCCTCTGAGCCGCGCCCGCTTGCGCGTCCTCCCAAATCTGTTCCTGATAGGTTCTTGCAAGACCTAGCTCAGCGTTGTCATGCCCTTTTGAAATGTCCAGAATTTGTTGCTACGGCAATCGTGATTGAAGATGAAGAGGAAATAGAAGGGGTATGGAGCGATGACGGACTCGGCGTCTTGAAATCCTGGATGAAAAAGATCCGATTAATGAGGACAGCGACGTAGATGACACTGCTGATCTGTACGCACAAGGACTTAAGAAATTTGACGAGCCGTCGTCAGCCGTGGATGAACCTACGAAGGAAATCAATCTGGGAACTGAAGACGACCCCAGGCCCATCATTATTGCTGATAATCTCCCTCCACAAGTAGAAGAAGATTTGATCAAGGTTCTAAGTAAGTATAGCGATTCCTTCGCCTGGTCTTATGAGGACATGCCAGGTCTTGACCCCTCTTTAGTGGAACATCGACTCGTGCTTAAGCCAGGGGCAACACCTGTGAAACAACGGCCAAGAAGATTTCACCCCCACATGGCCTTAAGGATTAAAGAAGAAGTTGACAAGTTATATAAGGCCAGATTCATTAGAGTTGTTCTATATCCTCAGTGGGTGGCAAACATAGTCCCTGTCATCAAGAAGGATGGAAAGGTGCGTATTTGCATCGATTTCAGGGATCTCAATAAAGCATGTCCCAAGGATGATTTCCCGCTGCCTCACATTGATGTCTTGGTCGATAGTACCGCCGGGTACGAATCGTTGTCATTTATGGACGGTTACTCAGGATACAATCAAATCCGTCTCGCTCCAGAAGATCAAGAGAAAACCTCCTTCACCACGCCCTGGGGCACATATTGTTATGTGGTTATGCCGTTCGGTCTGAAGAATGCAGGTGCCACCTATCAAAGAGCGATGATGGCCATCTTCCATGACATGATGCATATCTATATGGAAGCTTACGTGGATGACATTTTGGTGAAGTCAAGAACCAAAGAAGAACACCCCTCTATTCTGGCTAAGGTGCTGCAAAGAGCCAGGGAGTATAAGCTTAAGATGAATCCAAAGAAGTGTGTATTCGGAGTCTCTTCAGGGAAGCTGTTAGGTTTCATAGTGAGCAAACGGGGGATCCAGATTGATCCTAACAAAGCACGGGCTTTCATGGACATGCCTCCGCCTAAGAACATTACGGAACTTTGAGGATTGATCGGTCGATTGCAATTCATTAGAAGATTCATATCCCAACATTCTCAAAGGTGCCGTCCATTTTATGAATTGCTTAAGGCAGGAGTTAAGTTTGAATGGAATGAAGATTGTCAAAAGGCCTACGAGGACTTAAAGGAATATCTATCCAATCCCCCGGTTTTGCAACCTCCTGTCCCTGGGAAACCCCTAATCCTATACATCTCGGTTATCGAAGACTCCCTAGGGGCGGTATTAGCACAAGTAGATGATGAAGGGAAACAGCGGTCTGCGTATTACCTCTCTCGGTTATTCAACCCAGCTGAGTCCAGATACACCGCTATGGAGAAGACTTGTGCCGCCTTAGTGTGGGTAGCTCAGAAGCTTAAACACTATTTCCTTGCCCACCCAGTTAGGTTGATCTCTAGAATGGACCCGATTCGCTATCTCTTAGAAAAGCCCGTCCTTTCTAGTAGGTTAGCTCGCTGGCAGAGCTTCCTCTCTCAATTCGAGATCACATTTGTCGTTCAGAAGGTGGTCAAAGGATACGCCATCGCTGAGCATCTTGCCCATCTTCCTATTCCTCACACTGATTCTATTCAGGATGATTTCCCTGATGAGCATCTCTCAGTTCTCTCTCACCATCCCTTCTGGTCTCTGCACTTCGATGGTGCACTCAATTCTCAAGGCCGAGGGATCGGCGCTGTTCTGCTTACTCCCGAAGGAGTAACTATTCTTTTTGCTTATCAACTTCGATTTCCTGCTACCAGTAACATCGCTGAGTACGAGGCTCTCCTGGATGGATTGAAGCACACCTATCTCCTAGGTGCGCGTTATTTGAACATCATCGGAGACTCTCAGCTCGTCTTACGGCAAGTTCTGTCCACTTACCGTACTCGTGACCCCAAACTCAAGCCCTATCAAGATTTGGTCACGCTTCTTGCTAAGCAATTCCGTAAGCTAATCTACATCCATACTCCTCGTTCTCAGAACATTCTAGCCGACGCTCTAGCATCTCTTGCTTCCTCTCTATCTTTCCCTCTCAGTCGGAACACTGAGACTATCGTCGTTCAGAGATTGGACGCACCATCTCTTCAGGACCCTTGTTTCATCAACCTTAGGAAAGCTGTAGAGGCGAGGGCTGAGAAGGAAGATCTCAAGGAAGTATCTCTAATGGAGCTAGAAGAGATTCTGGATGAAGAAGAATTGCCTTGGTATCACGAAATCGAGTTGTTTTGCAAAGAAGGATCATTCCCAGAAGGGGTAAACGCCGAGCAGCGCAAGTCAATAAGGAGAGCCGCCTCAAGGTATACTATTGTTGCAGGAGAACTATACAGGCGCGCTACTAATGGAATGCTCATGAGATGCTTGGATGATAATGAGGCTTGGAAAGTGGCTGAAGCAGCCCATTCTAGTGAGTGTGGAGGTCATGTCAATGGCCAGGCTCTAGCGAAGAAAATCCTTAGGCAGGGCTACTACTGGCCCACTCTAGAGGAAGATTACTCCCTCTATGTCCGGAGGTGTCTTAAGTGCCAACTCCATGCTGATAAAATCCATGCTCCAGCTTCATCTCTCCACCCTCTCTCTGCTCCTTGGCCATTCTCTATGTGGGCTTTCGACGTTGTCGGCCCGCTCGGTGATCCTAATTCTCAGACCAAGCAGAAATCTTTTATCCTTACCGCCACTGAGTACTTCACCAAATGGGCCGAAGCCAAGGCGTACGCAGAGATCAAAGCTTCAACGGTGTGCCGCTTTATCATGAAGAATATCATCTCGTGGTTCGGAGTACCAAGCAGCATCATCACCGACAACGGACCCCAGTTTGTATCTCAAGAGCTCAAGGACCTATGTAAGAAGTTCAATATTGCATTACATCATTCATCTCCATATTATCCTCAAGGCAACGGTCAAGCCGAGGCCACTAATAAAACCCTTCTTAAAATCATCAAGAAAACATGCGAATCTCATAAGTTTTCCGATTGGCCAGAAAAATTAGTGGAAGCTCTGTGGGCTTACCGCACCTCCGTCTGTACTCCTACGGGACAAACTCCCTATGCCCTTACCTACGGGATGGAGGCGGTGCTCCCATATGAGATCTTGATCCCTTCCCTTAGAGTGCAGCGCGATAAAGAACTTAATCTCGATGAACGTCGAGAGGCGTTGCTTGTCTAGTTGGAACTCTTAGATGAGAAGAGGATGAACGCGGCCGATCATGTATCCGTTTATAAAAAGAGAGTTTCGCGTTATTTTCAAAAGAAGGTAATCGAACGCAAATTTCAAAAAGGTGATATGATTTTGAAACGCAAATTCATTCGGTCTGCAGGTCCTAGGTCTAAATTGCAACCTAACTAGGAAGGGCCGTTTGTCGTAAAAGAAGCTTATCCAAGGAATGCTTATCGTTTAGTAAATGCGGAAGGTGAGGAGCTCTCTCACCCGTGGAATGGGTTGTACCTTAAGCGGTTCTTTCCTTAGAGTCTAATCAGTGCCACCCCGGGTAACAAGATGTTCCTCTTATTTCTCTAAAAAAAAGGTCCCGAGTAAAGGCAATCACACACTACACGACATCCCTGGTCAGGTTTCCCGCTTTAAAAGACACCATTTCTCCTTGGCCATGCTTTGGGGGAAAGTTGAAGTCCCTGTTCGTTCCTTCCATCGGCCGAATCCAGGGGCAAGAAGTAAATAAGGAGGCGATAACCAATCCAGGCACCCTGACGAGAGGAGGTCTCAAATAGGGGCAGTCCGTTATGACCTAACGCCACAAGCAAAAGAGCAAGAAAAAGAAAGCAAAGGATTAATCTCTACGACAAAAATCAAAAGTATCATCTCGAAGGTCTATTGAATACGATTCAAAAGCTCCAGAAAAGCAAGAAAGAAAAAGAAATCTAGGCATGACAAGAGTGGCAGTACAGTTCCCCGCGGGACGAATGAGCCCGGTTGCACGCATGCCTAGAGTGGACTAAGGTTCGATGACGGACATAAAGCCCCAGCACAACAGACCAAATTTCTAATGGGTTGTCTGGAGAGGAACTCAAGTCCTAAAAACTTCTAAGTCTGGCCTAAGCTTACCCCGTGTTCTATTTTCCTTTCTCAAGATTGAAACTAGTACCCTGGGTATGGCCCTAGAAGAAACACCGTCATGAAAAATCTGGGCCTTGGTCAGGGGTTGTCACCTCATCGCACGCCAACCTCGGGGCTCTCAATACGATGCGGAGGGCTTGCGTTGCTAAGGGAAAGCACTGTTTTTCAAAATCCAAAAAATAACATATATTTCAAAATCCAAAAACATCATATATATTTCAAAATCCAAAAACAACATATATTTCAAAATCCAAAAACATCATATATATTTCAAAAATCCAAAAGACCACATATTTCAAAAATCCAAAAACATCAAATATTTCCAAAACTCACAAAATTTTAGATATTCTTTCCAATATCCAAAAAAAACCATCATATGCATCGCATGCATCACATTATTTATATTATCTTTTTTTTCTGCCTATTTAATAAGGCTCCACCCCTTGACCAAATATCAAGAAACGGTCATTATCTAACTCGCTTCGAGGCAGGGGGTTGAGTCTAAGAACAGATCTAACTTGCTCCATGTTTAAGTATGTGCAGAACACAGGACCAAGAACAAAGCTGAAATCTCACAACTATGCAGGTTCAAAGCTGTGACGCGCCAGGTGCAGGCCGTCACATTCGTTTAACGGTCCATGCTAGCCCGTTACATCTCTTCAAGCCTTCACTTTGACTCTTTCAGCAGCTCTCTCTCTAACGGCCTGGGGCACGACCGTTACTAATCCTAACGGTCCATCGTTGGACCGTTACGTCCTCTAGAGGATTTAGTTCTCAGAGCATACACTATAACGGCCTATCTCCCCACCGTTATCTCCCTGTAACGGCCCTGATCAGATCCGTTACATTCTCCAGAAGCTCGGTTCTGCTGGTCATTCTAACCAAATCAAGCAACAAGTTCATGTCCATTCAATTAAGGCAATCCCATCTTATTCAAGTGAACTTAATGAAACATGAGATTGATAAAAATTCCAACTCTGATTATCAAGTCACATCATTCATAAAAAGAAAATCAAACTACATTCAGCCTCTTATCCGTAAAAGGGCGGATCTTCCTCAACTCTTTCAGGTAGCCACGGCGTGCTTCGTTGTTCTCTTCTACTTCTTCTTGCCACGGGCGCACCTTGCTGATCTCCCACATGGTCAGCGCGTTCCGTACTGCTCTTTCATCTTCCTCGGTCCCCATCTTCCTAGGTAGAAGGGGAGGGTAGTGTGATAGTGCATGAGCTTCAATCCGAGGTAGCCCGATCTGAAGATGGCACCGGTGTGGGTTGTAGATCGCCATGGTAGTATTTCCCACTAGCTGGAGGTCCAGGCCTTGACGCCGTGGTATTCTAAGAAGAGTGCTCCAAAGGATCCTTGGTCGCATGATGAATTTCTACGTTGGCAAGGTGTTGAAGAAGAGGCGCCATTCATCCCGAGTTTTCTTGTCCGCCATCTTACATTCAACCTGTGAAGAAAATCCAGATGCCCCTCCAATGAAGAAGAGAGGGTGGCTCCCGAAGATCCGGCTAGCAGAAGTAATGTCCTCCTTTGGTTGGAATTTGATTCTCACTCCCGTCCAACACTCAAGGAGTATCATGGAGCCGAACAAAGGTCCTCCTAAGCAAGCCGAGCTGAGTCCTTCATAGAGGTATGAGAGGATCGCTTGAGAGATGGACATTCCCCGCCACAACCCACTAATAATGCTGAGATTTTGGGTATCTAAAAGGTGGTCGGTTGTAGTGAAAAGGAAAACCCCGCATAAGCAAACCGCCACCGCCTTGGCTATTGCTTCGTGTCTCTCCCACTTGTTTTTACAATGAGACACTATCCATTGTGCTAAGGGTATCAAGTGTATATGGTGTGGGCTGATCATGGTCCTCACGTCCTTTGGATTATGGATGAAATCACTCAAGATTAAGGACGGGTCGATAGGCTCAATCGTGTAGCAAACTCGGTCTTCATCCCCCACCTTAGTCGTAGGAAGGGCTAGGTAGGTTTCTACCTCCACTAATAGGACTGTTGCTTCGAAGGAAGGGAAGATGAAGGTGTGTGTTTGTGGATGCCACAACTCTATGAGGGCTGAAATACTAGGCCAATCTAATGTCAATTTCTGGAAATTCTTGCCTAAAACCAACAGAGGTTGGAGGTGCCATGCTTTGAGAATTGATGTAACCTCTAAAGGGAGTGCCTTTACCATGGGAGCCACCCACTTCAGATTAGAATAGCATCTTGGACCGGGGAGGGGCTAAGAAAAGAAGAAGATCATGAGGAAGAAGATGAAGTGCAGAAATTTCTGAACTTGGTTAGGTCATGGAAGCTTACCACTCTTTGAGCATTGGAGCTTAGGTGCTTGGGAATTGAGGTCAGCCTTTGTAGCTCTCCGTACTCCTTTCTTGCAGCTTTGGGTCCGGCGTAGACTCTCTCCTCCATGGCTATCACCTCGAAGCTTCTCTTCATCTTATGTCCTACCCTTAGGAGGGGTTTTTCAGCCTTCTAGCAGAGAATTCAGAAAGATACGATTTTGGCTAAGTTTCCAAGTTTTAAAGGTTTGGTTTCGGCTTTAAAGAGATAAGATTCGGATTGGAAGGCTTTATCTTAAGTCTGGGAGGAGTCTAGAACGAATTTGAGGCTTCCTATCTCGGGTTTTGCCCCTTGCGGCTCAATCCATCTCGGAGTACAAGTCATTATCTAACGGTCTGTCACTAGACCGTCACTTTCCTCTGACGCGCCATAGCTGGGCCGTCACATTTTCTGTGGGTTTAATTTGATCAGACTTGTTCTGTCAAGCTTAACGACCTAGCATTAGACCGTTATATTCTTGTGATGCGTTCTCTCTGAGCCGTTACATTCTCTGCTGATCAGTTTTGGCCTCTGCTTGGTCAATCATTCTCAACGGTCTTGCTCATGGCCGTTATCTGCCTCCGACGCACTGCGCCTGAACCGTCACATTTCCTGCATATTTGGTTAAGTCTATACATCCCCTTCATCATCCCAGTCTGCATGCATCTATCATATTGAAGTCTGTACATCAGCTTCAGGTCCATACATCAACTTCAACTCTGTACATCGGCTTCAAGTTCATACATCATTTTCGAAGTCTATACATTCTTCACCATCATTTTCGAAGTCTATACATTCTTCACCCAAGTCTATACATTCCACATTCTTCACCATCGTTGCCAAGTCTATACATCCCACATTCTTTGAAGTCTATACTTCCCACATTCGTTGAAGTCTATACATCCCATTCACTTTAAAGTCCATACATCAGGTGCCAGTCTATACATTGGTTGAAGTCCATACATTCGTTGAAGTCTATACATTCCCATACCTTCCCCCAAGTCTGTACATTCTTCATCCAAGTGTGTACATTCTCCAAGTCTGTACAGTCTTCATCCCAAGTCTATACGTCCACACCGCTTCAAGTCTGTACATCCTTGCTGGGGGAAGTGAGAACATTGTCCCCTGCTGGGGGATGGTGCACTTGACTGGCTCCTGACTCTGTTGGCTGGTGCTTATTGAAAAAAAACTCTGTACATTCTTGATTCAAGTCTATACATTACCCAATGTGAGCACAAGCCCCAAGTCTGTACATCCCTTGTCCAAGTCCATACATCCTTGCTGCTGTGTGCATGAAGTCTATACATCATCTGGACGTCTGGACTCAAAGTCTACACATCGCTTGGGCAAGGTCTATACATACTGAGTACAGTCAGTACGTTCATAGTTCAACATTGCTCTGCCATCTCTAACAGTCTAGAATTTGGCCGTTACTTGTATATAACGCACCATCTCTGAGCCGTTACTCTTCCTGCTGCTCAGTTCTGCAAAGTTGGGCACTGTCCTTTCTAACGGCCTCCACCCGATGCGTTACTTGATCCTGACGGTTTGGGTATAGACCGTTACATTGTCTGCTGCTGTGACTTGTGCTATTTCTATCTGCCTCCGTGTAGACCTGGCGGTCCTACAGGCTTCCCATTCCGTTCATCCTGTACATCCACACATTACCTCATCCCCATCGTTCACATTTCATCCGCTCTTTAAATCCGTTCTTTAGCGCATCCGCATACATTTCCTGCATTACCAATCACACATTCTCACATTCATTCTTGCCTTCATTCATGCTCATCTGTTTACATTCATATACGCATCCATTCATTCACGCATTCACAAACAAAAAACCAAAAAGAACTTTTCATTCTCATTTTCATTTCATATAAGTCATGTACAAGTAAAAAAATAAAATAAAAAAATGCATCACTCGGCCGGCTTGTCTCCCGGGCCACCGTCACTATCCTCTGTGCCCTCCAGCTGCCTGGCTGATGGTCCCATGGCACTGTGCTCTCCCTCCTGCTGTCGTCTCTGGTCCGCCTCCTCGTTCCTCCGATGGCCGGAAGAACTAGTGAAGTACCCTCGAAACCCGCTGCTAGGGGCCGCGCTCTGGCTCTGATTGCTCGTCCCCGACTTCTTCCCTAGGAGACGGAGTGCAACCTTCAAGGCCCTGATCGCGCCCTTCATCTCGAAAGTCTACACTCGGAGTTGGTCTCGCTCACCTCTTAGGCGCACAGCATCAGACCTAAGTCACTTCACCTCTGCATCATCCGGACGTCGCGGGGTCCCCGCTCTCAATCGGGCCATCTCTGCCCGCACAAGCTCTGTCTCTGCTCGAGCTCGCTCAGTCTCAGCCCGGCTCCTCTCTATCTCTGCCTGGAGACGCTCTGCCTCCGTTCGAGCCAGCCTTGCCTCGGCCACTGCTATGGCTAGCTCTCTCGCCTGTAGTTCGCATTTCACCTAGTTAGTCACATAAGCATCTAAATTTCATAAAAGCATAAGCGTTTGAGCATAGCATTTAGCATCTTACCCGCTCCGCGAGGGTGGCCTCCGCCTCCTCGGCCTGAGCAACTGCTCGAGCAAACTCAGCGTCTCGCTCAGCCCTGCCTCCGGTAGGCTGTGAGGATGACGATGAGGCATCCGGTCCCGCTCTTTGGGCTCCCTTGGCCCGCTGCATTCAGAAGCCATGGTCAGTCAATCGCATTTGCATCATTAGCATCATAAAGCATAATCATTTTAAGTCCAAGGTTCTAAGAATCTTACCAGGAGCTCCAAGGCAATCCGGTACTCGTCCCGCTGCTGGACAGTGGCGTGGAGTAGCCCCTCGAACTCGGCTATCCATCCCTCAGGGTCTAGCTGCATTTTTAGAAGCATGTGAGTCAGTGCATATAGGATAAATTTTTTATAAAAGGTATTTCAGAGTTTTGAGTTTAGAATTGCATACCAGTCGTCGGGTACCTCGGTACACCCGGTCCCCGTACAATCGAGCGAAGGCCTTCAAATACGCTTCATCGCTCTCATCCCACTCTTTCACTGCTCTGCCCCGCTTGTTCCAGTCATGGACGTACTTTGCTTTCCGGGCGCACCAATCTATGTCGCTGCTGATTCCCTTAGCTGATTTCCCCGGGTGGTCGTCACTACGGCGTGGGAAAGTCACCTCAGGCTGGTGAAGTCCCCGAGTCCTCAGAATCAGCCGATAATGAAGAGGCTCAATGATATGGATGCAGTGCAACCATATGTCTCATCCCCAGTACGAGAGGGCTGCCTCCACCCATGGCTGTCCCTCGTAACTCTCACCTCTGTACGGGGTCCACCTCACCTAGAAGCATAATAGTCCATTCATCAGCATGTCAGTTCCGTTATCATCATTTAAGAAGCATATAAAAGCATTTAAATCATTTAGAAAGCATTTATGAGTTTTGGGCTTACCGCCGTGTACGGGAAGGAATCCAAATCATCCTGGATCGCCCGGGTCAATCTGATGATCGACCCCGGGTCCCTCGCGACCACCCATCGCCTGGCGATCGGGATGTGATCGGCGTGGAGTAGCGTGCGCCGTCTGATGCCTGGGAGGTACATATAGCTCCAAAACTGCATTTAGAAGTCAAGTTAACAATTTGCATAAACATTTGCATAAATCATAGTGGGAAGCATTTAAATTGCATTTACCTGTAGAAAAGGTGAGAAGCCGCCCAGCATCGTCTGTCGGTCCGTCGTGCTGAGGGATTCGAACAGGAAGGCTAGCACTGTCGCTCCCCAGGCGTACTTTCCAACTCTGCCCAAATCCTCGATCATCGGCAGCAGCCTGTAGCTGATCACATCTGCTCGAGTCGCGAACAAGCGCTTCCCGAACAAAAGCATCAGGAACCGTCTCAGGGTGCGATCTCCCTCCGGTCCCACCTCTGCCACCACTCGTGGGTGCACCTAGTCTATCACTCTACCTAGATGCTCCTCTGGTAGCTCACCCACAGCTATCGCTGGTCCTCTCAGTCCTAGGCTCTCCTGCAGAATTGATCTCGAGAGCTGGGATGACGTCTGCCCCGGTCTGATCAAATCCAGCCCCAGCAGCTCCTGGGCCATCTCCCGGTAGTTCCTGTAAGTCCATCCAGTCACTGCGGCTCTGTGGACTCGCAACCCGGCAATCCTCGCCATGTCTTCTAGCGTGGGGATCATATAACCCCACGGGAAGATGAACGCCCTGCTAATCGGATCCCATCTCTCGTGCGAGGCGTACAGCAGAGGCGTGTCCATTCTGGTCACCTCGATGCTCAGCACCTCGGCGAATCCCATCCCAGCCAGCCTCTCTCTCTGGTAATCGGGCAGTGCCTGGTACACCGCCCGGATCTGAAGCCAGGAGATCCTCGTCCGTCTTTTTCCCTGCATTCATTTAGATCATAAGTCAGTCAAATGCATCATAAAATTATTGCATAGCATTTATAAAATGAAAACAAAACAAAAATTGAATAATTGAAAACCTAAAAAATAGTTCTAGCTTCTGGTGGATGTAACGGCCCTGGAGTGGGGCGTCACATGTCTCTAACGCACCAGCGGTGGCGCGTTAGGTGTGTGACGGTCACTGGAAGGACCGTCACATTCCCTGCTAGAGGGCCTTTTTCCTTTGCATTCCATGGCTCTCCCACTTTGGCCAAAAGGGCCTACAATCAATCCTAATGGGTTCGTAGACCCATTTTCTACCCCCATTCCCACATGCATACACGTAAAAAACTATAAAAATTAAAAATTGGAAGATTAGGGTGGGCGGCCTACCTCTCGGTCTTGGCCCCTCTTCCTCTTCTTTTCTTGTTCCTTAGGCTCTCCCTCGTCCATGGGGATTTCCCCTTGGTCCTCCTCGGCCGTGGGAACCTCTCTTTCCACCGTTGTTGGCCCCCTCGCCCTAGTTTCTTCTTCCATAGGCCTTGGCACCTCCTCTCGTTCTATTCGGAAGTGGAGGCGTCGGATGGCCTTCTTCTTCCCTCTCTCCCTCTTCTTCAGCGGCGGTGGAGGCTCGTCACCGGCCATTTTGTCGGTGGTCGTGGGTGGTCGCCGGTGGTCTTCTCGGGTTGGGGTGTGTGGGCGTTTGAGGGCGATTGAGTGTTGAATGCTTGAATGAGGCCATGGGCTGTTCGGTTTTTTTTTTTTGAACGCTCAGGAAATGTGACGGTCTGTCGTCTGACTGTCACACTCTCTGACGCGTACTATTCGGACCGTTACATGAATTTGAACTGTTTCATTAGAGAATGTGAACCGCTTAGTTTATGACGGTTTTTCCATGGCCGTTACTTTATGTGACGCCCTCTAAGTAGACCGTTACAAACTTGCAAGTTTCTTGATGAATGAAATAGTCTATTTGATGTTTAAATGATTGCATTTTCTGCCATGGCACATATTATTAATGCTTCTAACACGTATGAATGGTTATGCCTTGATTTATACTCATATCAATTATTGGCTAACCTCTTTCTCCTGAATGAAGTTATGAATAACAATACGCTTTGCCGTTCGTCAGGCAGGTAAGTCAGGTATTGTATCTCTTTCCCTTAATCAATTAATGCATTACTATATGTTACCTATGATATATTATCTCGAGAACCGGCTGGTCATTCGTGTGTTCCAGGATCTGATGTTCCCCTTAAACAAAAATGATGATGATCTAAGTTCACATGTTTAATCATTGGATAGGCCGTTATGTTGGAAAAATTTGGGGACGATGGTTCTGTCTTGCACGCCGTGGTTGCAGATAGTGTCCTGACCCTGGTTTCTCCAGCTTAGCAATATTATTCTTGAGTATCTTGATATTTTATCTTTCTTTGCATTCGTTTTAAAGATTTCTTTTTCTTTAGCCCAGCATGCATCATACGCATCTTTTGAACATTCATGTGCTTCATCTGTTCAAGGTATCTCGATGTTGGTGAATAGATGTATTCTTGATCTCGAATGAGGAGAATCATTCCACTCTGAATTAGAAGGTTTCCTTTGATCTCGTCGCTCGTTTTGGTTGGCTGAAGAATCCTGTCTAGAGTTTAGACTGTTCTCTTTCCTTTCCGTTGCCTCCGGTGGCAAGCCGTGTTTCCTTTCCTTAGTTGTTAGTTCCTCCAGACATGCATCCTTTGGTTGGCTTTTTTCCTTGTGATCAGTTCGAAGTTTTTCAGAAAATTCCTACCGCTTGTTGATAAAGAACGGGTGTCGTTTACCTTAACGCCCACTTTTTCGCTTCACTCCGCTTCATTTCCGCTTTATCTCCATGTTCCATTTCATTTCCGCTTCACCTCCACTCGCTCCCCTGCAAAGAGGGTGTTAAGGAGGGGCATCTGTTGACACCCATTTTATGACCAATAAGTTGGGTCATCTCCTTGTTTATCCATATGATGCTCCAAGTTGTTCACTCTTCATTGAGTTTCCTTCGTCGGTTTGAAGCATGTTTCTTGGGTCTTCTCTCCTTGGTTGAGTGTGGTTCCTTGTGGCTTTTTCATTGGATGAAGCTTAGCAAGCTCTTATCAATTTTGATCCTCATTGTTAATAACGGTCCTCACTGGGGGCGTTACTTCAATATAACGCATGATTCCTGGGCCGTTACTTATTTGAAGAGTCCTAAAGTTTAAGGCCTTTGTTCTAAAGCTTATCCTCTTGCTTATCCGTTGAATGTAACGGTCTGTCGTGCAGCCGTTATTTATTCCAACGCGTCCAGCCTTGGCCGTTACTTTCCTTCGAGAGTCCAACTTGTTTGATCTTCTTCCTGTTGATCTATCTCTTTTGAGATAAGGTTGAATGTAACGGACTTTCCCTGGCTCGTTATTTTCATGTAGCGGTCTATCGACCAGCCGTTACATCCAACAGAGAGTCCTGGCAGTTCAGGCCTTTTCTATGCTACTCCGTGGTCGAGATAAGAGCTTGAATTATTGATTTCTCTTCCAAATCTGATCCTCAGAACCTTCTGTTCGTTTCTATGGACTCTTGGTGATATTATCTTCAAGGATTTGCTAAGAGTTATCCTCTTATCTTGCTGGATTATCCTCTGCTCGACCGGAGAGTTTGAGGGTCTATAAATAGCACCCTTAACTTCATGGCCCGAAGGAGGAAGATCTGGAGTTCGCGTCAAAGTGCTGCCGTATTCTGGAGTCACATCCGACCAAGGAGAATTATCTTTCACGTTCATCTGCTTCACGGTGAAGGGAGTATTCGTTCAATTGGTTTTCAAAGTTCATCATTACATATTGTGTTCTTCCTCATCTCCTTTTCATCAAAAGCATTGTCCCTCTTTCTTTTTCCACGTTCTCCCTGGTTTTTCATCATCTAAACATCCTCCTATCTTTTTAAAATGCCTAGAGGGGTTAAAAAACCAAAACTTCCCCGGTACTTTCTTTTCCTTTTGCATGCTATTGAGTTTATTAAAAAATTGATGCTATATTGTTTAAAGGGCTAATTTGGGTCTGTTTTCTTGTGTATTCACGTTCTTTGGGCATGTTTACAGGTTCACCACACGAGGCCCAAATCTTCTGGCCGGCTGGAAGAGTTGGAGTTAAAAGAATCCACAAGCTATTACTGCAGGTTATTTGACGGTCTTGTTCAGGCGCATCAGATTCATATAGCGGTTCATCGAGCGACCGTCACTTCCCAGTGACGCGTGGACTTTCGACCGTTACATTCTGTTGATCTGCAGATTTCCCTGATTTTCTCTCTCCCGTGGGCGGGTGCTTCATCCACCTATTTCCAAGGTATTTTCAAGTCTTTGGCTTGTTTTTACTTTGGTGGCGATCACGTTCTTTCTTGGTATTGGGCATTAGTTTTCTCTCCATCTCATATCTCTTATTCTCTTTCCTTGCTCCACCCTTGCGGTGTGTTTTTATTTGCTTTTGCTCCATGCCCCGGCGTGTATTTTTCTTTATTTCCTTAGTTTAGTTTGATGATTGAGATAGCATGCCCATGCTAGAGCTTGTTCTGGTTGCCTAGGTTCATGGTTCGCATGTCCTTGGGTTGATTGAGATCTTTGATTTTTGCCTATCATCTTTATTGCACATAAAACAAAAAGAAGAAGAGAAGCAAAATAAATCAACAACAGCATGCTAGTAAATGACAACTCAAGTTTTTAGAATCAACACTTGTCATCTAAAGGTATCACCAAGTGACAAAATGGCCATTGCATGAGTTGATAAGGATGAATTGCCTTGGTTCAGGAGACAAGATTGGAAGCCTTCAATTACTAAGATCACCAACCTCGTGGAGGTTGATATTTCAGGTTTTACTTTCTTACCTTTACCTTTGAGAATCCTTTTTCTTCCAAGTCTTTAACCTATTGAACCCATCCTTTGTTAATAGAGATGCACACTTTTCACACCATGTCTTGGATACTATCAAGATCACTTCCTATCTCCCGGTGGTGGATTGAGAAAATTTTTATCATTTTCATCATTGCAAGATATTCCTCATTTGATTCAAGCTTGGTCACGGCCAGCCCATCAGCACTTAGATTTTGGGAGTGTAATCTGCATTCAAGAAGAACAGAGTTGATTTGTCAATTTCGATTCAAATTGATTAACAATGACATGACAAATTAATTTTAACAACCAACATCCCCTAGATAGCTCTAGATGTAATGCATGACTCATGTGTGAACCTAAACATTAATCCCATATGATTAATGTGGTTGCTCCCCCTTAGTGTGTGCATGAATACAAGATGTTCAGTAACAGTCCAATGCCATATGTAGCCTTTTGAGTAAATGACTCATAGTACCAGGCGGAGAACTTAGATCCGAAGATCACCTCACGCGTAGTGATAGCTTTCAGATAGGCGTAACCTACCCTTCCACTTCTCACCATTTGATATACTATGTAGTCAAGGATGATGAAGGCAGGAGGATTGCTATGCATTATGACATGAATTCACAATGTTCAACTTATGCAAGACAGTACGTGAAAGGGTGTATGCAAACATAAAATATGTAGTGAAGTCATGATCTGAAGAATCTTCAAGCTTTCCTACAACAAGATACTATATGGCAAGTGATATGTGCACAAATATGCAAACAACTATGAATGAAATGCATGTGCAGACATATGTAAGATTACATGACTATATGACTCAGAGTAAGTCAAAACATGACAGAGTCATTACAGAAAGTAGGAGGGATATCACCTGATCTTCAAATCTAATTTTTGATTTTTATTCCAACCTGACTTATGCCACTTAGCTCATGTGCTTTACCCTCTTGTTGAAAACAAATTTCATACTTTACACTCCATGGCACACCTGCAAAATAGATTTCTTATTTGACATTCTTAGATACCCAAACCATCTTGGGTCCTTGTGGGTTAGCAGCATCTTTGGCACGTGGCTTCCACTTCTTACCAACACTCAAATCATCATTTTCCTTTAGAAAGCACCCACACATGTTATGCCCAAATTTACCATAGTAACGACAACATGGCTTCAAGTGCTTAAAGGCATGAAAATCATTTGAGACATGTGACGTCACATTCACTCTTCTCATTTGGTTGACCATTTTGTACATTTGAGCATGATGTGTTGAATGAAAACTCTTTTTCTTTGTTAGTAGCCAGCAGTGTGAAATTGTGTGACCTCTTTTATCACAATGATTACAATGCATGGAAGGTTTTGTGGTGAATGCTTTCTTTGTATTTTTCAAACCAGCCTGATTTCTACATGATCTCAAATCATCATTCTTCATAATGAAACAATCATGCATCATGTGTCCAAGTTTTTCACAGTAAAGACATGAGACATTTCTTTTCTTAGATGCATGGAAGTT
Organism: Amorphophallus konjac; assembly: GCA_022559845.1. NCBI lineage: Eukaryota > Viridiplantae > Streptophyta > Magnoliopsida > Alismatales > Araceae > Amorphophallus > Amorphophallus konjac. Next base: position 102,481,972 of record CM040121.1, read on the forward strand.
TACATGAATGTTTCTAGCATGCACATCCTGGACATCCACACTCTTTTTCAGATTTGATTGAGTTCTTGACATGGTGTGTTCATGAGAGCGAGATGTAGAGGCGCTGGGTGCACAAGTGGTATGAACAAAAGAAGTGTGTAGCTTACTCTCAAATTTCTTTTTGTTCACTAGATCAAAACCCAGCCCTTCTTTTTGAAAGTTCACTTTCATGCCCAGTAATTTATCCAAGTTTTCTTGGCCATTTACAAATTTAGACAATGAACCATTCAAGTCAGAAATTTCTTTTTCAAGAGATGAAATGTATAATTCAGAGGACGCCATCTTATTTTCACACGAATTGATTTGTTCATGTAACGTAGCATTTATGGTTTTATGACTTTCTATTTCTTGCAACAAGGCATGAACTTTTTCAGATTCATCAATATTCACAAATTTTCCTTTTTCAAAAGTAAGCAATCTTTCAGAAATGGCCTTGTTCAATTCCTTCAGTTTCTCATTTTCTTTAACAAGCTTTTCATCATGAATCAGTTCATTTATGAAGGTTTGATCATCGGCCACAGAATTCAGCTTCACAGTCATCTCCTTATTTTCATTTCTTAAGGAACAAATTTGATCTTTGTGAAATTCAATGTCAAACACATGAGCCTCAATCATTTCCTCTAGATGTAAGCATTTTTTACAAGAGGAATTACACTTATTTTGTTCGGCATCCTTTTTCAATTTTTTGTTTTTAGATTTTAGCTTCTTGTATTTTTCAGCAAGATCATCATATGCAATCAACAAATCTTCATAACTAACTTCATCTTCATTATCGGAATCAGAATTTTCCTTTGAGCTTGATTCAATTTGCTGATCACTCCCTTGATCGCTCGTACCTGCCACAAGGCATTGATTTTCATGCTCTTCCCGGACTTTCGTCAAGCCATCCAAGATATCCTTTGCGGACCTGCAATGGGAGACAAAAGGAAACTGATTAGAATTGACTGCAGCAATAAGTAATTTTAGAGTCAAACAATTTTGATCATGTTTAAGTTTTTAATTTACAGTCCAGACATTTTTATCTTTAGGCAATTCATAAGGACAATGTGAAATAAGCTTCCATAGCTTAGGGTCGTATGAATTGACTAGACTATACATCCTTCCTAACCACAAATCAAAATTGTAACCATCAAACACCGGTGGAGAACTCAAAGTTTACGTAATGGTGGTCATTGATCTGGATCACTCTAGATCGTTAGATCTATGAAATTAGAGCGTTGGCTCTGATACCAATTGAAGTCCCGCGATCAATGACACCCAAGAGGGGGGTGAATTGGGTGATTACCAATTTTAGGAAAACTTTTGGCCTTTTATAAAATATGTGATACAAAGCTAGTTAGGAGATGCAAAGCTATTTGAACACAAATTAGATTTAACAAACTTTATATGATAAGATATAGATTAAGCAAGATAGACGAAGATAAATCCAGAACAATAATTTAAACTAACGTTTATGTAGAATGGAGATAGAGGAAATGGAGCAAACCACACAATACAAGCACAATGCACAGCGGTTTTTAAGGTGGTTCGGATGCACGACGGCAATCCTACGTCCACCCCTCACCAAACCCGGTGAGGCTTCACTCGGGGATAAATCTCTAAACGGAGACGACGCTCCAACCCTACACGCAGGACGAAACCTTTACACACACACGGGGACGCGCAGCAATACACACATACACGGAGACAATGTCTCCAATATGATCCGACAACCGGATCACAACATACGCTGCGACAGAAGCAGCACTCCACACACAAATACTATGATCTGAATAAAACCACACAACAGACGTAGATCTAAGAAGACCTACGCACACAAGAATCAAAAATAACACACACACACGACCACGGATCCAACACGATCCACACACACACAGATTCTTCAGTTTATGATGAACACAAATACAATACCCAAAACATAAATATGATGAGGCTTAGTTTAGAAAACTCCTATTTTGGGTTCCCCTTGAATGCATGTTACGGATCTTGAACATATCTTCAATCTTCACTTGAACACCTCCTCTTGATCTCCACTTGAATCCCCTTGGATGGCTTACTTGCTTGCTTGATTGCTTCTTCTTCTTTCTTCCTTGAGCAATCTTCCTTTGAATCCTTGCTTCCTTGCTTGATTCTTTTCCTTGGAGGATGTTGGCTTCAGATCTACCTTCAATAGGTTGAGGATGGATGAAGAACACTTGCTGCACGGAGTACTGTTCATGGCTACAGTACTTCTCCTCTTCCTCCACTTGGATAGCCTCTCCTTTGATCTCCCTTGAAGCCATCTTAGTTGATTAGGGTTTGTAGCACCAAATGAGAGTTTTATAACTCTTGAATGGCCCTTTGGACAAGCCCCAGACCAGATCCACGAAATCTGGTGTAATTGGGGGCAAAAGGATTAAAGAAATGGGTGGAAAGACCACCCTTCGAACTTGAACTAAAAGTCAACAAAAGTAGGCCTCGGAGCTGGCGGTCGACCTACAGAGGCCAGCGGTCGACCGCCAGGGGCCAACCTGTAGCTGTGTGGCTGCTGGGAAAAAAGGTCGACCGCTAGGTCCTGGCAGTCGACCGCCAGGTTTACAGGTTCCCAATTTTCAGTTCTGTGATTTCAGGTCGACCGCCAAGGGTCCACAGGTCGACCGCCAATCTTCAAACCAATGGCTCTTGACAGTAAATGACATATATCACCTGTTTTGGATTGCAGAGGAGCAGGGTGCTTATTCACAAGTTTAGTTCGCCAGGTGACGGCCATGTGTTTGATCCTGCAAGCAAGATAATTAAGGTTAATACCATGCTTGTTCACATTAAAGAGGTTATGAAACCTCTTGCCTCTTGTAAAAATAATTCAATCAAGCATGAATCAAGACCATGTACCATTGCCATTTGCCATCTCAAACGTATTTAAACATGAATGTGCAATCAACCATAAGTTTAGTTATCATCACTCAATCACACATTAAGTTTAGTTATCATCAAAATCATAACGCCAACAATCATCAAAACCATAACTCAACAGTTCGAAGACCACGTCTGCCTCATGACTGTTCTTCTTTTTTTTCTTTCTTTTCTTCTTCTCTTATGTAAAGAGGCGGGTTCGAAGACCATATCTGCCTCTTGTGTCTTTTCTTTCTTTTCTTCTCTCCCTCTTTTGTGTGAAGCAACGGGTTCGAAGACCACGTCTGCCTCATGACTGTTCTTCTTTTTTTTTCTTTCCTTTCTTCTTCTCTTATGTGACGAGGCAGGTTCGAAGACCACATCTGCCTCTTGTGTCTTTTCTTTCTTTTCTTCTCTTCTTCTCTTGTGTGGAGAGGCGGGTTTGTAGACCACGTCTGCCTCACGTCTCTTTTCTTCTCTTCTTTTCCCATTGATGCCTCCAGACTGGGACGTGATTCTCTTAACATGCCCCCAGGTTGGGTGTGGTCTCTCTGGCTTCAATACCCCCAGGCGGGGTGTATGTTCCTTCAAATCCCCCTAAGCCGGGGTGCATTCCTTACGGTTTCAATGCCCCCAGGCGGGGTGGATTCTGCTTCTTTGCTTCTATGCCCCGCGCGAGATGTATTCTGCTTCTGGTGCCCCTAGAGTGGAGTGTATTGCTGCTTCCGATGCCCCCAAGGCGGGATGTAATTCTTACTTCTTATGCCCCCGAGGCGGGGTGAATTCTTCTTCTTTGCTTATGTGCTCCCATATCGGGGTGTATCCCTTTCTTCATGTGCCCCCCCTAAGCTGGGGAATGTTGTTTGTTCTGCTTCAGATGCCCCCGGGGGGTGCATGTTGCTTCATGGACTCCGAGCCTGGGGTATACTCCTTCTTCAAATGCCCCTAAGTTGGGTTGGACTCTTTTCTTCTTATGCTCCCAAGGCGGGATGTAGTTTCTTCAAATACCCCTACGCCGGAGCGTATTTTTTTTATGGCTTCTATGCCCCCAGGCGGGGTATGTTTCTTCTTTAAATACCCCTAAGCCGGGGTGTATTCTTCTCTTTCTTATGCTCCCGAGATGGGATGTAACTTCTTAAAATGCCCCTAAGCCGAGGCGTATTCTTCATGGCTTCTGTGCCCCCAGGCGAGGTATGTTTCTTCTTCAAATGTCCCTAAGACAGGGTGTATTCTTCTCTTTCTTATGATCCCGAGGCGGGATGTAACTTCTTCAAATGCCCCTAAGCCAGGGCGTATTCTTCATGGCTTCTGTGCCCCCAGGCGAGGTATGTTTCTTCTTCAAATACCCCTAGGCCGGGGTGTATCCTTTGTCTCACATGTCCCCCGAGTCGGGGTGCAACTCCGTTTCTTCTTATGCTCCCAGGTCGGGGTTGATTCTTCTCACGTGCCCCTAGGGCGGGGTGTATTTCTCTTCATGTTCCCCCATATCGGGATATATTTCTTCTTCAAATATCCCCAAGCCGGGGTGCATTCTCGCTGCTTCTTATGCCCCAGGGCGGGGTGTACCTCTCTTCATGTGCCCCTAAGTCGGGGTGCGTCTTCTACTTAGATGCCCCCAGGCGGGGGTATGTTCTGCTTCTTTTACCCCCTCACGGTGGGACGTATTTCTGTTCATATGCCCCCAGAGTGGCGGTGTAGCTTTTCTTCATCTGCCCCCTAGGTCGGGGGGTATGCCTCTTCGCTTATGTGCCCCCAGGCGGGGTATGTTTCTTCTTCAAAGGCCCCTGAGCCGGGGTGTAGCTTTGTTGTCTGTTGTGCCCCCGAGTCGGGGTGGATTCTCTTCATGTGCCCCCGGGAGCGGGGTGTATATTTTTTGCCTCTTATGCCCCCATGGCAGGGTAGATTTTCTTTTTTTTTGTGCCCATAGGTCGGAGTGTATTTTGCTTCATGTGCCCCCATGGCGGGGCACATTTCTTCTTCAAATGCCCCTAAGCCGGGGTGAGTTTCTCTCTTTGTGTGTCCCCAGGCGTGGTATAGTCTTTGCTTCTCATGTCCCCATAGCGGGGTGTAGTTCTTCTTTGAATGCCCCTAAATCGGGGTAAATTTTGAATATCCCATAACCTGGGGTGAATTCTTCATGGATTCCATGCCCCCGTGGCGGGGTATGTTGCTTCTTCAAAGGCCCCTAAGTCGGGGTGTAGCTCTGCTTCTTCTTATGACCCCAGGCCGGGTTAGTTTCTTCCTCTTATGCGTATGTGCCCCCAAGCGGGGTGCATTCCTTTCTTCATGCGCCCCTAAGCCGGGGAATATTGTTTGTCCTGCTTCAAATGCCCCCAAGGGGGGGTGTATGTTGCTTCATGGACCCCGAGGTCGGGCTGTATTCCTCTTCATGTGCCTCGGACCCGGGGCATATTTTTCTTTATGTGCCCACAGGCCAGGGCACAGCTCTTTGTCTTCATGCCCCGAGATCGAGGTATATTTCTTGCCTCTTATGCACCCCTGGCGGGGTATATTTTTTGATGCCCCTAAGCCGGGGCGTAGCTTCTGCCTTACATGTCCCCCGAGTTAGGGTGGGTTTCTTCGTTTGTATGCCCCCATGCGGGGTATGTTCCTTTCTTTGTGTGTCCCCCGGCCGAGGTGAGTTTCTTCTTCAGATGCCCCTAGGCGGGGTATATTCTTTATAGCTTCTGTGCCCCCAGGCGGGGTGTGTTGCTTCTTCAAATGCCCCCCTTAAGCCGGGGTGTCTTCTTTTGGCTTCCATGCCCCCAGGCGGGGTGTGTTTCTTTTTCAAATGCCCCCTGAGCGGGAGTATGTTTTGCTTCTTGGTGCCCCCACGGTGGGGTAGATTCTTCTGTTTCTTATGCCCCCAAGTCGGGGTGAATTCTGCTTCTTTGCTTCTATGCCCCCAGTCGGGGTGTATTTGCTACTTGTGCACCTTTCTTTGTGTACCCCCAGGCCGGGGTTAATTCCTTTCTTCTTATGCCCTCGTGGCGGGGTATGTCTTTTGCTTCATGTGCCCCCACGGCAGGGTACCTTTCTTCTTCAAAGGCCCCTAAGTAGGGGAATGTTGTTTCTTCTTATGCCCCCAGGCTGGGGTAGATTCTCTTCACGTGCCCCCGAAGTCGGGGTGTAACTTTTACCTTATGTGCCCCCGAGTCAGGGGTGTAATTCTTCTTCTTCTACCCCTCAGGGGGGGGCGTATTTCTCTTCATATGCCCCCAGAGCGGGGGTATGTTTTGCTTCTAGTGCCCCCAAAGTGGGGTGTATTCTGCTTCTGGTGCCCCCAAGATGGGGTGTATTGTTGCTTCTGATGCCCCCAAGGTGGGGTGTAATTCTGCTTCTTATGCCCCCAGGCCGGGGTGTATTCTGCTGCTTCTCATGCCCCTATATCGGGGTAGACTTTTCTGCTTCTTCTGCCCTAGGGTGGGGTACATTTCTCTTCGTATTCCCCTAAGCCAGGGTGTGCTTCTTTTTGTTTCATGTGCCCCCATACGGGGTAGAGTCTTGGCTTCTTCCGCCCTCATGGCGGGGTGGAGTATGCTGCTTATGCCCCTGTGGCGGGCTGTATCTTTTGCTTCTCATGCCCTCGTGCGGGGTGTATGTTTCTTCTTCAAATTCTCCTAAGTCTGGGGTGTATTCTTTATTTCTTATGCCCCCGGGCCGGGGTGAATTCTTTGTTGCTTCCTATGCCCCCATGGCAGGGGTATACTTCTTCGTCAAATGCCCCTGAGCCGGGGTATACTTTTTTGTTTCGTATGCCCCCAGACCGGGGCAGATTCTCTCTTCATGTACCCCTAGGTCAGGGCGTACCTTCTTGCTTCTTATGCCCCCAAGGCGGGGTGTAGCTTTTCTTGCATCTTATGCCCCCATGGCAGGATATACTTCTTCTTCTTATTCCCCGTGGTGGGGTATATGCATGCTCTCTTCGGGAGTGGTGGCCGTGCTTAGCCTCATTGCTATAAAGCATTCCCCACAACGGGTAGCAATTCATCAAGCTATAATTGTGGTTTGTTGGATCTTCTAACAGCCACTCGAGGGGCCGTCTTGTGCTGAATAGAGGCAGCAGGAAGGTGGAACGGAATGCACCACGGACTTGGACCCTCCTAGAGTCGGGCGGGATGCCAGCCTTCTTCTTATCCTTTTTGGTCGGCGGTGCTTGCCAATTTTTTTCTTTTTGTCCTTTCTTTTCTTCTCTTTTCCCTTTTCTCTTCTTGTGCATAATAGACCAAGGTGGGTACGCAAGAGAGCACTCACCCCCTCAGGGAGGGGATGAGTGGTTCGCTCCACCGCATCAATCCCACAGTGGTAATCTTTGTTTAGCACGGGTGTCGACGGATATGGCCGTACAACTCTCTCCCGCCAATTATGTCTCTTCTATTTTGCTTCTTTCTTTTGCACTTTTCTTCTTTCCTTCTTTTCTTCTTTCTCTTCTAAGGGAAAGGGGGCTTGATTTCCCCTCCCTTCTTTTCTCGTTCTCTCCTTTTTTTAAGGGGCCTTCATAGTTCCTGGAAGCTGCATGTGCCCCGGAGTAGCGTCCTCGAGGCCACAAAGACAATTGCGCCTAGTCCATCTTTTCTTCCCATAGGGCTGGCGAAGACAACACCTGCAATTCATCAAAGCAGACAAACAATGTTTATTAGGAGGCCATGAGGACCTGAATCTCGGCGAAGAGATGAAGGGTGGTTTAGGTCCCACCGGGCGTGCCAGACTTGTGGATGCACTTTTCGACACATCTATTTGTGTATTCTTCTGTTCGTTCGTTTATTGTGCTTTATTAGGTTCATTAAGTGTGTGGGCGTGCCAGTCACGAAGTGACAATTTGTTCGGGCTCCGAAGAGCCCATGGTGCGATCGATCTGACTCGGTCAGACGATTGTGTGGTTCGGGTCGGGGCCAAAACCCGCCGCGCCATAAAGGTCACGACGTCATTTACATCTCCCATACGAGGGAACACCCTTGATTAATCACCGGGAATCAGAGCCTCATGGCCAGGAAATTAATTGCATAAAAGGCCAATTAGGACGCATCGAAATCCCCGTACGGGGGTGAAAAGAAAACGTTCGAGATCCTGTCGGTCATGTGCTACCATTTAATGTTTGGACGAATGTCCGGCTCGAGAAAAGCGCAATCGTCACGGGAAAACTGGAGCGTATATATGCCGGGGTACGGCAAATTTATTGTTCGGAGGAACTGGAAGCATTCGGTTAAATCCCGGTTAAAACGGTCAGAAACTAACAAATTTGTCAGTTCAGCGCAAGATCAAACCGTGACCATACTGTGGTGGGCCCCCCGCGGTCGCAACAAAACTTGCATAAGCATCATTAATATTTCCGGTGCAAAGGGGCAACGGGGGGAGTGTCCTGAGATCAGACCCCAGAACCAAAGGCATGTTCAAAGGGAACGGGCTATAGTGCGAGGATATGGGTCAGACAATGACCATAATTGGGACGGACCGAGGTCTAAGCGTGACCCGTGAAGGCCTTGTCAATATCCCCATGCGAAGGGTCCGAGGATGATGAGGATGACTTCATTCTATTCAGATTTTTGTCGGTCATTCACCGACCTTTTCATGTTCGGAAATGGGTCCGTAATAGAAATGCGACAGAAATCAAGGTGAACCCATTTGAATGTCTGCCGAACGTGTGGCAATTTTAGTAGTGGCTCGGAAGGGATCCGGCCTGAGAAGCGGGTCCGGTGTAATCGGAATGTCGGCCCAAGGTAAGGTCGGGCATGGCCATTTCGGGATAACCCCCAAGACTCGGGCCCAGCCTGCAAGGGCGGCACTGTTGTTCCTTCAGCACAAGGTCATGGGAGAGACGGGACTGCAATGTAGATTTTATCATTTATTATTAGTTTATTATTATTATTTTTATCGCTTATCCCATTTTTATGCATTTTTTTTGGTGAGTTTATTATTTTCTTTCTATTCGCTGCACAGGTTTTCCATCTTCTTTGAAGTTTATTTGCCATGTATTCAGATTTATTTGTCTATTGTAATTCTCATTATTATTATTACCATCGTCATTATCATTACCCTTTCTTATTACTATTCCTTCTATTTGGATCATTATCGTTATTGCATTGCCCCCTTTTTGTTGACTGTTTTTTTTATCGCCCACGGACCATGAGATCTTCTCCTGTCCATTATTACCCCTTTCTTATTATTATCCCCCTTTTATTATTATTCTTGTTGTTTATTATCTTGATTAGGATCACCCCCCCTTTTTATTATTATCGTTACATAAATTTCCTCCCTTTTCATCATTATTATTACTATGTTCACCCTCTTCTGATCGGAGGTATGGTGGAGTAGAGATTGAGCGTGCCGTTGAGAGGCTGAGGGGCGCACCGCTGGAGAATAGAAAGTGTGCCGTTGGAAGGTGTACCACTGGAAGGGTTGGAGGAGTGCATTGCTGAAGGGTAAAGGGGAGTGTACCGCTAGAAGGTTGAGGGAGGTGTACCGCTGGAGGGTTAAGAGGTGTACCGCTGGAAGGTTAAGGGGAGTGTACTGCTGAAGGATTAGGGATGTACTGCTTAGAGAGCAAAGGGGAGTGGGCAGTGTGCCGCTGGGTGGAACCGAGTTCAAGGGAGGGTCCCTCGTTCATGCAATTCTGATGAAGAATCTCATATGGTTAAGCTTTCAATCTTCCCGTCACGTGATTGAGTCCCCAGTCATGTTCAGTGGTGCGGTTCTCTGAATCTTGCATTGTTCCCCTGTCTTAGTTGGAATGTTTTATTATTGCTCATTTTTTATTTGTTTGTTGCTTCCTTTTGTCCTTTAACATATTGTTATTTCTGACAAAAATTCGGCAGCATCTCCCCTTGACCCGAGATGGAAGGGGATAACAAGGGACATGCCCACAAGGAGTGGCATGAACCAACAATTTGAGGTGTGTGCCTAGGCAGCCACCTTTGAGAAAACTTCGAAAAACTTGGAGAAAACACCGAATGAGAAACAACTTAGGCTGACATAGACTGGGGATGCACCGGGTGAATGTATCTAAGGGAAGCTGTGGTACTCAGAGGCAGACAATGGGGAGCCATGAAGAAAGTAAAACATCGAGAAATGCAGACATAGAAGAGTTATTTGTAGGAAGATATAGAAAATATTCGCAAACTTTTCTTCTATTCCTCATAAAAAAGGAGGAGAAATACATGGGCTAGTACATTGCAGGGGGGAGAGAATGAAAATAGAAGTACATTGGGGGGAAATAATGGAGCATCCGCTCCTTCCTCTCTCTTCTCTCTCCTTCTTCTTCTCTTCCTTTTTCGCACACAGTCGGTGGCAGACGGAGCAGCAAGGGGGAGCAAGAGCTTCTCCTTCCCTCTCTCTTTTCTCTTCTTCTTCTTCTCTTCCTTCTTTTCACGGGGTCCTCCCTCTTCCTTCTTCAGCCCTCTGGGAGGCCTCATTTATACAGATGGACGTGAAATCGTTTCTTCACTGTATTAGAAGTCCAGGTCTCTATCATACCGGATGGCTTCCTACAGTGCAAGGCAATGAGCTGTCGGCCAAAAAGGTGAGACTACTGGTCAAAAGTAGTCCTTTTGTCAGACAGAAGGACTGCTATAGTGCTCGACCTGCTACAGTGCTCGACATGCTACAGTGCTCTGCCTGCTACGGTGCTTGGACTTTTCCTTCTTCGATAGCTCGGTCTGCTACAGTGCTCGGACTGCTATAGTGCTCGGCCTTCTTCTTCAGTAGCTCGGCCTGCTACACTGCTCGGACTTATTCTTCTTCAGTAGCTCAGCCTGCTACAGTGCTCAGTCATGCTGCATTGCTCTCTCCAGGTTCGGTTGCTACAGTAGCACGACCTTCTTCAACTTTAGCTCGGTCTGCTTCAGAAGCTCGGACTGCTACAGTGCTTGGTCTGCTATAGTGCTCGGACTGCTATAGTGCTCGACACGCTACAGTGCTCGGCTCTGCTACAGTGCTCGGTACACTACGATGCTCGGCCTTGCTACAGTGCTCGGCACGCTATAGTGCTCGGCCATGCTGCAATGCTCGTCAAGCTATAATGTTCGGCCATGCTACAGTGCTCGGCACGCTACAGTGCTCGGCCCTGCTACAGTGCTCGGCCCTACTCAGTGCTCGGTCTTGCTACAGTGCTCGGCCCTGCTACAGTGCTCGGCCACGCAACAGTGGCCGGGCATGCTGCATTGCTCTCTCCAGGCTCGGTTGCTACAGTAGCACGACCTTCTTCAACTTTGGCTCGGTCTGCTTTAGAAGCTTGGAATGCTACAATGCTCGGTCTGCTATAGTGCTCGGGCTGCTACAGTGCTCGGCACGCTACAGTGCTCGGCTCTGCTACAGTGCTCGGTGCACTTCGATGCTCAGCCTTGCTACAGTGCTCGGCCATGCTGCAAATGCTCAACACGCTGTAATGTTCGACCATGCTACAGTTCTCGACACGCTACAGTGCTCGATCTTTCTACAGTGCTTGGCCCTGCTATAGTGCTCGGCCACGCAACAGTGCCCGGGCATGCTACAGTGCTCGGCCACGCACTGTAGTGGAGAAGCCAATGAGGTGTGTCGTTGGAGAGGTCAATAAGTGTGTCGTTGGAGAAGGCACTTGGGTATGTCGTTGGAGGAGCTGAAGAAGTGTGCCGTAGAAGGGACTTGAAAAGGGGTGTGCCACTAAAGGGGCATAGGGAATGTGCTGTTGAAGGGGCACAAAGGGTGTGCCGCTGGAGGGCATGAACTAGTGTGACGTTGAAGGGGCACAAGGGTGTGCCGCTAGAGAACCCTTAGGGGCGTGCCGTTGGAGACCACCTTAGGCGTACTGTTGGAGGGCTTGGGGTTTTCTTTAGGAACTTCAGCAACCGTGAGCTCACTTTTCTTTGTCATTTTTAATGCGCCCGTGCAAGTGCAAGGACTTGATGGACGGTAGTATTCCCCGGGGTCTTGGGCATTCAGTCCCTCTGGGATCTTCTTTCTTCAGCTCTGTATCTGATGCAGAAGCCGGAGAATGTGCTGACATGAATTTTTACGTGTCCACAAGGGGGCAGCCACGATCCCAATGCAGATGATGACACTCCCGAGTCATCTGCTAAGCCCCGCATCAGTGGGAGTCATGACTCCAATGACGATAGTACACCGACAGGGTCGTCATCCCATAGTCGTGGCGGTTCTCGGGGTGATCAGAGAGTATAACAATAGTCAAGGCACAGGTCATGGGGGCCACGAACATGACGTATGGACAGAGGTGTAGCACTTCACACATGCCACACAAGATGAGGACTACGGTGCTCCACCGACAGGGGCAAGGTGGGCAGCTGATTATTGGGATCCATACTATGGAAGTTCTGTTGCAGACAGTACCAGCTATCAAGGTATGCTGTCAGATTTTGAGAGGATGAGCACACATGACTCTCAGAGATCTGGAGGTGAGTATGGACAGTCATGGCAGTATCACCCGATATATCATGATGATTCTGAGAGCAGTAGTTCATTCTTCCCATCATATCCATATCCTCAAGCCCATGCTTCAATGCCACAATATACCGAAGGATACTGTCAGCTCTCAACTACGCCACCGCCGGTCGTGTACTCATAAGGTTCCCAACAATATGAATACTACGTACGCATGTAATGGGAACGGTATGCAGGTTCCATGCACTATGAAGGCTATTTGTCCTATTTGTGGAGCACATATAATGTCCGATTGTTTGGAGATGGGATGTGGCCAAGTTTGGGCCCATATGATTAGGAGTATGTATCATTTATTTATATTTATAATTAACTATAAATTAATCATAAATTTCTTCATATCTTGAGTTTTACACTTGCCATTAAAGTTACTAATGTAAAAAATTTTAACATTTGCAGGTCATCATGGACGGACGACGTCACCCTGCCTGGGAGCATGTGTACATTGTTGAGCGTGATCGACATATGCACTGTAGATACTACAGACATCGCGTCACCGACATACACAGATTTACAGAGCATCTTGCGGGAGTGGGATGGGATTGCCGTGCATGCTCCTTAGTTCCAGAGAATGTCCGAGATTACTTTCGGACACAGTTACAGTGGTGGGTACACCGGGCCCACTACTCGGAGCCAATGCCACACCACCCCGACTGCACCGAGCTTATGGCTAGGAGACTCGTTTAAAGACTCAATGCCCTGAATACGTATCCGTACGTATGTGTGTATATATTGTGTGTATTTTATTATGGTGGTATTTATTTTTTAACCACCAAAGTATTTTATTTTTATTGAGACAACGTATTGTATTTTAAACCCACAAGTCAAAAGGTGGGTTGGTGGGTTTTGTTTTATCAGGCTTGGGTATAGATGTAATTAAGAAAGCTTGAGGGTTTGAAAGTTATGGCTTCCCCTATATAAGGGGGGGCTAATGCAAGGTTTTGTAGGATGAATTGAATGAGTTGCATCCTACGTGAGAGGATTTCCTCCCCTCTTGTTTCCTTCTCTCTTTTCTCCTTTGTGAGATTTGAGCGTCGCCCAGTGTGAGACCGCCCGGCGTGAGGCCGAGCTGCGTGAGACAGCAAGTTATCCCGTCCTATTCGTCCCCTCGGAGCTGTCGTCGATCCGTCCTCCGACGCCGTCCGCGTCAAATTTGGTATCAGAGCCCAACAACGGCGCCTCCATCGATCCCGACGTCCCCGTCATCTCCCCTCCTCTCTCTCGATTACTAGAAGTGAAAAAAAAAAGAGAAAACAGAAAAGGAATAGTTGAGTTTTATCTGTTGGGTGAGAGGAAGAAAAAAATAGAGAAAGGAAGAAAAATTTGAGCAAAAAAAAGAAAAAAAGAAAATCCCTACGTTCTTTCTCTCTCTCTCCCTCTGTTTCTCTCTCCCCGTGAACTTTCTCTCTCCGTTTCTCTCTCTCTATCTCCCTCTCTCTGTTAATCTCTCTCTCCCTCTGTTAATCTCGCTCTCTCTCTGTTATTATCTCTCTCTCCTGTTCTTTCTCTCTCTTTCTCGGTGCCCCCTCAACAGCCTGCCTCGGCGTCCTCGCGCCTCTACGCCCTCACACCTCGGCGTCCCCGCCCGCCTCAGGCGCTCGCCCGCGCCTTCGCTTGTGCCTGTGCCGCGGAGGCGCTCGCCCGTCTGCGCCTGCCACGTGGCCGCCTGCGCATGCGGCCCACGAAAACCACGCCCGACCGCCCACCTCGGTGCCTGCGACCGCACGCACCACGGTCTCCTCAGCTGTGTTTGCGCCCCGCCCGTGGCGCTCGCCGTTCAAAGCGCTGGTCGTCCGCACCCTCCCGCGCTTGGCCGCCGCATGGGTTGACCAGACCAACCCCGCGTGAAGAAGGGCGCAAGTCAAGAAAAGAGGTTAAAGTTTGAAAAAAAAGGGAAAGAGTGGTTGAAAAAAAAGAGGTTTGAAAGTTGTGTTAAACATATATATATAATATATATAATATATATATTTGAGGTATATATAATCTTATGTATATATCTATATATATTATTGGATTAATTGATCGTGGCACCTTGAACGACGGTTCGACTAGCACCCAAGTCGCCCGGCCGACACATAGCCCGTAGCTTACAGAGTGGAAGTACCCGAAAGTCTCCCTGCGTGGAGAAAAGTCTGGAATAATTTGTTCCCCTGTGCAGGAAAATTTTTGAAAGCGGATTTTGTAATAATTAAATCCTCCCTGCGCAGAGTGAATTCATCGTAACCGTGAAGCTTCGTCGACGCCATGCGGGCACGCACGTCCCCACTCGCCCTCGTTTCCGTTCGGAGTTAGACTTTTCAGTCTAGCTAGGTATGTGCTCCAATCACTTACTTTTAGTCTGTTTTAAATTGCCGCGCGACGAAGTGAGAGAGAGCCCGATCCATGCAGCCAGTCTCCTGAGTGCATCGCTGTCGGCGGAAAGCGAGAGCTTGCATGTACCTATCCTTTAAGCCTTAGAATTAATGCGTTAGAGCACCCTAATTGTCAAGAGGTAGTTCCACAACTACTCCGCCTACGGGCGATCAACTCTCCCTGACCGGTCCCTTCAAATTGACCCTTTGCCTATTAGCCAAAAAAATTCGGGTCTATAGCTTGCTAATTTTTTGTCTCAATATTGCATCATTTAGGTCCAAGCCCGTGCATACCACGTTGGTCTAGGAATTTATCAGGCCGTCTAGAGCACCCTTCAACGCTACCCATGGATCAAAAGAGTGTGACTGCTATGCTAGTCCAGCTCAAACACAACCTTATGGCCCACTTTGAAGAATCCATAGGCCAATTACGAGCAGAGCTAGATGAGAGGATCCAGGCTTTAGAGGAACGACTGGAGGGAGAGGAAGGAAAAGTGAATGGCCGCGGTGATCCCGTAGCCAATCCTAGGGAGGAAAGAGAGTAAGCCCACCAAAATTAGGCTCCCCAAGGTAGAGAGCAAGAGGCCCGTGCGCCTCGAGAGAGAGACCACGACGATGAAGATATCATCCTACGAAACGTCAAGATTGACGCTCCGAGTTTTGATGGGTCCCTAAACCCCGCCACATACCATGACTGGGAGACCGGAATGGATCAATATTTTGACTGGCATCGCCGCATGACCCCTGCTACAAGGGTGAGGTTTGTCAAAATGAAACTCCTAGGTCAAGCCAAAACCTACTGGTGTAACATTGAAAATCTACTAGCAATGAGATGAGAGGAGCCCATAAGCACGTGGGAAGAAATGAATGAGAAATTGGGGGAGAAGTATCTGCCACCCTCCTACCATCAGCATCTTTTAGACCAATGGCAGAAACTCACCCAAGATGGAAAGTCCGTGGACGAGTACATCGCCAAATTTGATGACTTCTTCCTTCGGAGTCGAGTCATGGAGGATGCCTCTGTCACCCTCTCATGATTTAGGGCTGGCCTACATGAGAGTATACAGTGGGACTTGTTCCTACGTGAGGTTAACACCCTCGAGCATGCCTATCAGGTCGCTCGAGATGTCGAGCGGTTTCAAAGGGTGGTCCCACCTCGTGTTTCCGCCACCGCCAGCCTGAACCTCGAAACCCCATAGTCCGCTACTCTGAGAGGCCTGGCCCTTCCACTTCCTATGTCCCTACTGCTACCCCACTTAGGGGTGTACGGCCCCTACTACTCCTTTCCCAAGGAACCCTTTACTTGCACCCGCTGCTGTGCCCAGGCTGGAGTACACTCCGCCAGTTGATAGGAGAGATGACAAGAGAAAGGTAGTCATCCCTAGCACCTCCCAACCAGTCCCTGTCTCGGGAATTCATTGCTTTAGGTGCCATAACCTAGGGCATGTTGCCTCTAATTGCCCCACCCGAGCCTTAGTCATCACCGACCCCCAGCCTGTGGAGCTTCCACCTCAGGAAGGAGAAGCCATTGAGAGGTATGAGGCCGATCCTGACCTCATCGCCCAGTTTGAGGAAATGGATGCAGGGTATGATGGAACGCATGTCGAGTACATGCAAGTGGGAGATATTACCAAGAGTTCAAACCAGGGAAGACTGGGTGTAGTTCGCTGCATCTTAATACACCCCCAGGAGGACGACTGGCATAGAACCTCCATCTTCCAAACATACATTATGGTGAAATCCCAACCCTGTAAGGTGATCTTTGACAACGGGAGATGTATCAATGCAGTCTCTTCAGACTTTGTCTCCCGTCTAGGTCTACCTATCCATCCTCATCCGAGGCCATACAACGTGGCTTGGGTAGACGACATGTCTATCCCAGTCACCACTACATGCGTCATCCCCATTCCCATCCAGTCCTACCAAGGACAGATCTTATGTGATGTAGTGCCAATGAAGGTTGGTAGCATCATCCTAGGACGATCGTGGATCTATGATGTAGACCTTACTACATTCGGTCGGTCCAATAAGTGTTCCTTCTCACACAATAGGAAGAAGATACAGCTGTACCCAGCACCCCTAAAAGTGACCCTGGGGAAGAGTTCCACCACCACCTCCACCCCCACTGGAACCCCCAAGGTTCAAGAGAGTCCTTGAACTTCCACTGAAGGGAAACTTCTCATTCCCTCTCCCCCTGCACCTATCACACCCGTTCCTAAGGCCCCTAAGGTTGGTTATGACCCGGTTATGATCCTTAACTTCATAGGTGTCTGTGAGCTGAATAGGGAGGTTGTCGAAGGTGCCCCTGTCTGGGCTGTTGTTGTTACCATCACCCCCGAAGAGTCCCGAGTCTTAGTCCCACCTGAGGTCCAGGTAATCCTGCAGGACTTCCAAGATATTTTCCCAGAGGACTTACCCTCTAGACTCCCTCCCATGCGTGACATACAACACACTATTGATCTTGCCTCCGGGTCCACCCTGCCCAACCTTCCCCATTACAGACTGAACCCCAAGGAGCATGTTGAGCTCCAAAGAATTGTCGAGGACCTTATCCAAAAAGGTTTCCTCAGGGTGAGCAAGAGCCCATGTGCTGTCCCTGCTTTGCTCACACCCAAGAAAGATGGCACCTGGCGGATGTGTGTTGACAGTCGCGCCATCAACAAAATTACTGTCAAGTACAGATTTTTCATTCCCCGTCTTGATGATATGCTTGACATGATGAGTGGAGCCACCATCTTTTCTAAGATTGACTTGAAAAGTGGCTATCACCAAGTCCGAATCCGACCAGGGGATGAATGGAAGACAACCTTCTAAACAAAAGAAGGTCTGTATGAGTGGCTCGTCATGCCGTTTGGGATATCCAATGCCCCAGCACTTTCATGAGACTTATGACAGAAGTCCTCTGCCCTCTCATTGGTCGCTTCATTGTCGTCTACTTTGACGATATTCTCATCTACAGCCATAACCCTCAGGACCACATCCAACATTTGAGGGAAGTCTGTGAAACTTTGAGGAGAGAAACCCTGTATGCCAACCTTAAGAAATATAAATTTATGACAGACCGGGTCACTTTTCTCGGGTTTATGGTTTCGAGTCATGGAGTGTCTGTGGACAAATCCAAAGTCCAAGCCTTAGTCAACTGGCCGAAGCCCCAGAACATCTATGACGTTTGCAGCTTCCATGGGCTAGCCACCTTTTATAGACGCTTCATTAAGAGCTTCAACACCATTATGGCACCCATTACGGATTGTATCTGTAAAGGGAATTTTGAGTGGACCAAAACCGCCTCCCAGGTTTTTCGTGCCATAAAGGAGCTCATGACCAAAGTCCCTGTCCTCCGCCTGCCAGACTTTTCTAAAGTCTTCGAGATATCCTGTGATGTATCTGACGTAGGAATAGGAGGAGTGCTTAGCCAAGAGAGCCACCCTGTGGCTTATTTCAGTGA
Organism: Amorphophallus konjac; assembly: GCA_022559845.1. NCBI lineage: Eukaryota > Viridiplantae > Streptophyta > Magnoliopsida > Alismatales > Araceae > Amorphophallus > Amorphophallus konjac. The sequence goes on from CM040121.1 coordinate 102,500,104, forward strand.
GAAGCTTTCTGATGTAAAGTTTCGTTACTCCACCTACGATAAGGAGTTCTATGCCGTGGTCCAAGCTCTCAAACACTAGAGACATTATCTCTTACTACAAGAGTTTGTCTTATACTCGGACCACGAGACTTTAAAATTCATTAGCTCTCAGAAGGGCTTAAACCCAAGGCATGGTCGGTGGGTAGAATTCCTCCAGTCTTTCACCTCTGTCCTAAAACACAAGACTGGAAAAGAGAATAAGATAGCCGACGCCTTGAGTCGAAAGGTTTCTTGTCACGCCCCGAGCGCGAAGATACTCGGATATGCGCGACAAGTTTATATCAATCATGTCAATCAGAGTAGTAGTGTATTCGACACCAAAACAGAGATGCGCAAAAGTAAAGATAACCCAATCCTTTATTTCATAATGGATAGACTATTACAAATCCAATACTCTATTCAATTAAAAAGGAAAAGTACATAGTTGACTCAAGAAAAATAGGAAAAAGACTAGATGACACTTGGAAAAGTTCTATCTCTTTCACTCTTGACCATTCCCATCCGATTGACTTCCCTCGTCGTCGGAATTACCTGAAAAGTAGGGAACACACGGAGTGAGCGAACGCTCAGTAGAAAATTATATCTCAAGCGCTTAGCAAGGGGTCTAAGTAATTACATTTTTCATGAATGTACTATAGCTATGCATGCTCGCATAAAACGACAAGATATAGAAAGAATTTATCAATAAGATAGCAAGATGAACTAGTCATGAGCTTTCAAGAAAAGATAACAGATATTCAAGCAAGTACTTTTTAGCAAGTCATGTCAAGAACTTTGGCTATCATGTATCAAGCAAGCAAGTAATTACCCTTTTTCGGGTCACGCAAGTCATGTCAAGTCAAGTACGAGTCAAGTACAAGATTTGTGTGGAATGTCCAATCAAGCTAGTCATGCACTCGGTATAATGCCAGATACCTTATCATTCAACTCCCATGGGCACAAGTACTTTCGGGTGCTCCTCCCAGGACCAGATCGGGCCCTATATGCGCAGGCATTTATCATGTATTTTTGACATCCACTCTTGTATATATATGTAGCCAATACGGAATTTCAACATTTTAAGCTTGTAGATACGTAGGATAACTTTGAGAGAATGGAGTCCAAAAATATGATATTGGACATAGATAGGCGATAACAACGGTACAATCACGGTGAACGATGAAACTAGGTGGAATTAGGTTCCCTTAACTCGGGTACCATGACAAGGATGGACATTCTTTATATAGAATTGAGGTCTACATGAACAGTATATCAAAGGCAAGATACCCGCATTCTTATTATAGAATTGAGGTCCACAAGAACATCAACAAATGGCATGATATCATCATCCCATTAAGAATTCTCATGATATACTCTTTGCATATCATAAGGGCCGGTATACCATATTTCTTTAGAGTGACATGGCATTCAATAGTGTAATGGGTTTTTAGGGTACAACCAGCTCAGTCAGCCTTGAGGGAATCCAAGGCGGCGAGGAGTCTTACGGAGGTCTCTATGACTAACTCATTAGTCCAAAGGAACGGAATGTCCAATGGAGAGCTTGTATGTCAATGAGAATTGAGGGTGATCGATAAAACATCATGAAAACGTGGGACTATACTCACGGAGTGGAGATATAGTGCCGATATACATATATATAGATATACTGAAACCATCGTTTATCAGAAACTGATAAAAACATTTTTACAGGAAAATAACGACTTAAGTAAAGTCACTACTCAAGTAATTAACGCCTTAGATAAGGGCGTTCATCTATTTTTCCTATTTTGTAGGAATTTCAATAATTCATTATTTCATCAAAAACACGCCCTGTGTAGGGTCGTTTTATTTAAATTTGACGCCTACTCTGTCAGGCGTCCTTTTATTTACAATATTTTCACAGGATATATATAATTTCAGGAGTTCATCAAAAACGCGCCCTGGGAAGGGGCGTTATAATTAAATTCATGCCCTAGTATGCGGCATGGGTTCAATAAGAAACGACCTGGTTCAGGTCGTGAATTCACAGTTTCCAGGAATTTTTATGAATTTCAGGATAATAAACTTTCAGGAGACAGGGTATATAATCATGACAAGAAAAAATAGCAGGACTTCACAGGTAAGTTCATGCATTACATTAGTTTCAGGATTTCATAGATATTTAATTTTTAAACGTGGGTATTTATTATTTACAGAAAATTGCATGAAATTGACGCCTACAGGGAAGGGCGTCAAATCTGTAATTGACGACCTTGGGCAGGTCGTTTCTTTAAATTAGCGCCCTTGTCATGGGCGTTTCTTTCAAGATATTACAGAAAACGCTTTAATACTATATTAAACCATGTACATGCATGCCATGCTAGTATATATTTTGAATTACTTTGTTTGGGCTACAGTGTCTTGAGAAAACCTACCTTGGGCAATAATCTGGATGGAGAAACGTGAAGAGATTTGATAAGAAGAACAGAGACTCCTGAACTAGATGGAACTGCTACTGAACGATGGCTTTGATGAAAAGAACGTAGATGAAGAACACTTCGTTTCTTCAGGTAGAGAGCTTTTCCTACAGAGGAATATATATATACGAAACATCAGTATTTTCTTCATAATACTTGACTGAACGTAGAGGAAAGAAGAACTTACCCTTTTGTTCTTCACAACGTTAATCTTCTTAACCTGTAAGAAGAGATGAAGAATCATTAATTCTTCATGCAACCGAAAGTAATGATAAAAAGAGATAAGAAGAACTGATGTTCTTTACGTACCGTAGCAGCAGCAGATCGACCAAATAGCTTTAGGGTTTGATAGTCAAGGGTTTTTATAGGATTTCTAGAATCCTAATGGAGTTAGAGTTGCATTGGAAGTAACACTTCCATATTAGAGTTATTACTACATTCGAACTCTTTCTCATAGTTATCAACTTACCCTGGATAAGTTCCTGAGTCGAACGGGAGACGAATTGAATTAACGACCTAGGTCAGGGTATCGAATTTAAATTGACGCCTTGTCAGACGTCGTTACTTGTTGAAACGCATCCACTCAAAGGGCGTTACGCTTTCTTGCCCTTTTTATTTATGTTGGTTGTTTGAAATTTGACGCCTTATTATTTGGGCGTCCTTTCTTTAATTTGCGCCTGGTTGAAGGTCGCTTATTTGTAAGGTCGTGCCTTTTCCTGAGGCGTTATTTTCATTAGGGTTTAATTCTTTTTATTCCTAGCTCTTTTGTTTATTTTATTAAATCTTTTAATCTATTTTGATTTATTTATTCCTTTTTATTTTATCAGGGTTGCTACACCCTCCCCCACTTAAAAAGAATTTAGTCCCCAAATTCCATAGCATATATTTATATATGGAGAGTGTAGAGTATGTACCTTCTAAAAAAAAAATCTGGAAATCGTTTCCTCATAGATTCCTCGGTCTCCCATGTAGTTTCATGTTCTGAATTCTTATTCCATTATACTTTTAGCATGGGAATAACCTTATTCCTTAGGGTAAGCACTACTTGATCTAGTATCTTTATGGGCTTCTGCTCATAAGTGAGATCTTTCTGGGTCACTAGATTTCCATGCTCAATGATATGTGATGGATCATGCACATACTTCTTTAACATAGATATGTGGAACACATTATGAATATCTGACAATTGAGGAGGCAATGCGATGCGATAAGCAACCTCGCCAACTCGTTCTAGTATCTCGAAGGGTCCGATGAATCTGGGTGTAAGTTTTCCCTTAACACCAAATCTCCTTATGCTACGTCCAGGTGATATCTTGAGAAATACATGATCTCCGATTTGGAATTCAAGATCTCTCCTTCTGGTATCAGCATAAGCCTTTTGCCTTGTCTGAGCAACTTGCAATCTTTTCATGATTACTTGTATCTTCTCAGTTGTATCCCTTACCATGTCTGGACCTAACAGTTGTTTCTCTCCAACTTCGTTCCAGCATAAGGGTGATCGGCAACTCCTTCCGTATAAGGCTTCGAAAGGTGCCATTTGTATACTTGCCTGGTAACTATTATTGTATGCAAACTCAATTAGAAGCAAGTGGTCATGCCAGTTTCCTCAAAGTCAATGATGCACGCTCTGAGCATATCTTCAACCACCTGATTAGTTCTCTCGATCTGACCATCCGTTTGTGGATGAAAAGCGGTATTAAAGTTAAGCCTTGTTCCCAACGAATGTTGTAGACCCTTCCAGAAATGAGAGGTAAAGCGAGGGTCTCTGTCAGACACGATTGAGACAGGTATACCATGCAATCTGACTATCTCCTTGATGTATAATGCGGCCAAAATATCAATTGACCATCGGCTTTTGATTGGCAAGAAATGCGCCGATTTAGTCAATCGGTCAATGATAACCCAAATTCCATCATGTCCTCCTTTTGATTTAGATAACCCCATGATAAAATCCATACCGATGTCTTCCCACTTCCACTTAGGGATATCTAGAGGATGTAGTTTTCCAGCAGACTTTTGGTGTTCTGCCTTGACATGTTGGCATGTGAGACATCGCGATACATAGTCTGCTATTTCTCTTTTCATGTTAGGCCATCAAAAATTTCTTTTCACATCTTGGTACATCTTGGTAGATCCAGGATGAATCGCTTACCTTGATCTGTGAGCTTCATCTAAGATCTTCTTCTTTAATTCTGGACAATCTGGTATACAAGTTCTATTCTTGAACATTAATCTTCCGTCAGAAGCTAATTGGAAATCCGATTGTCCTTCTAATCTGCCCTTGATTTCTACTAATGTAGGATCATTATTCTGAAGTGCTTGTATTTCAGGCAATAATTCTGACTGTATGCTTACATGAGATAATATGACACATCTAGGGTCCGTGTCCATGCTTATACTGAGTTCAGAGAATTGTTCCAGCAATTTCCATTCTTGAATCATACAATTGGCTAACAGTGCTCTCGACTTTCGACTAAGGGCATCTGCTACATGATTACCCTTTCCGGGATGATATTGTATATTGAAGTCGAAGTCCTTGAGATATTCCAGCCATTGTCTTTGTCTCATATTCAACTCCTTCTGTGAGAAGAGATACTTGAGACTCTTGTGATCGGAGTATACAATAAACTGTACTCCATAAAGATAATGTCTCCATATTTTGAGTGCAAATACTACCGCGGCCAATTCTAAGTCATGGACGGGGTAGTTCTCTTCATGTTTCTTCAGTTGACGAGAAGAGTATGCTATGACCTTCCCTTGTTGCATTAGAACACACCCGAGGCCAATGCCAGAAGCATCAGTGTATACCTCGAACTTTTCTCCTTCAATTGGCAATGCTAAGATAGGAGCTGTAGTAAGATGATCCTTGAGAGTTTTGAAGCTTCTTTCACATTCCTCATCCCATTCATAACGGATCTCCTTGCGAGTTAACCTCGTAAGTGGCACGGCGATTTTTGAGAAATCCTTGATGAATCGCCTGTAATAGCCGGCAAGACCTAAGAAACTTCGGATCTCGCTAGCATTGGTCGGTCTTTCCCAGTTCCTTACAGCTTCAACCTTTGATGGGTCTACAGACAAGCCATCCTTTGATATAACATGTCCGAGAAAAGTCACTTCTTCAAGTCAGAATTCACACTTGCTGAGTTTTGCATATAATTAGTTTGTCCTCAATATTTGTAATGCAATCCTCAAATGTTCCTCATGCTCTTCCTTGGTCTTGGAATAAATCAATATATCATCAATAAAGACCACCACGAATTGATCCAAATAAGACCTGAATATACTATTCATTAACTGCATAAAGGCAGCAGGGGCATTCGTTAGTCCGAAAGGCATAACAACAAATTCATAATGGCCATACCTGCTTCTGAATGCGGTTTTATGAATATCATCGTCCTTGATTCTTAGTTGGTGATATCCTGACCTAAGATCAATTTTGGAAAAGTACATGGATCCTGAAATTTGATCAAACAATTCATCGATTCTCGGCAGTGGATACTTGTTCTTGATAGTGAGATGATTCAACTGTCGATAGTCGATGCATAACCTCATGGATCCGTCTTTCTTCTTTACAAATAATACAGGCTCCCCACGGGGAAGTACTTGGTCTAATGAATCCTTTCTTAATGAGTTCCATCAATTGCTCTTTTAACTCCTTGAGTTCAGCAGGTGACATCCTATAAGGTGCCTTTGAAATCGGACCAGTACCAGGGACTAAGTCAATGGTGAAGGCCACTTCTCTTTGCGGGGGTAATCCCGGCAAATCTTCCGGAAACACGTCCGGAAATTCTTGTACCACTGGAATGTCTTCTAGCTTAGCTTCCTTAGCTTCTTTAACTGTGACAAATGCAAGGAAAGATGCACATCCTTTCCTGATGAGCTTGCTAGCTCGGAGAGCTGAAATAATAGGGGATCTGCTCCGACCCTTGGGGCTAGTCAAGATTAGTTCTGGAAATTCCTTAAATGTAACCTTGCTGTTGTGGCAATCAACCGTTGCCTGATACTTGGATAACCAATCTGCTCCTAGTATGACATCATACTCCTTTAGATCTAAACATATGAGATCAATAGGGAGATTTCTACCCTGAACCAATACTTCACAGTTTTGGTAATGATGTGTAATATCAGTCTCGTCACCCAGAGGAGTAGACAAAACTAACTTTATCCATTCCGGTTCTAGGGGTAATGGGTCAGCAAACTTCTTAGAAATAATAGAATGCGATGCACCAGTATCAATTAAGACATATGCATTCCTGGAACAAACTTTCAATGTACCTTCCACTAAGCCGCCTTCTTCTTCTTGCTCGGTCTCCTTGATTGCATGAAGACGAGCATTCTTGGTTACTGGGCGTTTCCCGACATCGGCTTGATCGTTAAGTAATGGGCAATCGGGAATCCGATGCTCACGACTCCCACAACGGAGACATGCTCCTAGTTTCCTCCAACATTCCTCTGCTCTATGACCCGCTTTATCACAATGTTTGCACACTGTATTTGGAGAGGTAGTGGTGATAGAGAAGGGCTTGGTCTTCTTGAACTTTTGGTCTTGTGAGGATGCTCCTCCATTGCTAGGCCTTTTCTTGAAGTTGGGTTTAAAGGAACCCGATCCTGTAACTTGTTCCTTCTTATCCTTACCACGAATCCTATCAGACAGTTCCGTGGCATCTTCTAATAGTTGAGCTCGGCGTACTATCTCCGAGTAGACTTGAATGTCCATCGGCGCCAGTTGAGTAATAGCTTGGGGCCTGAGCCCATTAAGAAACCTCCTAGCTTTCATTTTCTCGGTGCTAACTAGATGCTTAGCATACCGAGACAATCTAGAGAATTGGGCCTCATACTCGGCCACTGACAAAGATCGTTGCTTTAATGCAGCAAATTCTGCAGCCTTCTTTTCCTGAACTCGGTCTGAGAAATATTTTGCGTTGAAGTATTCAACGAATTCCTCCCACGAAACCTGATCTTGATTTATAGTAGCCTCTATTGATTCCCACCAGCATCTAGCATTCCTTTCTAACTGAAAAGTAGCTAATATGACCTTATCTTGATCCGTGCATTGCATAACACGGAATATTCGTTCTGTTTCCCTAATCCAGTGTTCAGCGTCATCTGGATCAGTAGAACCCGTGAACTTGGGCGGGTTCATGTTCTTGAAAGTCTGGTGGAGACTTCCTGCTCGTTGTCCACCTCCTTGTGTTACTTGTTGCAGCCCTTGAGTCATGCCTTGCAGTGTACGCTACATGTTGCACCATTGAGCACGTTCGGCAGCCATTATCCTACAATTATAATAACTAGATTAATACGTGATTTGTATCTTAAAGACTAGCATTCTATGTTAACTTTAACCCTTGGTTCTACCCAATCTCACTGGTTAAAGGTTTGAACATATCCTTGGACTTGGGTTTTCCTAGGAATTGAATACCATAGGCTCTGATACTACAAAAATTGTCACGCCCCGAGCGCGGAAGATACTCGGATATGCGCGACGAGTTTATATCAATCATGTCAATCAGAGTAGTAGTGTATTCGACACCAAAACAGAGATGCGCAAAAGTAAAGATAACCCAATCCTTTATTTCATAATGGATAGACTATTACAAATCCAATACTCTATTCAATTAAAAAGGAAAAGTACATAGTTGACTCAAGAAAAATAGGAAAAAGACTAGATGACACTTGGAAAAGTTCTATCTCTTTCACTCTTGACCATTCCCATCCGATTGACTTCCCTTGTCGTCGGAATTATCTGAAAAGTAGGGAACACACGGAGTGAGCGAACGCTCAGTAGGAAATTATATCTCAAGCGCTTAGCAAGGGGTCTAAGTAATTACATTTTTCATGAATGTACTATAGCTATGCATGCTCGCATAAAACGACAAGATATAGAAAGCATTTATCAATAAGACAGCAATATGAACTAGTCATGAGCTTTCAAGAAAAGGTAACAGATATTCAAGCAAGTACTTTTTAGCAAGTCATGTCAAGAACTTTAGCTATCATGTATCAAGCAAGTAAGTAATTACCCTTTTTCGGGTCACGTAAGTCATGTCAAGTCAAGTACGAGTCAAGTACAAGATTTGTGTGGAATGTCCAATCAAGCTAGTCATGCACTCGGTATAATGCCAGATACCTTATCATTCAACTCCCATGGGCACAAGTACTTTCGGGTGCTCCTCCCAGGACCAGATCGGGCCCTATATGCGCAGGCATTTATCATGTATTTTTGACATCCACTCTTGTATATATATGTAGCCAATATGGAATTTTAACATTTTAAGCTTGTAGATACGTAGGATAACTTTGAGAGAATGGAGTCCAAAAATACGATATTGGACATAGATAGGCGATAACAACGGTACAATCACGGTGAACGATGAAACTAGGTGGAATTAGGTTCCCTTAACTCAGGTACCATGACAAGGATGGACATTCTTTATATAGAATTGAGGTCCACATGAACAGTATATCAAAGGTAAGCTACCCTCATTCTTATTATAGAATTGAGGTCCACAAGAACATCAACAAATGGCATGATATCATCATCCCATTAAGAATTCTCATGATATACTCTTTGCATATCATAAGGGCCGGTATACCATGTTTCTTTAGAGTGACATGGCATTCAATAGTGTAATGGGTTTTTAGGGTACAACCAGCTCAGTCGGCCTTGAGGGAATCCAAGGCGGCGAGGAGTCTTACGGAGGTCTCTATGACTAACTCGCTAATCCAAAGGAACGGAATGTCCAATGGAGAGCTTGTATGTCAATGAGAATTGAGGGTGATCGATAAAACATCATGAAAACGTGGGACTATACTCACGGAGTGGAGATATAGTGCCGATATACATATATATAGATATACTGAAACCATCGTTTATCAGAAACCGGTAAAAATATTTTTACAGGAAAATAACGACTTAAGTAAAGTCACTACTCAAGTAATTAACGCCTTAGATAAGGGCGTTCATCTATTTTTCCTATTTTACAGGAATTTCAATAATTCATTATTTCATCAAAAACACGCCCTGTGCAGGGTCGTTTTATTTAAATTTGATGCCTACTCTGTCAGGCGTCCTTTTATTTACAATATTTTCACAGGATATATATAATTTCAGGAGTTTATCAAAAACGCGCCCTGGGAAGGGGCGTTATAATTAAATTCACGCCCTAGTATGCGACGTGGGTTCAATAAGAAACGACCTGGTTCAGGTCGTGAATTCACAGTTTCCAGGAATTTTTATGAATTTCAGGATAATAAACTTTCAGGAGACAGGGTATATAATCATGACAAGAAAAAATAGCAGGACTTCACAGGTAAGTTCATGCATTACATTAGTTTCAAGATTTCATAGATATTTAATTTTTAAACGTAGATATTTATTATTTACAGAAAATTGCATGAAATTGACGCCTACAGGGAAGGGCGTCAAATCTGTAATTGACGACCTTGGGCAGGTCGTTTCTTTAAATTAGCGCCCTTGTCATGGGCGTTTCTTTCAAGATATTACAGAAAACGCTTTAATACTATATTAAACCATGTACATGCATGCCATGCTAGTATATATTTTGAATTACTTTGTTTGGGCTACAGTGTCTTGAGAAAACCTACCTTGGGCAATAATCTGGATGGAGAAACGTGAAGAGATTTGATAAGAAGAACAGAGACTCCTGAACTAGATGGAACTGCTACTGAACGATGGCTTTGATGAAAAGAACGTAGATGAAGAACACTTCGTTTCTTCAGGTAGAGAGCTTTTCCTACAGAGGAATATATATATATGAAACATCAGTATTTTCTTCATAATACTTGACTGAAGGTAGAGGAAAGAAGAACTTACCCTTTTGTTCTTCAGAACGTTAATCTTCTTAACCTGTAAGAAGAGATGAAGAATCATTAATTCTTCATGCAACCGAAAGTAATGATAAAAAAAGATAAGAAGAACTGATGTTCTTTACGTACCGTAGCAGCAGCAGATCGACCAAATAGCTTTAGCGTTTGATAGTCAAGGGTTTTTATAGGATTTCTAGAATCCTAAGGAGTTAGAGTTGCATTGGAAGTAACACTTCCATATTAGAGTTATTACTACATTCGAACTCTTTCTCATAGTTATCAACTTACCCTGGATAAGTTCCTGGGTCGAACGGGAGACGAATTGAATTAACGACCTAGGTCAGGGCATCAAATTTAAATTGATGCCTTGTCAGATGTCGTTACTTGTTGAAACGCGTCCACTCAAAGGGCGTTACGCTTTCTTGCCCGTTTTATTTATTTTGGTCGTTTGAAATTTGACACCTTATTATTTGGGCGTCCTTTCTTTAATTCGCGCCTGGTTGAAGGTCGCTTATTTGTAAGGTCGCGCCTTTTCCTGAGGCGTTATTTTCATTAGGGTTTAATTCTTTTTATTCCCAGCTCTTTCATTTATTTTATTAAATCTTTTAATCTATTTTGATTTATTTATTCCTTTTTATTTTATCAGGGTTGCTACATTTCCCTTCTTTCCACTGTTCGGGTAGAGGTCATCGGATTTGACCGCATGAAGGAACTCTATGGAGAGTGTCCCGATTTTGGCCCTGCCTACTCTGCTTTGTCTGCTGGACCTTTGACCACCTTTGCTGACTATCTACTCCAGGATGATTTTCTATTTTGAGGGCAGTAACTCTGTGTCCCGAGGACTTCTGTTCGAGACTTTCTGATCTGGGAAATGCATGCTGGAGGTCAGGTTGGTCACTTTGGCCCCAACAAGACCATCCATTCTGTGGAGGAACATTTCTATCGGCCTGGTCTGAAGAAAGATGTGGCCAAAATTGTAGCCTAGTGTAGGACATGCACAATGGCCAAACAGGTCAAACAGAACATTGGTCTCTACACTCCTCTCCCCATTCTTGATAGACCATGGGTTGATGTGAGCATGGATTTTATCCTTGGGTTACCATGTACTCCTCACAAACATGATTCCATCTTCGTGGTCGTTGATAGGTTCTCTAAGATGGCCCATTTCATTGCATGTTCCAAAACCTCGGATGCATCTAAAGTTGCCTACCTATTCTTTGATGAAGTCGTGCGTCTGCATAGTCTCCCCCAAACCATAGTGTCTGACCGAGATGTCTGGTTCACTAGCTAATTTTGGAAGACACTTTGGCACCTAGTTGGCACTAAGCTAAAAATTTTCACTGCCTATCACCCCCAAACCGATGGGCAAACTGAGGTCGTCAACAGAAGTTTAGGGAATCTCTTTAGGTGTCTTGTAGGGGATCATTCCGACACTTGGGATCTTCTCTTGCCCAGAGCCGAGTTTGCATACAACAGCTCTGTCAATAGGTCCATAGGTATGAGTCCATTTGAGGTCGTGCATGACTACAAATCTAGGAAACCCGTGGATCTCATTCCCCTTCCCCTCGAGTCTAGAACATCCAAGTCACCTGAGGAATTTGCACAGCATGTCAAGAGTCTGCATGAGTCAATTAGCAGGTAAATTATTCTCAGTAATGAGAACTATAAACGATTGGCTGATTCGCATAGGCATCACCATGAATTTCAAGAAGGTGACATGGTTATGGTACGGGTTCGACCCGAACGACTCCCCTCGGGAGCTGTTAAAAAATTGCAAGTCCGTAGTGATGGTCCTTCCCAATTCTGCGGAAGATTGGCTCCAATGCGTATGTTGTGGACTTACCTCCCTAATATGGGATTAGCTCGACCTTTAATGTGGCAGACCTAGTGGCCTACAAGGAACCCACAACGATTCCTAGTGACCCTTTCGAGCCTTCTCCTCCCATTGAGAGTGAGCCCACCCCTGTCCGTCCCACAGCCTCGAGAGTACCACGCGAGCACATTGAGAGGATACTGGATGAGCAGGTGACCACTACACGGAGCAGGGTGTACCAGCGCTACCTTGTCCGCTGGCGGGATCGTCCACCGTCCGATGATTACTGGATCAGGCGGGAAGATCTCCAGCGCCTCGATCCAGATCTGTTGGAGCACTACCAGAGCAGTGTCCCTCCTTACTCAACGGAGTCGAGTTCCAGTCGCCCGAGGAGGGTTGGTGGGGACACCAGACCCACTACTCGGAGTCAACGTCACATCACCCCGACTGCACCGAGCTTATGGCTCGGAGACTCGTTTGAAGACTCAACGTCATGAATACGTATCCATACGTATGTGTGTATGTATTATGTGTATTTTATTATGGTGGTATTTATTTTTTAACCACCAAAGTATTTTATTTTTATTGAGTCAAAGTATTGTATTTTAAACCCACAAGTCAAAAGGTGGGTTGATGGGTTTTATTTTATTAGGCTTGGGTATAGATGCAATTAAGAAAGCTTGAGAGTTTGAAAGTTGTGGCTTTCCCTATATAAGGGGGAGGCTAATGTAAGGTTTTGTATGATGAATTGAATGAGTTGCATCCTATGTGAGAGGATTTCCTCTCCTCTTGTTTCCTTCTCTCTTTTCTCCTTTGTGTGGTTTGAGCATCGTCCAGCGTGAGGCCGAGCTGCGCGAGACAGCAAGTTATCCCGTCCTATTTGTCCCCTCGGAGCTGCCGTCGATCCGTCCTCCGACGCTGTCCGCGTCATACGGGAGGGATATGTTTATCGTAGCAGAGCCGGGGCATCGTCTTCCACGTCCAGGGTACCCCCACCACCAGCACCGGGCGGATCAGGATCTTCCTCCATGTCCAGAGTTCGAGCACCATCAGCACCAGTTGCACTAGTAGTAGATGATAGACAAGTACATATAGATGTAGTTAGAGCTTTTTTTATAGAATTTGATGTACCCTCTACCGCTGCACATGACCCATTATTTATGTAGATAGTTACATATTTTTCGACTCACCCACATGCACGTCCACCCACTAGGATAGAGTTAGATTATTCGGGTCACGAGTCTCATGTATCTGATTTTGATTGGGATTCAGGATTCACAGATAGATCAGATGAGTGAGTTTCGATATTTTGTACCTTATGAGTGGAGTTGAATAATGTCATTATTATGCATATGTTCACTTTAACATATTAAGAAATCTTTTTTGTCTCTTCAAATAAGAAGTTTAATTAAGAGGTGTAATATGTTATTTCTATGTAATTAATCATATGTAATTTAGTATGGATCTATGATCACAAAAAATAACTCAACATTCTATTATTTTTAAATGTATATATTATTTATAATTTAAATGAATTATTATTAAAATTTTATTTTTAAAAATTAAAATTTAAAAAATTTAAAAAAAATTAAAAATCACTTCGTTTCGCCGGACGTACTGATACGTTGGCGTCTCGGCCGTACCATCCCTGGCTGTGATCGGTCGGGACAGACGGTTCGACCGGGACGACAAACCTTGCTTACAATACGAAAATTGTAAGAAGTTAATTGGGAAATTTACAAAAATAACCTTGTTACATCAACAATTACAGAATTGCCATCCTGATATGGCTATTATTATTATCATTAATAATTCTCTTGTACGAAAATAAGTGTAAAATTACTCTTGAGATTAGTTGTCTCCAAGATGTCTATTTTGTTTCACAAAATTAAACTTGTAAATGAAAATGTCCACATATAAAAGTGATATTTTCACGGGCACATTGTGTAAAACAGAGAGGAAGAGATAAAAAGATAGATAGGTGTAGAGAGAGAAAAAAAGAGAAATTAGGGATATTTTTACAAGATTATTTTTGCAATTTTTTTCATGTAGTTTTTATCCTTTTTTAGTGTAGTGGTCACAAAAATTTGGATATCAATTTTTATAATTTTTTTCTATTGGAAGATTTATCTGCAAAAACCTATCTTCATTTCCATCTCTACACTCTTTTAGAGACAAACTTATGGGTGCTATCTACAAAGAGTACGAGAACATTAATTCTCTCTCTTACTCGCTCGCTCGTTGTTGGGAAATTTTTTTCCAATCTTTAAACTTGCCTTTGACGTGCTAGAGACTTCGTAATTACGCTATTAACACCAATGGATACCCTACGTAGTATGTGCCATTTACTTTAGTTGAATCTGATGGGAATTTGTTAGGAAAATATTTTTTACAAATTTATTATTTTAAATTATAATAAAAAAAATAATTACTTATCTTAGTCCTGTTAAATAAGATTATAGATTTAACCTAATTTAGATCTCCATAAATTTAAATCAGAATTAATTAAATGAATTTTTTTTAAAATAAATTGAATACCATCTAAATAAATAAAAGACTAAGTGATAGACCTATAGGTGCCGGATTGTTGAAGGGAGAGTTCGGCTCCGTGGAGTGCACAGATCGTAGAATTAGGCCTCCACGCCCATGATGTTCCTCCGTAATTGATCCAACGCTACAGTGTAGTGTATGAGGTAAGGATTGAAAGAGTGATCGCCAGAGACACTTACCTAAGTCCCATAAGAAGTAGTGATCACAAGATTGCCTTTAAGGAGGGAGATTGTGGGGTTCCATATTCCCCATTCCCCATTCTTGGCTGGCCAAGAAAGTGGAGCTCTTCACCTGCTAGTTTACTCCAAAATCCTGCAAAACAGTCACAAAGAAAGAGGGGGTCACCCATTAACTGGAGAAGTGCAATATAAGTCAAATTAAAAGTAAAAATTAGGGGTTATGTTTACCTAGAAGGGGAGTTAGGAAGAGAGATGGTCGAGACTTTCGACCACCCACACGTCTTCCCTTTATTTGTGATTAAAAACCTCTTAATAGGGATCTAGAGCATTCTATCGTGCATGCAGTGCAATGTGAAAGAGCAAAATGCAACTAAATGGACTAACAATGTAGTAAAATATGAAAGGAAGGGTGCAAGAAGTAAGGGCTACCCGTTAAACCACATAAGGTTGCCAACTTTCTGACCATTCAGGGGAGATGGGTAGCCAATGGTCTAGTCATCATCTGTAGAAGTTGTCAACTCTGACGTCGATTATAGGACCTCTCCCACAGATGATGCTCGATCTCTCTCGACCCTTGACTCACGTCTGGGATAGTAGGAGGGAAGGGAAAAGAGATTCTTCTCTCGAAGACTCCAACCTCGGGTCGTAACTAGACTTCAACACTCAGAATCTAAATCCAAAATTTGTAACCCTTTCCTCAGGGCTCCAGTGAGATTTTTTATATAGAGGGGGGTTTCCCTCCTTCGAATTAAATTTAAAAGCAGTCTTGAATCCTCGTAAATGGGCTTTAGACCAATCCTAGAGCGAGTTCGTGCATGCTTGCATGCTTATAAACTCCTAGGAGTGGGAGATGTCGCGAGGGCACTCTCGGAGTGGATGGAAATCGTGGGTTGTGGGGTTTGATGGACGATTGCTGGTCTGACCAGAAGGTAGCTAGATATCTAGCCATTTTTACAAGGTAGGCGGCAAGATACCTAAAATTCTTCAGGTTTGGGTGGCGAGAGACTTGGCCTCCTTCTAGGGTAGGCGGCCATCGATCTAGCAGTCTCGGGTCTGATGGGCGGCCGTTGACTTAGCCGCCCAACTTATGGACTTAGCTCGTTTTTGAAGGTTTGGGCCCAATTAAGCTATTGGGCTGGACTTTAATGCTCAAAAGGTCAAAACATCACAAAGATAGTGTCACTCTTATGATAGCTAAATAATGGTCCGTAGGATGTCCAAAATTAAGCATCCACAAATGTCCCTCTATAACACTCGTTTTGTAAGGGAGCCTGGTAGATTGATAGATAGGTGTTTTGGAAAAAAACCAAGTCTAATTTAGGGGTCCCACTCGAAGGAATTCTCTAGCCGAGGGTGAGCCTTGCATGGGAATAGATAAACAATGGAGTGGAAGGGATATACAACATAAGAGCTAAGCAGACTTGAATGATTAGGAGGGAGTCTAGGGGCAGACTCTTCTCTCCACCATTCTTTTTCTTTCTACTACATGCATGCATGATGCCTTGTATAACAACCAAAGATCCGAGTACCGGAAAGGAACCGGCGCGACTCGAACCCCGGCCCGCCACCCATGAGCCCGAAGACTCGGAAGGGCTAAAGGATGGTGTGGGAATACAAGAGAAGCTGAAATGACCGCAGAGATAGCACAATAATCAACTAAATAAATAATGTAGGAAATTAAATAAATAACTAAACTGCTACAAGGTCCAGTGTATCTCACGTCTACATAAGTACATTCAACAGAAAGAAAAGTACATGTACATGGGGCATACCCCGGCTCTAACAAACTGGCGACTAACCCTGGCTACTAGAACCACGCTGAAACTCTGTCACGCCTCTCGACGACCCCACCTCACCTAAAAACACAAGGGTGAGCCTCATTTCATTGGCCCAGTAGGTATCCCTCGAACCCCCACCGCACAACAAGGAAAACGACAATAAGGCGCGAACAACCGCGGAAGGTAACACTACCTAGCAGGAGTACGGTAGAAGCAGCAAGGAGTAATAAATAAACGAAAAAGCTCCCTACAACTAACCGTACCAGGCCAACCGACCTCAAACCGGCGGGAAAATAAGTCTGTACCTTCCAGGAGACAGGAGCACCACCCAATAGAAGCAAAGCCGGATGCGTCCCCTGACGTCTTACACCGCGCCTTCGTGCCTCCCTACAATGCCCCAGGCAGAGACTAAGACACTCAACAGTAACCAGTACCACAAATAAGGACAAGCTGGGGTCGCGCTTGTCAGCGTGGGTCCGACGTCCCCAACCCAGTGTGCACACACAGACCATGCGCCCTAGGTCAGATCCTCTAGCAGGTTCTTCCCCCGAAGCCCATACTCGGCTGCACGTGGGGGCCCTACGGTAACCAGCCTAAAAATCGTCTCTCTCGGGTAAGCCGCTCCACCACTCCCAGGTGGGTCAGCACACGCGTGCCATAAGAAGACTACGACTAGTGGACGTGTCACTGGTGGTAAGACTCAACTCACGGTAACCACTAATCGCACACTGGCGAGGTGCGGAGATAGCCCTCCGTACCAAACCGACTCTCGGTGACACAAGTCGGGAAACACCCCGCGAAGACATACCCCCCACACGGAAGGCCCTTAATGACCTACATGGGAAGCCCAAATTAAAAAACATCATGCGGATACCTCGTCCCCGAAACTGAAACCCGTACAGACACCTCGGGGGTAGGAATGCGAAGAACAGCACCCCGGGGGCTGATAGGGCTAGGTGGCCAGACTCCCAGCCACCCTGAGGCCTAGGCGGCCACACCAGTGGCCGCCCAGCACCTAGGCTTCATTGGGCCTGGGCGGCCACACTCTTGGCCGCCCAGTCCCGGGCCTATCTGGGTGAGGGCGGCCAGAGTGCTGGCCGCCCAACACCCCTGGGCGGCTAGACCTTTGGCCGCCCAGTGACCTGGGCGGCTAGGGTCTTGGCCGCCCAGACCAGGGCACAGGCGACCACTAATGTGGCCGCCACCTACAACTTCCGGGAGACGGACCGAGCTCCGCCGTAAGCTTGGTTCCACAACCCATTCGCCTCTAAACGAAAGGGGAAAACAAGGGAACTCGTCCCTGGATGTTTCTACTACTAGAAAACCCAATCCAAACCACAATCAGGCCTCGAATCGGTCGAAAATCGTCGCTCACCCTAAACATGCGATTTTAACCCCGGCGTGAAATAAACCCACTCTCGGTCTTGCCTTGGCCTACAAAACGCAGGGAAGGGAAGCACAAGGGCTAAGGATCAGTCCCCCTACCTCGAGGAAGCTTGAAATCCGTCGGATCACCACCGATCTTCAAATCTCAGCCGAACACAATCTCCACCCACACGCCGCGAGATCACCACCGCTGCGCTCAGCACGCCGCCACCGTCGTCACTACGCCGCCACCACCGTCACAACGCCGCCGCCGAGGTCTACCATCCGTCGCCGGAGGAGGAAGGGCGCCACGTCTGCGATCGTGGGGGAGGGGGCATGCAACGGTCGGGGAACGGGGGTGCGGTCATGGGAAGAAGAAAGAAGAGAAAAGGAAAAAGAAAAAGAAAAAGAAAAAGAAAAATAAAAAGGGGTTATTTATAGAAAATCCAAAAAATGCAAAAAATGCAAAAAAAAAAATAGGAAAATCATTTCCTCGATCCTTGGGACACGCTCGACGCACTGGTACCGTCCCGGAGTAGGAGAATGCAACGGTTCACCCGCTATGGCGTTCCGCAGGTCCGTCAAGGAAAAACACGTGTAAACCACAAAACACACTCCGGGACCCCTAAAAGTGACCCGAAACCCACGGATCCAGATCTGAAAAATGTCCAAAAAATCCGGGACATTACACCTTGCTTCTCTAAATGTATTTTTTCTTTCTTTTTTTAGATGCATAAAGTGTCTTATATGTATGATGCATGCTTGGTTTAAAGAGAAAATCTACTTAATGTATATTCGGAGGTTTTATTTGTCTGACTTCAAAAATAATTTCGGTCAAGAGTTCGAGAGGTTCGTCATCCCAAATCAGTCAAGAATTCAGTCACGAGTTTTGGAAGTCTGTCATCCCATAGTCATTCAAGAAACCAGACGGTCATCGAATAACTTAGGGAGCATAAACTCCTCATTATTTTTATCAAAGAGAAACTCAGAGTTTGTGTCTGAAATTATTAGTCTCCAGGCTCTATATAGTAATACATAGTATAATTATGGTAGGAGAATGAGCGAAGCTGAATGAATCCCCTCGCTTTGTGACAAGTGGCTACATCAATACACATCGGTGACATTCATTAACAAATATGCATTCAGAGAGGAATCGTATGTCATTCATTGATACAGGTGGTTGGAAGAGCAGACATAGTCCTTGGCTTTATAGTGAGACTAATGAGCTTAATCGAACTCCACGGGGATGGTCACAAGGTCATAAGAACGTCACCGAAAGCGATCACCACCGATGATGGGGAGTCTGTGCTAACTTCTCCTATCACATCAATTTGATTGTACTGAGGTGTCTGGCAGATGGAAGAAACAAGGAAAGGGATTACCGTGCTCCATAGCCATAGTTTGTTTGGACCCGTTGATATAGTTAGGATGTTTGTCCAATTAGGGGGATATGCAGTATCAGAGAATAGGGAAGATCTACCCGTGTGCCATAGATGTAGTCCGTTTGGACTCACTGACTTAGTTAGGACATTTGTCCAATTAGGGGGATATGGATTAATGGTTCGATCGGGAAACAAGTGTATGATGTGTAACTAGGCATCTACTAAACATCAAGGAAATGAAGGTTTCATTTGCTTTGGACTCAAGTTGGAGTGCTGAGCTAGTGGAGTTTAATTTACTGTTAGGATTTATGGTAAGCAAAGGAGCGGAGAATACTCTTCCTTCAGAGGAGTAGAAAATTTTTTGACTATTTGTTGACCTTGAGCAAGTGAGCGTGCAATTTTCCCCTTCTTTATGTGTTGATGACAACAATCCAAGTATACACCCCCTGACGACACGGGTGAGATAAGGGGAGCAGCCTTTGGGGCTCGCAACCTTGGTGATGCCGGGAGAGAGATGGTGTGTGAGATGCATATTTCCAAGGGATGCATGTGTACCAAACCTTTATCCTTTATGGTATTTGCTGATGTGTCAATGCCCTGCATTTACAACACTGAAGGAAAAAGGTTAGTGTAGATCTGTTTTAGCCCCTTGCCCAGAAATCGTGTACTTTTCTTCAAGCAATGTCAAGGGACAAAATCTTATTAAGAAAATTACCAAAAAAGAGGGAGCACGATGTGCATGCAAGCATGCAAAAATGAAAACAAGAAAGAGGTGTGGATGCACAAGCAAACATGCAGATGCTGGATTTTTTTTGATTGATTTTTTCAGATTTTGATTTTTTTTTTGTGATTTTGTGATTTTGTGATTTTTGATTTTTTTGGCCAACATCTGACAATTGTCCATGAGACATAGAAATAATGATGAAAGGATAGACTTCGTCTACAACCTCCCAAGCATCCTAAGCACACATCTAGGTTGATTTGAGACTCTAGACTTCTCAAACTTGTCTCGCTAGTTAAGACTTACCCTGATGACCATATTGTCATGTCATGCTTAGGCTCCCAATTGCTTCTGACTGCTAAGACTTATCTAAATTTTTTTTGAGGCAAATGATTTTCCCGACCTGAGTCTATTTCGTAACAACCGTATATGATATAAAATGAAACACCTTAGAACTCTAATGGTCAATTGCACGACACTGACCCAAAATCAAATGCCGTCAAACTAACTGGTGATGTGCTTGTATTGACCTAAGCCTGAGGTTGTTGAAAAACACTCAAGGAGGATGAGGAGATTGACCTACCAGAAATGCTAAGATTTCTTCGTAGCAATAGATTTTGTTCCTTTGGGGAGACACGCATATGGTGTGTTTTTGAAATAGGCTATATGCCGCTAGCAAAGATCCATTTCTTGAAATTTCTATCAGAGTCTAAGTCCTCAAAATAAAAAATAATATAAGGGGGTAAACTTCCTGCTCGGGAGAGTGGTCAGGGACATGTAGTGCCTAAAGGAGGATCTCTCCTTCAGTCCTGTTGTGCACCTTAGGCACAAGCATATGATATTTTATTTTAATGATAGCAACACAGTGAGAGTATCACAGTGAGCCAGTCATTGTGCTTAGTATTCATTGCCCTGCTGTATTGCATGCGTTCAGAGTCAATACATTGCTAAAGTCTATACATTGCATTGATGCCTTGCTGCATTGCACGCCATATAGTCTATACATTCTTTGCTGCAACGTTTGCACACCATGCATTAGCAAGTCTACACATTGTCACAAGTCTACACATTGTAGCCTTGTCTGAACATCGTCTAGGTGATAAGTCAGTACATTCTTCAGGTGCATCATCGCAGCACATCACAGACAAAGTCTGTACACTCGCCACCATGCATTAAGTCTCAAAGTCTGTACAGCCTTTTGCATTGCACTTAAAGTCTAGACATTGACAAGTTTGTACATTGGATTGTTCATGAATTCATCTCAAGTCTGTACATCCACCAGCTGAACTGAGCAAAGTCTATACACTCCTTATCTTCACCTACATTCAGTTCAGCAAGTCTGTACATTGGGCTATCACTTAAAGTCTATACATCGCTGCATTGGCCAAGTCTATACATCGCCACTTGTTTATGAATGTTAGCAAGTCTATACATTGTTCGTCTCACTTAGCGTCTCATGCTAAGTCTATACATCCTTGGCTGTTCAGCGTCTTATGCTGTGTCTCATTCAAGTCTATACATGCACCGTCTCACTTAGCGTCTCATGCATATGCTAAGTCTATACATTGCAGCATGCATTGTCTCCAAGTCTGTACAGCGTCTAGCGTCTCATGCAAAGTCTATACATCGTGCATCTATTGATTCGAAGTCTGTACAGCATATGTTCTTCATATATTGTCAAGTCTGAACATTGCACATCATCATGGTTGCCTTGATGCAGTAGAAAGTCTATACATTCTATTATGCTTGAAATTTGACGCCCATCAATAGGGGCGTCCGTTCTGAATCTGACGCCTAGGAAAGAGTCATCTTTTTGTTGTGCATCAATTTATCAAAGTCTAGACATCGTCTGGTTGCATATCGCATAGTCTGTACATGACGCATTGTGCTCTCATGCCTTAACACCAGGCATTGCAAAGTATGTACATTGGTTGCACATTGCACGCCAAGTCTATACATTGCTTCTTCATGCATTGCACGAAGTCTGCACATTGTGTGCTGCATGCTCACCAAGTCCATACACTGGCTAGTCTGCACAAGTCTGCAATGTCTATACACTGCTGTCGCATGTACACCAAGTCCACACATCTGTTGACGGCACGTCTATGCATTCATCTTCAATGTACACACTTTGCTTGATGCATTCTACATTAACACATTAGCACGTCTGTACAACGTCTGCTTAGTGAACATGAAGTCTGTACAATGGTCGACGGCATGTTAGTGCATTCAGTTTTTGTTGTGCATACTTCACCTTGTGCACACTGCATTACACTTCAGCAAGTCTATACAATGTCTACACATTACATACTATAAAGTCTGTATAAGGTTTCAACCTTAAACTGATAATTCTATTCGACTGACTGATAGGGACTCTTTGCAGAGCTTAATGAAAGGCACGTGATCCAAGGATGGATGAGGTGCCCAGATTGTGACACGTGTACAGTAGCAAGCCTGAAATACTGCCACGTGGACTGAGGCCTCTGGGCGAGAAATGTGGAGGACACACGCCCTAGCTGCTGCTATATATACCAAGCTTCTTCCATCTGAAGAAGACTGATCGAACATACAGAAGACTTGATAAAAGGAGCAGAGGCAGAGTGAGAGCTTCCACGATCCAGCAAAAGAGAAAAGAAAGAGAAGAAGGAGAGAGTTGAGAGAGAGAAGAGTTGAGAGAGATGTTCCTCAGATCTTTGGTTCAAAACTAGATTTGAGTATTGCTCACTTGTTTGAGCTACATTCCCTGCAGGGATACATTTTATCTTTCGTTTGTTTTTGTTTTGTTTTTCAAAACTCTTGTGTTCAAGCTGTTAGTCAGCGTTTGCAGTGGAGGATTCCACTGGACGGCTAAGCTGTATTGCCCAGCGGTTTTGCAGAGGAGGATTCCTCTGGACAGCAAGCTGTGAGGCTCAGCAGGCGAGGTGGATACCTCGGACAGCAAGCTGTGAGGCTCAGCGGGTTGTAGGCAAGCTGTGAGGCCCAACGGTTCAAGCTGTGAGTCAGCAGTAATCCACACTCGGGTTGAGTGTGGGGTGGATGTAGGTCTGGAGGATCGAACCACCTAAAAACCTCTGTCTACTGTGTGATTGCTTTGTGGTTTGCATCGTCTCTTTATTCTAGTACTCTGTGTAGTAGATGTTTGTTTAAGTTCTTCAACAATTCTGGTTGGTCTTTGATTTATGCATTCTATCTGTTTAGCAGAATTTCTCATTCCGCATTTGATTCTGCTGCAGTAGTTTTTATCGGGTGTTTGATCTATTCACCCCCTCTAGATCACCTTTAGCGTCCCAACAATTGGTATCAGAGCCTAACTCTTTGTGCAGGACTAACATCCTAAAGAGGAACGGCCATGGATGCTAGAGGGTTAACAGCAGAGGGACAGTCCACTACGAAGCCACCATACGTCGATGGATTCAACTAACCATATTGGAAGAACCGGATGCAGGTCTTCCTCAGAGCTAAAGATTACGAGGTCTGGAAAATTGTGAGCAAAGGTTCTTATGAGCTACATGAGAATGACGAATTGTGGACTAGAGAAGAAATCAGGAAATCTACTCTGAATTGGAGTGCCCTCAACGCCATTCAGTGTGCACTCCATCCCACTGAATTTGATAGAGTGTCATCATGCAAGACGGCGAAGAAGATGTGGGATACCCTTGAAGTCATTTATGAGGGAACATCTCAAGTGAGAGAGACGAGGGCAAATATGCTAGTGTCAAAGTATGAAGCATTTTGGATGAAGCCCGGTGAGACAGTGACCGAAATGTATACTCGTCTGACCATCATAACAAATGGTCTAAGAAAATTGGGAAAAAGTTATACTGATCATGAAGTTGTGAGGAAGATCCTTCGATCGTTGACTCCTATATGGCATACCAAAGCAACTGTGGTTGAGGAGTCAAAAGATCTACAAAAGATGAAACCTAATGAGCTGATAGACTCTTTGATGGCGTATGAGATGAATCTTCTACAAGCTGAAGAGCTCGAATACAAGAAGCCTATTGCTCTGAAGGCCAAGCATAGCTATTCAAAACAGTCCAGATGCAATGGATCATCTAGTGATCGGAGCCTATCTGGATCGGAGTTTGAAAAGGATGAACTAGCTATGATTACAAGAGAGTTCAGAAGATTTCTTAGAACAGAAGGGAAAAATGTCTACAAAAAACACCACAGTAGGAAGCAAAACAGGTATAAATTTAACCATGCTGAAAAATCTGACGATAATACTTGTTATCATTGCAGGAAGAGTGGCCATATGAAGGCTAATTGTCCAGAGTTACAGAAAATCAAAGGAAGACCATGGAAGAAAGTGCCAAAGGGAAAGGCCTTGGTCAGTAAATGGAGTGATGAGGAAGAAGGCACACTGAGCACTTCCTCAGATAGTGAGAAATCAGAAAAGGACATCTGCTTGATGGCCAGGAATGGAAGAGAAGAAGAAGAAGAGTCTGATCAGGTATCATCCCCTTTCGAACATTATACTATTTCTGATTGGGAAGATGCTTATGGAGAACTGTTAGATAAAGCGAATGATCTTAAGAAGGAAAACAGACTCTTGAAGAAGAAAATGAATTCTCTGGTTAATGATAAAACACTTTCTGATAAAGTTGCATGTCTACAATCAGAGAATGATAGATTGAAAAGTGCATGTTCTGAGTTTGATGGGTTAAAGCATGCTTTGATTAATTGTAGGAAAGAAAATAAACTGCTGAAAAATGTTGTCGATGAGTTGAAATTGAAAATTCAGAAGTCTGAAAATGAAATAAAGATTTCAACTGAAAAATATGAAGCTATCTTGTCAGTGAATGCTGAATTGAAGAAAACTATTGAAAATCTGGAAAATAAAAATTCTGATAAAAAGAAAATCATTGAAAGCATGACCCAAGGAACAGAAAATCTTAATGCCTTGCTAGGGTCAAAAGTCAATTTTAGAAAGGAGGGTCTTGGTTTTAATCCCTCAGCTAAAAAGAGTTTTGAATCGAAAACCATTTCACTCGCGGGAGAAAAGAACAAAGGACCACTCATAAAAATGGTCAGTGAAAAATCTACTTTTAATAATGTAAAATCAAAAGTGTCCAGTGCTAAGGACAAGGGAAAGCAGAAAGTTGTAGAGCCTAGAGCTGCATGCTCTTCTTCCAAGGGTAAGTCCAAAGCTAGGGGTCAGCCAGCTAGCACATCAAAACCCCAGTCCAATGCTGCTAAGTCTCCACCACCATCAACTGCTCAGAAAAAGACCCAATATAAGTCAGTGCAGAAACCTAGAGGGTCAAAGGTGGCAGGGAGACCAAGTGTAGCTAGGAACCAGTTTGCACATCCCTATTTCCCTCGAGCCCAAGTCTATCATCACAATCACTCACAACTACTTAATAGGTTTGGGTGGAACCCTGTATACATGAGGTCTAGGTATCAGAATTTCCCCACTCAGCCCTATAGATCTCAGCCAGCTAGGAGATGGGATAGTCACTTTAGGACATGGAGTCCTAGTCACCAGGCGTTCTATGGTCAGCCTAAGACCAATTTTGGCCACAACTTCTAGTACACTAATTGGCCAAGGCACTGGCAGAAAAACAACAATGCTTCTAATAAAATGAATGCCAGGACTACACAAAAACCATCACAGCACCAGAAAAAGAAAGCTAAACATGTTGGTGCTGAGAAAAAGAAAAATAACAAAAAGAATTCTCAAGCTGTAGAATCCACCAAACCATCTACTTTCACACAAATGTGGATCCCTAAACAGCTTTTGTCATGTTTTCACTCTCAGATGTCTATTTCTGTCTTGGGGCCCAAACTGTCTTGGGTTCCAAAATCTGCTCCCTAAGTGTGTTTGCAGGTATGCCTTGTAGTCGGGAACAAAATGATGAAACATGAATAGCTACTTCAGGCATATGACAAGAGGCAGGGCCAAAAATTCTAAAAAGTTGAAAGAAATTAGAGGCCTTGTCAACAATCTGATGCAACACCAAGGGTAAAAATAAATCAGTCAGGTAAAGTAGGTAAGTGATTTACCTTCAGAATTGAGAAAGTCATGTTGATTTGGTTGTTTAATTTCTGATGTTCTCTTCTTGTCTAGCTGATCAGTCTGCATTCCAGATTCAGCTATTGAATTTAATTATGCATAAATTTGATGCTCTTCTTCTACCATCTATTGCACTGAGTTTGAATGGTTCACTTAATGCATATAGTTGATGCATGTGTCTAATGTCTGCATATATCATTTGCATCAAGGAAGTTGTTTAATGCATATAGGACTGCTTTGCACTGGATTTCTTTGCATGACCACTATGGTATATAGGGTCCAGTCTTCATATAGAGCAGTGTACTGCATATCATTGAATTTGAAAAATTTTAAAAAGAAATGACTCATTACATAGTATTTTTTTTGCATCATGGTGTCAGGGGGAGCTGAGAGTTATGTTCAGTACGTTTAATCTTTTTCACTCCTCATTGTTCCCACTCACTCCATTCATAATCTTTGACATCAGATGCTCTTGGACTTTCATGCCTATTGCAATCACTGTTTAACAATTGCCATATTTTCCCTAACCTTCACTGAACAACAGTATTGCTTCTAGTTTAGTGTATTGAGCTGTGGTTATTGTAATTGTTCATTGATAAGAATTACACTTACAAATTGAAAGGTAAAGGTTTAACCTTTATAAATTGAAGAGTGAAGTGTTTGCACTTCAGAACTTGAGATAAAAGAAAACTTTTATAGCTCTTAATCTCTGTCTCATGGTTAGAATAGAAAAAGTTTTTTTTAATACCTGAATGTGTTAATCTGGAAATGTCTAAAAAAAAGGTAAATAGAGTGTGTACTATTTTTTAAACAATCACTCTAAAAGAAATAAGGGCAGCAGTAAATAAGATCATCAATGCAAAGAGCTGAACACAGTGACAGAGCAATGGCTGAATTGCACTGAGAAACTGTGATCTCCTTCAAAGAAGCAGGAGAATTCATAAGTCATGAAGTGCTTCAGACTACCTCTGTTCATAGGGTCAAATCTATAGGGGGAGTCCTCACTAAGTAACTGGGGGTACTGGCCTCTGATCAAGGTGTACCCTTAATGTCAAAGGTGAAGATAGTTCCTTGTAGGTCTTGATCTGAAATAGATCTAGTAGTTTATGCCTAGTAACTGGGGGTACCTGCCTCTGATCAAGGTGTACGCCTAATGTCAACAGCATAAATGCCACTGGTCTATTCACTTAGCTCAGTTTCTGAAAATTAAAAAGTGAAAAACAAACTGCTGTAACCCTTTGAAATCAAAAATCATTGAGTGTAAATTATTTTTCTCAATACATATTCAAGTTACCTTTCTTGAACTTCCATGTTTAATCACAAAGGGTATTATTTCTGACTTCTCTATTAATACCATGTGCCTTAGATTCATTGCAATAAATGGAGTCTATAACTCTTTTTCAGTGGTCAGCTGCTTTACTCTATTTTTATCACTGTTAAACCTGAATTTTTTCAAGACTGTATATTGCTGATTCTTATACTTTAACAGTTGTTTATAATCCTACTCACTTTCTGAACCAATGCTTCAGCTATTGTCTAGTGACCCTCCTACCTTCTCTACCTTTTGATTATCTGTCCATATTCCTTTTCATAGGGGGAGAAATAATTCAGGGGGAGTTCTTCATTCAGGGGGAGTTTGAGCTATTCTAAGGGAAATCTGCATGTTTACTGCACCTTGCACTCATGTTTTTCTTTCTTTTTGATCATGTCAAAGGGGGAGAAATTTAATTTGGTGACTCACTGTCACTTTGTTGCCATCATCAAAAAGGGGGAGAATGTTGTGCCCATTAGGCACAAACATATGATATTTTGTTTTGATGATAGCAACACAATGAGAGTATCACAGTGAGCCAGTCATTGTGCTTAGTATTCATTGCCCTGCTGCATTACATGCGTTCAGAGTCAGTACATTGCTAAAGTCTATACATTGCATTGCTGCCTTGCTGCATTGCACGCCATATAGTCTATACATTCTTTGCTGTAACGTTTGCACACCATGCATTAGCAAGTCTGCACATTGTCACAAGTCTACACATTGCAGCCTTGTCTGAACATCGTCTAGGTGATAAGTCTATACATTCTTCAAGTGCATCATCTCAGCACATCACAGACAAAGTCTGTACACTCGCCACCATGCATTAAGTCTCAAAGTCTGTACAGCCTTTTGCATTGCACTTAAAGTCTAGACATTGGCAAGTTTGTACATCGGATTGTTCATGCATTCATCTCAAGTTTGTACATCCACCAGCTGAACTGAGCAAAGTCTATACACTCCTTATCTGCACCTACGTTCAGTTCAGCAAGTCTGTACATTGGGCTATCACTTAAAGTCTATACATCGCTGCATTGGCCAAGTTTATACATCGCCACTTGTTCATGCATGTTAGAAAGTCTATACATCATTCGTCTCACTTAGCGTCTCATGCTAAGTCTATACATCCTTGGCTTTTCAGCGTCTTATGCTGTGTCTCATTCAAGTCTATACATGCACCGTCTCACTTAGCGTCTCATGCATATGCTAAGTCTATACATTGCAGCATGCATTGTCTCCAAGTCTGTACAGCGTCTAGCGTCTCATGCAAAGTCTGTACATCGTGCATCTATTGATTCGAAGTCTGTACATCATATGTTCTTCATATATTGTCAAGTCTGAACATTGCACATCATCATGGTTGCCTTGATGCTGTAGAAAGTCTATACATTCTATTATGCTTGAAATTTGACGCCCATCAATAGGGGCATCCGTTCTGAATCTGACGCCTAGGAAAGAGTCATCTTTTTGTTGTGCATCAATTTATCAAAGTCTAGACATCATCTGGTTGCATATCGCATAGTCTGTACATGATGCATTGTGCTCTCATGCCTTAACACCAGGCATTGCAAAGTATGTACATTGGTTGCACATTGCACGCCAAGTCTATACATTGCTTCTTCAAGCATTACACGAAGTCTGCACATTGTGTGCTGCATGCTCACCAAGTCCATACACTGGCTAGTCTGCACAAGTCTACAATGTCTATACACTACTGTCGCATGTACACCAAGTCCACACATCTGTTGACGGCACGTCTATGCATTCATCTTCAATGTACACACTTTACTTGATGCATTCTACATTAACACATTAGCACGTCTGTACAACGTCTGCTTAGTGAACATGAAGTCTGTACAATGGTCGACGGCATGTTAGTGCATTCAGTTTTTGTTGTGCATACTTCACCTTGTGCACACTGCATTACACTTCAGCAAGTCTATACAATGTCTACACATTACATACTATAAAGTCTGTATAAGGTTTCAACCTTAAACTGATAATTCTATTCGACTGACTGATAGGGACTCTTTGCAGAGCTTAATGAAAGGCACGTGATCCAAGGATGGATGAGGTGCCCAGATTGTGACACGTGTACAGTAGCAAGCCTGAAATACTGCCACGTGGACTGAGGCCTCTGGGCGAGAAATGTGGAGGACACACGCCCTAGCTGCTGCTATATATACCAAGCTTCTTCCATCTGAAGAAGACTGATCGAACATACAGAAGACTTGATAAAAGGAGCAGAGGCAGAGTGAGAGCTTCCACGATCCAGCAAAAGAGAAAAGAAAGAGAAGAAGGAGAGAGTTGAGAGAGAGAAGAGTTGAGAGAGATGTTCCTCAGATCTTTGGTTCAAAACTAGATTTGAGTATTGCTCACTTGTTTGAGCTACATTCCCTGCAGGGATACATTTTATCTTTCGTTTGTTTTTGTTTTGTTTTTCAAAACTCTTGTGTTCAAGCTGTTAGTCAGCGTTTGCAGTGGAGGATTCCACTGGACGGCTAAGCTGTATTGCCCAGCGGTTTTGCAGAGGAGGATTCCTCTGGACAGCAAGCTGTGAGGCTCAGCAGGCGAGGTGGATACCTCGGACAGCAAGCTGTGAGGCTCAGCAGGCGAGGTGGATACCTCGGACAGCAAGCTGTGAGGCTCAGCGGGTTGTAGGCAAGCTGTGAGGCCCAACGGTTCAACCTGTGAGTCAGCAGTAATCCACACTCGGGTTGAGTGTGGGGTGGATGTAGGTCTGGAGGACCGAACCACCTAAAAACCTCTGTCTATTGTGTGATTGCTTTGTGGTTTGCATCGTCTCTTTATTCTAGTACTCTACGCAGTAGATGTTTGTTTAAGTTCTTCAGCAGTTCTTGTTGGTCTTTGATTTGTGCATTCTATCTGTTTAGCATAATTTCTCATTCCGCATTTGATTCTGCTACAGTAGTTTTTATCGGGTGTTTGATCTATTCACCCCCCTCTAGATCACCTTTAGCGTCCCAACAAGCCTGTCTTGATCACGGCGCTCCTGATCATGACACACGCATTTGCCTCTATCCTGGCAGGAGAATTTAGCTGATCACTTCCGATCGGAGTGATCCGCTTCGACCATTCAGCCTAGCATTGCAGTGTTCTCCTTGCAGTTGGCGTGCTTCTAGGCCAGGGCGAGAAGATCCATCAGTGTGGATTGGGACTCTACTTCAAGGGTTCTTTGGAGGATGATGTCTTGGGTGTTTTGCGTTAGCGCTGTGGTTGCGATGCTGACGTCCAGGCATGGAATGAGGAGGGCCTCCTTGCGGAAGTGGGCAACAAAGTCCCACAAGGGTTCCTCGTCACCCTGCTTGGTGGCAAGGAGGCTCACAGTAGTCCAGGCCTCCTTTCTGCAACTAAAAAAGTTCTCTTTGAACATCGTCATTAATTGTTGGAAAGAGGTGATGGTTCCAGCAGGGAGAGATTTGAACTACGTCCGAGCATTCTCTAGTAATGTGGTGACAAAAGCCAGACACTTGACAGCATCCGAGGCCCGATGAAGACCAGGTTGTACTCGAAGCTGTGCATGTGGTCGGCGGGATCGGTGGTGCCAACGTAAGGGGTGAACGCCGGTAACTGTAGCTTCGAGGGGATCGGCACTTCCATATCTCATGGGAGAAGGGAGCGTAGAAGTCAGTGTCATCGTCGATCAACCCCTTCATTCACATTGGCTTAGAGGATGTCATCTAGGTAGCAGACTTTGCCCTTGAGCTCACATGCCACTTCTTCATAGTGCCTCAACTGATGTGCCATCTCTGGGGAGTGCAGTGGGCTAAAGAGGCACCGTAATGGTTGGCTACACGAGCGAGGTGTGTAGGCGGTGGAGAGCAGAGAGGCTCACGCACACGATGCGATTCTGCCATGGTGGGAGCCCCACAATTCTAGGGGCGGGCGTGGTCGGAGCACGTTCTTTCTCCACTTGGTGGTTGAGGAGGCCTTGGTGCCTTTATAAACATCTGGATCTGGCGGTGCATCTCCTCCAATTCATCTGCGGTAGGGTTCGGTGGAGTTGCACCACGGGACAAAGAAGAGTGAGAGGAGAATTCCTGTGAGGCTCGTCGGGAGCCCGAAGACCCCTAGCGGTTGCTCGTGTTGCGGTAGTTTTCACAGTGTGCCATGGCCTTATGTCCTCTTCCCACAAATGGCACTTATAAGGAAGAAAGTCTAGCGTCCCCGAGGAAACTGGCAACCGGTGAGCAGTGTGTCAGATGAAGGAGCTTAATTTGGGTGTGATCCCAGAGAATAACGCTCCGATGCTTAAGTCAAAGACGCGCACAGATGAATGCAGAAGAGTAGAGGGAGAGAGAGATGAGAGCTTCGGAGAGGGAGAGAGTGCTTAGAAGAACACCGAGTGCTCTGGGAAGTAGTTTGAAGCCTAGAGACAGTGACGATCTCTCTGTATCTCTCTAGTGGCTCAAGCGTGTTTGTGTAGGTGTTAGTAGGCGAGTTGCAATATGTGTTTTTCTAGGTCCGCTCAGGACCCTATTTATGTGATTCAACTTGGAGTTGTCTGTTGCCTGACTTAGCGGGGACATGGTTAGTGGAGCAATGAGCTACTCGATCGTAGGGATCATCCACTGTCCACTCGCCCATTCTCTGAGGAAGGGCAATGTGGCGGGCATCTCGACGACATGGGTGAGACCTGGTGCCCATCGAGGGTAACTCCCATGATTATGGCCTCAACGGTCACCCGTTTGTGGGTTTCATGCCATTTGGGGTGTACGTGTGCGGGGATTAAGCCCATGGGCTGGCCAGTTCCGAGTAGGCCTCAATCGGGTGACATTACTGGACTGTGGGTCGGTTGGGGATAGCCACATTGGGCCCAGTGGTAAGGGGCCACTTCGAGTCTGGCGTTAGTAGGCCGCCTTGGGCCCGGTGGATTCCCCCCTCCTTACCTGACATCCTCCACTTGCCCATATATATATATTATATATATATATATGGAAAATATCTTTTTCCATAAAATCTATTATTTTAGATTATGCAAAATAAATTAATTATCCTAGTAATTGAAATTGTAAGTTTAACCTAAACATTGGTCTCCATAAATATCTGGGATAAATATTACGTAAAAAGTATGAAGGAAAGGCGAAAGACCAATCTGATCCATTCACTTTAGTTTATATGGCACACTAGAAAGGTGATAGGGAACACAGAAGGAAAGCTTAATCATTTACATAATTTCTAAGAAAGCGATATATTTGTCTTAGTACATAAAGAAGGTGAAACATTTGTCTTAGTATTCAAAGAAGGCAAAATAACTCAGGAAGGTAAAGCATTCGCCTTAGTGAGGTATTCACCTTAGTACAAAATGACAAAAGTCCTAACAAGGCGAAACACCCACTTTAATACCTTAATAAGGGGAAACGATTTTGCCTCAACAAAAAAAGACAAATAAGTCAGGAAGGCAAAGCATTCGCCCTAGTGAGCTATTTAACCTAGCATCCTCCTTAATACAAAACAACAAAAACTCTGATAATGCAGAGCATTCGCCTTAGTTCCATGCAAGGCGAAGCATTCACCTTAGTAGAATGGTAAGGCGATATATTCACCTTAGTCAAAGCTTCCACTTCAATAGAAAAAGATAAAAACTAAAGATAAGGTGGAGCATTCACCTTTGCACCCTAATAAGGCAAAGCGATTCTGCCTTAATAGGAAAAGATAAAATAGCTAAATAAGGTGGAGCATTAGCCTTAGCAAGAGAGGAAGATGAAGTATTCACCTTAGATGAAGCATCCACCTCAACATAAAAAAACAAAACTCAAAACAAGGTAGAACAACAAAAAGGACACTTCGTCTCGATACAAAACGACAAAACTATGGGATAAGGTGAAGCATGTGACTTAACTATCTTAGTAAGGCAAAATGTCTCAAATATTCTGCCTTAATAGTAAATGACAAAATTCCTTAACAAGGCAGAACACACTTTGTTTCCTAGGAAGGTGAAACATGTCTGATATTTTGGCCTAATAGAAAATGGCAAAAATTTTGACAACACAAAACATGTATGATATTTCATCTTTGTAGAAAATAACAAAAATATTAATAAGGCAAAACATATATGATATTTCACCTTAACAAAAAATGACAAAATCTTTAACATGGTAGGACACTCTTTATTACTTAGAGAAGGCAGAATGAATATGATACACCACCTTAACAGAAAATGATGTAAACAAAGGTTTATTTACATTGTATTTCATGGAAATGTGATATTTCGCTTCTCCTCAATGAAAGGATATTGATCCTTAGCGATAATATACAAAGGCATTCCACGTGTATGGCTTTTGACTCCTTGACCGCACTAAACGACGAAATAAACAATATGACGCTTACAAAACACTTAAATACTACAACGCCATGCACGTAAATGATTTACAAAGATACTGAAAAGAAAAGATTTCTTATTTCTTGTACACTTTACAATATCTTAAGATATACTCTTGCGTGCTAAACTGAAAATATGTATTGCATATTTCTCTCTCATGCATTTAAAATTTGAAATTACCTGTCTATTTCACATTCCTGCAAGGGAACAGTATCTTTAGCATTATTTTAGAAACAACAGGTAGCAGAAGCCAGGAGAAAACTTACACAAGAGAAGAAATAGGCTGACTAATAGTGGCGGTAGTTATTTAATTCACCTACGAACTTAGAACTAGATGCAAAGCAGTCTATCTGTCGAATGTTAAGACTGGGATCCTATCGTTGGAAGAGCACATGTATCTAATGGATACAATGAGTTTTAGAGCTTTAAATAGCCCAAGACTCTGAGAGGAATGCAATGCTTCAAGCAACGAACGATCAAACATTTAAGCACCTTTCTGCAATTAAAGCGATCTCAACATCCTACTTCCTGGCACTCACGACCAGGAGAACTTCATTGCATTCAAGGCTCACCCTTAAAGTTCTTCATCCTAGAAAGCATTAAAAAGGAGGATATTGTGTTGTAACGATATTCTATTTTCCTCCTCCTCTTTCATTCATTACAATCATTTATATTTACTCTTTGTTGATATGTATGAAAGACAGTTGGAAAGAGCATTTATTGCTCTATATAACAAGCACTTTGTGTGCTAGGTTGGTCTACTAATATCGTGCAAATCAGCTGGGTGACTAGCCCTTGGAAGACTAGTTGGTGCGAGATCACTAGAAAAACTAAGTCATTGAGAGTGACGATTGGTTGACTAAGACCTAATCAAAATCAGTTGGGTTGATGGTTCATAGAAAATCACTAGGATCCCTAAGTCTTGCAAGATCAGTTGGGGAGCTGGCCCTGGAAAACAACTATTATAACCTATGATGAAAGGTTAGTGAATATCTCAAGTGAGTTGTAGGGGGACTGGACATGAAGAAGTCATAGGACTGACCGAATCGGTATAAAATCTCGTGTCTCTATGGTTTGGTTGCATTGATACACTTTTTATTCTGCTACACAACTTAGAAAATTTTAATATGTGATCATTTCTCAAAGGCACACTTATTCACCCCCCTCTAGGATGTGCCCAGCTACACACACACACACACACACACACACACACACACACACACACACACACACACACACACACACACACACACACACATAATGAATGACGTGAAATTTCAGCTCTGCTAGTGGAGGGAGAAGAGGGAGGGGTTAGAAGGGGACCAGCTCACCGATAATGGTGATATTGAGGTGTAGGGTGGTGAGCCAAAGGCCTTGCAATCCCACCACCATCCCCAGCAGTCACCTCGATCACCGCTGCGATAGCACCTTTAGGCTGGTGTCACTCTCCACCATCATTACCTCTATGTCTACCACCGAGGAGTGATCTTGATTCATCACCGATGCATCATCCTTAGCTAGGCGTGGGGGTGGTGATGGAGAGGTGGTGGTGGTTGCAGAGCTGACCTTTGATGCTAACGAGAAATACTGAGAAAAGGTGAAGAAGTTGGCAAAGGCAGAGGAGAGGCCGCCCTCTGTGGTGACGCCATTCGATCACTGCTGCTACTGCTTGGTTCGCTTCTGGGCCTCCAAGGACTTCTGCAGCCGCTCAAGCTTCTTCAGGAAGTTGATGGGCCACGATCGATGCCTGGTCATCTCCTCTCTGTTTCTGGATCGCATCGTGTGCCTGTTGCCACTGTAGAGTAGTCATGAAGGGAGAGAACAAGTAGGAACCAACGTGTAAGATAGCAACCTTGTCCACAACTGTGCACACAGAGAGAGAAGGGGGTAACAATGGCATTTTACATGGTGGAGTTACCACGGTTGCATAGAAAACTGACGGAATGTAACCTCAAGGGCATGAGAATTCAAGTTAGAAGATTTGAGGGGTACAGAAGTAAATATCATAAAGGTAAGGGCATATGGGTAATTCATGAAGATTTAAGTGGTATTGAAGTAATTTTCTCATTTCTTTTACTAAATTGGAGATCTCATAAAAGGCTTGAGCAAACTATGTGAGAAGAGGGTAGAGTAGCATTCTTCTCCTAGTGGTCCATTTAGCCTACTCAATCCAATCTGGATCTAGTCAGATGCTTATACCCACCAAGAAGCCCAAGGGTTCGATAAACAATATATGATCAAAGAAGCTCAAGTGGGCCCAAAGATGACCCTCCCCCTACCAAGTCTAGGCAGCGTTGCCATGCATGCCTCCGAAGCCCATCCCCTTGTCAACGGTAGTCCAAGGCCATCGCACTCATACCACTCATCGTTCACGATCGCATAAAGGCCACAACCTTCCTGATGCGCACATGCCCTAATGGGCACCCTATTGATGTGATGGAGGCCATACCTCACCATCACCCTAATAGTGAGAGGGACCTTTCACACCCTAGGGGCCTCCCAAGTACTAGTGAGGAGAGAGGTCATCCAAACCACTACCCCCATGACCTCATCAACCCTCCCAAAAGGGTCACTAAAGGGAAGGGGTATAAGAAGGGCTAAAAGATAGGTAAAATGAGACTTTTCTCTACTTTCTATTCCATGAGCTTACGACAATGATACCTCCTAACTTAGACATCCCTGGATTCTCCCATGAGATACATCCCTAGTAGGGTGTTAGGAAGCATTTTTTTTAAAAAAAAAAGCTCTTTCAACCTAAAAAATTATGATGTATCAATTTTCAACCTAATTTTTAAAATTGATGAAAATGAGTAACTACTTGTTTGTCAAAAGTGTCATAATGTTTGAAATTCAAATATACCTATTTGGTGGACTCGAGGTTATGTGTGTGTGTGTGTGTATATATATATATATATATATATATATATATATGGTCCTACTCTCTCACGAGGATCTCCAGTATTTGCTGGAAGTTTTTGTTAGTGTCATCGAAGCATAGGGGCTGGCTGACAAAGGGGAACCCAAATCTGCAAGGTAAGAGCTCAAACTCATTGGCTCCAATGACTAAGTTGCAGAGGAATGGCGGTGGGCACCGTGTTGCTCAGGGGAACAATAGAATGGACGACGATGGGTGGAGGATGACGAACTTGATGTCGTAGCTATGGAAGCTAGTCTCCTCCAATAGGCAGCTCACCACGGGGTCATCCAAGATGGAAAGCACATCCAAGGCTGCTATTACTAAATACCTTATTAGGATTATTTACTTAAGAGCCAATGCAATGATCCACTATTGTTCAAATATCGCAATGCTAAAGCAAGTACTTTAAGGGTGAGGCTTTTGGAGGGACAAAGCAAAGAATAACAAAAGGAAGAATCTTTTCTTGACAGTTTTTCCAAGAAGAAGTGAAGATCATAAAGAACATATTTTTTAAAGAAAATTCTCTCTCTTTATTCTGGGTTTCGTGCCTGTGATCTATGCACCTCCTCCTCTAGTTCCTCCTTGATGCGAAATGAAAGGGCAGGGTCTTCAAAATCTTTAGCCAGGGCTCGGGGTGGGCATCGGACAGAGGTTTCCTGAACACGGAGGTCCTGATGACTGCGATCTGGCTTGAACGCACCCTATTGGGCAACCACAATCTGGAAGTCTTCTGCAAGCTGACCGGGGCCATCCCGAATGGTGCTCTGTTCGAATAGCTTCACCAGCAGCAGTAGCCGTGGGCGATGTTTTGGGGTTGCTGGAGCTGTTGTGAGATGGGGAGAGGGTGAGGGAGGAAGGATTATTACTAGTTTATATAGCTATTAGGGTTGTGGAGAAAGGGGGATGCTGGAGATTGGGGGAGGGGGATAGCGGTGGCAATGGTGGTGGACGATAAGGAGGAGGAGGAACAAGGAGCTTCGACTGGGGCTTCACACTCGTCCCCATCGTAGAGATGATGCAACCGAGGTTCTCACTCCGCCTCCGGGGAGAGATCGAACCTTCACAGCTCGTTGGAGGAATCTCCCGGTTCCAAAAATTAAACTAGAAGAACATAGCCATGGCTAGATTTCAAACTTCTATTTCATTATCTATTTGTTCTTATCAAGGAGTACATTTATAGGAGGATTGGGGAGGGTGAAACGACGTGATTACATTGATTTTCTTATGGGAAACAACAACCCCATTGAAGCCCTCGAGTGTCGAACCGTCAGAGTGGTTGGCAGGTGAGCCTTCGGAGCAAAAACCAGATCGCAGTCCTGTGGACGCAGATTTTTATTTATTTATTATTTATTCATTTATTTATATTTATGGATTTATTGGCGTGCCAGTCACATGTGTGACGATTTCATTGTGCGCTCGATCTGACATGGTCAGTCGATTGTGAGTGATCGTGTCGGGACCTGAAGTCCGTCATACCATGAACGTTATGACGTTAATTATGTCCTTCCAGGGAAGGACAACCCTTGATTAAATGCTAAAGTAGGAGGCCTCGAGAGGCAAACAGATATTCACATGCTTAACTTTAAACTTCATACCAGGGCCGGGGAGGCGGGTAAGATAATAACATCAACCACAGAAACTGACTAGATCGTGTGGTTGGCGGTTCAAAACAGTTATACTTGGTGGAAACAAGGAGATAGAAGATATTCATCACGGGAGGGCAAAGCCATGGCCATGATATAGGTTTAAAGCTTCGATCGGTATTTCGACGGCCTTTTCTCTTAATCTGGGTTATGCCCAGGGGGAAATAGGCTATCACCCACGGAATGCTGAGATGAAAGCCGAGAGCTAGAGAGGCCGAACCTCCTAACCCGTGTACATATGGGCTATGGGGCAATGTGTGATTTTCCCTTTGAAAAGCTAGCGGGATTCATTCATGCAGTGGCAAGACCCCCCCCCCCCCCGAGCAAAAGGGTTATTCGTAAATCCGTTGTAGTTAGGTGGAACATAGGGGTTATGACTCCCCTTCAATTTTATCCCCGGGACATATCGGGTGATCCACAGATATCCCTTTTGTGGGTTCGCTTTGGGTATTGGAATTCATTGGGTGGTAGATCGGGCTCTCGGCACGCTCTGAATGGACACAGGCTCTCGGCACGACCCAAAAATGGGAAGGCCAGGGCTTCCTGCGCCAAAAAACAAGAAGGCTGGGGGTTCCCGGTGCCAAGACGAGAGCGCTTGGGTTCCCGGCGCGACGAAGAGAAGCCAAAGGGGAGAGGGCCTTCGGCGCAGGCTTCCCGGCGCGAGGAAGAAATGCTAGAAGAGGGTCTCGACGCGGGACGGTTGAGCAAGGCTCCCGGCGTGACGCGGCTGCAAGGGGGGTGGCTCCCGACGCGCTCAGCTGAAGGGGAGGAAACCTCCCGGCGCGGCCAGAGTGCAGGGCTCCCGGCGCGATGGCCAGAAAGCCAAAATCAGGTCTCTGCGCTTGAAGGATGGCGCCGAGAGCTATTCACCGTGTTTAATGTAGGTTGATCCGAGAGGTATGAGGGCGCCGGGACCAGAACAGAGCTTACGGTACTCTGTTTTGGGTTTCTGATTGATTCAGGCCAAGGGGAAGGGTTTCTTTGGGGTCAAAAATAGGTCAGGGCATCAAAGTTGAATTAGATTAGGCTTGGGCTTCATAGGAACATCAGGATCTAGGAGGACTTTGGGAAGGCCAAGGCGTAGAGAATCCCTGTCACCAGTGTCATACGGAGTCCCGGGGACAGTTTAATGTCGGCTTTCGTGGTCCTGGGAGAATTTTGACAGCATCTCCCCTGGACTCAGTATTTGCTAGGGAATGATAGACGATCACCCACGGAGTGCCGGGGTGAAAGCCAAATAGAGGGGTATTGGACCCCTGATCATGTACATGCCTGCAGCACTGTTCCGATATCCCTTT
Organism: Amorphophallus konjac; assembly: GCA_022559845.1. NCBI lineage: Eukaryota > Viridiplantae > Streptophyta > Magnoliopsida > Alismatales > Araceae > Amorphophallus > Amorphophallus konjac. The sequence continues at coordinate 102,539,722 of CM040121.1, forward strand.
AGAGGTCAACGAAGCTTACGCAGTGGCGGAGCTCCATTGCCTCGGAAGGTTATAAAAACCGATCGAGTCCGGAAAACCTCGTAGAAAAGGGGAGGGTTATCCCCATTAATTGTCACCCCCGAGGTGCACATGATGGCCCAGGGCATCCCTTGATATAACAAGAGTATTGATGGGGCTTCTTCAGTGGTAGCAGAGGTTTTACGACTTGGGGTTTACAGGTTGGCTTTTCGGCATGGATGGCAAGGATGCCAGAGAGCTCCCGGCGAAGGCTTCTCGGTGCGCTGATAGGATGGCCTGGAGGGTCTCCCGGCACACGAGGAAGAAAGAGGGCCTCCCGGCGCGCGGCGAAGAAAGCCAAGGCATAGGGGCTCCCGGCGCGCGAAGAAAAAAGGGGGGAGGAGCTGATCCTGATGGTTCTCGGCGCCTGAAGAAGCGGCGCCGGGAACTATTCACCAAGTTTACTGTAGGTTGATCCGAGAAGTATGAGGGCGCCGGGATCAGAACAGAGCTTACGGTACTCTGTTTTCTGGTTTTAATGGTAGTTTGGGCTGAAAGCGACGGACTCTATGGGCTCTGAGCTGTCCGAAGCATCCACTTTGAGTTGGATTAGGTCTAGAATCCAGAGGAGTATTGGGATTTGAGAGGCATCTGGGAGGCCAAAGTCTGAATAACCCTGTTCATCGCCGTTATCATGCAGAGCTTGGGGACAAACTTAATATGGTCATTCGTCACCCTGGGAACCAAGAGATAGCTGTCTCTGGCCCCAGAGGCGACTTCTGTGACATCAACGAAGGAGACACATAGGCTTGGAACCCCGGAGTTTCTCAAGCCTCAATCATTGCACAGCGCGGTTTCATCCCAGCAGCCAAGGAATAGTCTGTTCCGGGCTCTGGGGTGACCAATAATAGTGCTACGAGGCAGAGAAAAGACACAGACGAAACTGATCATCATGCTATTGATTTACAGATAACACGGGGAATAGCAATAGGGCTTAAGAAGAAGAAGCAAAAATCAAGCTCAAACTACAGCCCATCATACATATATATCCATTCGTTTGATGATGCCCATCACGGAAGGCACATGGTCAGAAAACCCATATGAAACATCATTCCCACACCCAAACTGATTACAGGGAGAGAGTGAGGGAAAGGGGAACGGACAGATGTCGAGATGTCTCGGCTACATTGCATGAATCAAGGAAAGACTCGAAACTATTACATGAAATAGAAGAAAAGAGAAAACAAACATGGGGGAGGGCGGAGCATTGACTCCTCTCCCTCCCCCGGATGCCCACCTAGAGCTTCTTCCCCGGGAATGGGTCTCTTCTCTCTTTCTTTTTCAGCGGAGGAGGCTCTCTCTCCCTCTGGTCTCTTCTCTTTTCTTTCTTTTTGATCGATGGTCTGGCTTCTGATCCTCCGATCCCCTTTTCTTTCAAAGGGGGTATGTTTATATAGGTCTCATCCTTCTGTGCTCTCGGCGGAGGGCAGTCGGTGTGGCCAGTTCCATTCGAGACATCTCCTGGCGCGACAAGTAGCCCCCTGTTGAGGCTCCCGGCGCCACTAACAGGAGCCCAAATGACCGGCCCATCTAGCGCCTTCAGGCCTCATTCGTGCCTTAGGCTTCTCTTCATGCTTTCTTTTGAATTAATCTTCATCAGAACCGAATAAAGCCCACCTTTAGTAGAGGCATGACTTTGTTGAGATCGTTTTGAGGCTCCATCAGTGAGCGAACTGGGGTTTAATCAGTATTGCCGTATGAATGACGACAAAACCGGGTATGTTTCATCGGCATTGTCATCCGAACGGTGACAAGACCAGACATCAGCTTCAGTCTGACAGACTTCGGCCGGGTATGTAATCTGTGGAGAGGATTGCTCTTCTGTTCTGACTTTGTAGGAGCCCTGACAATCTTTATCTGTCGGTGCCGGTTTCATCTTTATCTCATATTACATCCATCAGTAAGCTGACATCTGGCTTACCCTAACATATCATCCGTGGATCCTCGGACGAAGCAGTAGTACAGCTCTTCTTAAAAGGCTGGGAGGTCTCATCAGTCGAGTGACTGCGGCTTCATCGGCGCTGCCGTCTGAATGACATCGGCACCGGGCATCAGCTTTGGCCGACAAAGGCTTTAGCCGGGTGAATGGTTGACGAGCTTCATCAGTGGTCTTCCACTGTTGGTCTGATCTTCTTTTCAGTTATGCTTCCACCCCTGTTGATTTTCCAGGTGTCAACAAATGCCCCCCACCTGCGGGCGGCGTAAGTGCAGAATAAGCGACACGGGGTCTGCAGGTGTTCTTCATCATTTGAGGATATATTCCTCAGTTTTATCCTTGACATTGTCCTTCAGCTTGATCATGTTGCTGTAGTAACCCTTTTGCATATCCATCTTTCATTTTGATGTTTTCACCTTTGTATTTTCTTTATTTCCAGCATTTTGGAGCTTCTCGGCGTGAACCTCCCAGCGCGACCGTTGTCGGCGCGGCCGTCTCGGCAGGGGCTTCTCGGCGCGCTTGCGCTCGCTGGGCTTCCCGGCGCGAGGGCTTTCGGCGGTTGCTTCTCGGCGCGTGCTGCTCTCGGCGCGCCTTTTTCCTTTGGTGAAGGGGAGGTTCCCGGCGCGCATTTCTTCACGCCAAGAAGCACCTCCTCCTCTTCTTTTTAAACCTGTGAGAGGGCTTTTACCCTCATTTCTTACCTCCCTTTCTCTCTCTTCATCTCGGCGGTGGCGGTGAGCTGTGAGCTTTCCCCCCCCCCCCCCCGAGAGCGTCATTTCCCCCCCCCCCCTTTCTTTGCCGATTTTTTTGGGGTAGGTTCGCTACATATATGGGATTGAATCCCATTTTATGCTCGGGATCACTCCCTCTTGGTGGGTGACTCCCTATTCTTCTTGGGCATATCTCGGACAAGAGGAGAAGCTGCCGAAATTTTTGAGAATTTGTTCGTCTTATTGTTTCATGCCCATTCATCTTTCTGATGCTTCTTTTCTTGTCTTTTTCTGACTGCAGGTGCTGACATGGCTTCCAGTTCTGCTGTTGCATCTTCCGGAGCCGTTGGAACAAGTTCATCGGCTCAGCCGGACATATCTCGGGCCAAAGTCAACTGGTTGAATGTATACAGCCTGAGCTTTGGCTATGACCAGATTGCTAGTGTCGACGAATCTTCCGATTCTGAAACTGACACCGTATCGACCGTTGAAGTTTATTCTTCCCTGGAAGGTACTGAATTCAGAAGAGCTGCTGACTACCGCCCGGACTTGCCGAAGGATCGTCATTTGCTGCCGTTTGTTCGGACTTTCACTATACGCGGAATGCGGGATGTTATTATTGCCCGTTCCGTGGAAGCGGCAATACTTGCCGATAGAGACAGCATGAAGGGCTCTGTCTATCGAGCCCGAGCCATATATCTCCCAGGTGAACAGAGGGACTGGAATGCTGTGCTGGGCATCTCCGATTTAGAACCCGAGAAGAAGATGCTAACCCGGGCCCCAGAATTCACTCCTGCAAGGTGGGACCATACAACTGGCTGTGTCCACCGAGAGAAGACCTCATTCGGACTCTTTTTGGCGCCTGCGAAGTGGGGTTATAGGGACGAGCCATTTGTTCTTAACTGCCTGGCCGTTCAGTTTAAATATCAGCTGGCTGCCGGCTGGTTTGGAGATGCCAAGTTGACAGACGCCCATCTTTTTAGGGTTGGAGCAGTGGAGTTTACAGAATATGTTTTGAAGGAATATGCCCCTCTATTGGTTAGAGCTGGGGTATACCACAGTGTGTTTGCCTCCAGGTTCCGCTATCCCGTCTCTCGGGGATTGTGTTGCGGCATGCTTGAAGTGTTCTGCCCGCAGTTCAATACATTCTATACGGCGGAAGGCGAGACATCCCTCGACCTCTAGAGTTTATCGCAGCTTTCTGACCTACCCATGGACGGAGAGCCATATGAGGAGGTCTGCCTGGACGATTCCATCAAGGATGCCTCTAATGGAGAGGGCCGCTATTCCTTCGGTTATGCATACCAATATCTGATGAAAGCTTACCGGTCCATCTGTTTGGCCTACAGTAGGGGGTCCTCCAAAGGCTATCAAGCCAGGGAAAAGAGCAGCCGACTGAGAGTCCGTGTGGGGCAGTGGATACAATATTTCTTCGGGGGTCCCTTGAGGTACGCAGACTTTCCTTCCGTAGGGCTGACTTCCGGTAAACAGGTCAGGGCCCCCCGTTACAAGTCAGCACTGCCAGCTTCATTGCGTCGGACAGACGCGGATGGCCCGAACCCAGCATGGGTTGATCCCCTCACCCATTGTGCGGCCTATTTGACTTTCTGGCTATGCACTTTCGCTCTCCCTCAAGGGGACGAGATGATTATTAGACCCGAGGCTATATATCCGGCCTGCCAGATGGCTTGGGGGATGCGATTGTCTTTGTGCCCAGTGGCTCTGTGTTTAATTTACAAATCCTTGGGGGACTTGCATAGACATCGGACCCCCCGCTCTTCGAGGACTGTGGGTCCCTTTCATTTCTTCAATGCCTGGGTTTGCAGCATTTTCCCTGAGCTGGCCCCGAGAACTTTACAGTCAGACACACTGCTCCCTCGTATGATTGAGTTCGCTAGCGCTGAACCTGGTCCTTTCTCAGAACAGCTGTTCAAGATGAGGGGTAGGCTAATAAGAGTGCCTGTAGACGCACCTGGCAGCATTCACTTTTGGAGCTTGGCAGCAGGTTCAGCTCCCTTGCTGGACCCTCAAAGGGAGTGTAAAATGGAGGAGGTGGAGGTTTATGTCCATCCTGTTTCGGGGGTCGCCGCCACCCGGCCTCTTTTAGAACCAGAATTGGTGAGGTGGGCCATGGCCATACGGCCCAGTGTATTAGTTTTCAGGAAGGGGGGCTTGCTCATTTTGGAGCCCTATTATCCCTTCCGCTTTGGCAGAAATTTTGGTTACGACCAGCATATCCCTCCATCGACTGCTCAGTTTCCTCTGGAGAGCCGGGCCAAGCACGGGTCCAGTATTGCCGGCGACGATCGGATATGGTGGGATTTCTTTCATCGTCGGGAAGACACAACTTTCAGGGTCCCGACCATCTCCAATCGTCTCCCTCGGGTCTCATCAGACTATATCAAGTGGTGGAACATACGCACCAATTTTTATAAAGATGGCAGAGGCGCTTTCTGGGATGTGGCCGAGCGCTCCTTTTTGAAGCGGCAATCAGGGCCTGTATTTGATATTGACGAGCTTCATCTGAGGAGGCTTTATTCCCAGCACCAGAGGGAGGCAGAAGCTTATATCGCTGCCCGCCGGTCTTTGAAGGAGGCGGGTGCGGAACTACCCACTCCTGTCTTTTCTGAAGTTGATGTGGACACTTTCACCAGAGACTTGAGACAGCTGGGCCACATAGGGGACACTCATTTGGAGGTGCAGTATCCATTCCCCTCGGAGGAACCACTTTCGAAGGCTACTTCTTGGAGGGGTCCGACAGACAGGTTTCATCCTTATAGGACCTTTGTGCGGAGGGAGGACCGCACCCAGTCATATTATCAGCACACTTCCTGGCTTTTTGTACTGTTAAATGTCCACGGGCTGACAGTGGAGAGCCCGGTAGCTGTCATTCTAAATAAGCAGCTTTTTGTTTCTTTTCATTATGTTGACACCTGGTGCATAGATTACCTCGGCCTATTTCATTGCCTTGATTTCCATGGCCATAAGGACTTGGCCGCCCTGACGGAGAAGTGTCAGACTATTGGCGATGTATGCTGGCTCGTGAAGGAGGCCGCCTCCCGATCAAAGGAGGTAGCTTATATGTATTGGCCGCTTTCCACATTTTATGACGGCCTAGCAGGTGTGCTCCTTGTTTGTTTGATCATGGCTTCTTTCTTCTGATTGTCATGTTTTGCATATGTTGACTATGACTGCCTTTCTCGTGTCTCGTACAGATAGACCAGACATAAAGCGGCAGGGGCTTTACAGGAAGATAATTGCTCAAGCTGAGAAACCTGCCCACTTTGAAATTCCTGAAGCAGCACCTACGACCACTCCCCTGCCTCCGGGCAAGAAGAGGAAGCCTTCTGTGGTGAAGGTTGCAGTCGCCAAGGCTAAGAAGGCCAAGGTTGCTCGGACCCGGAAGTCGGCTTTGACTGCGAAGGAAGCTGGAACCCCTCTTCCGGATATCCCTTCATTTGACGCATTCGCATCTCAGAGGGAGGCCGCACAGGCATCTGCCGAAGGTGACGGTGATAGCTTGTAGCTGGAACTTCCTTTGTCATCTTGACCAATCTCCTAGGGAGTTCTTTGAGGCTGAGCTTCTTTTTATCTGATACAGCCCAGGAGCAGGTTGAAGCGCCTGTGGAGACGGACACAAGACTGCCTTCCCCCACCCCGGCTGGCGAGGAGGAGGGTAAATGTGCTTTTTCCATTTGTCTCATACTTCCGTTATTTTCTTTGCTATACTTCTCAGAAGTTTTCTTTTCTTGTAGTAGTGGCAGTCGGGGAGCAAGCCGAGGCCATGATAATGACAGAAGAGCTGCCTCGACCACAGGAGGGTCACAAGACTCGGCCAAAGTAGAGTACTATTCCGGCCAGATGCATAATCACTCGATCTACATCCCGCCATACTTTAGAGGTACCGGCCCAGCATATAGCTAGTGTGGAAATATCTTCGGGCAGCTCCCAGGTCGCCTCCCATGAGGAGGAAGTAGATTTCAGCGACAGCGAAGGAGAAGGTATTGCCGAATCAGAAGCCCCTCCTGCATTTACGAAAGGTGTTCTGTCTCTTCGACCCGCCGAACTATCAGTGTTATCCCCTGAGGAAGAATTCCAGGAGGAGTTTGCCAGGCTCGATACTGAGATTGACATAACTCCACCACTCGCCATTTCGGCTACGGAGCTTTCTTCTCTTTCGCCCCATTTTGAGGGTGCGGACCCTGCTCCAAAGGTGGGTTGTTCATCATATATGCTGCTTCATTTTTTTCTTTTATTTAGTGCTGAAGGTCGCTTTGCTTTGGTCTCAGAGTATTGTCGCTGCTACCTTGGCCACCTCCACATCCTTCATGGACATTTCCCTTGTAGATTTGGCTATTGTTCCTTTTCTGCCTTTGACCTGCACGGGGGCTCCTGAGATCATTCGCCCTGTGCCAGTGCGGATACAGTCCTCGACAGACTTGGCATCATTAGACTTGGGAGCTGCAGAAGAAAGTGTCATCCCTGCCAGGGTTTCAGATCTTAGAGCCGAAGCAGATCCGGCCAGGAGCTCCGCTTTCATACCGGCCGCAGTGATGTCAATCGCGCCCGAGTTAGCAATTCCTGCCATAGTGGCCACAGAGTCCGAATTCCTGCCTGCACAGTCTAAGGCACCTCTGTCCCCATCACCAGAAAGAGCAGCTGAAGGTGCAGCCTCCATTGCAGAGATAACCCCATTACTCATTGATTCTCCTCCCGCGGATGTTCAAGGTGTAGCTCCCGAGGCAGCAGCAGAGGAGGAGTCTTCAGTCCAGCAGGGGAGTACAGAGAGGTACCGGCTAGCTCTTTCGGCAGATTTGCCTTCTTCGTCCTCCCAAGCGGGCATTGGGCTATGGGCAGATATTGACGGAGAGGTGACTTTCGAAGTCGTCGCATCTGCTTCCTTTGGCTTTACGTCTCCTGACAGCTTCGTCTGGCAGCATCTGGACATGTTACGCCAGCTAGTAGAGTCTCAGCCTGGCTTGACATATCTACAGCTGAAGGAAATCGCCAATCGCCTCACTGCTGGCCTGCAAGCCATGGGCTGCCCTTTGGACACATGGACTCAGCGGGTCTTGCTTTTGTTGAAATTCGTGCATCGGAGAAACTTCCTAGCACGGATCATGGTTGACAGGTTGACGGCGTTGAAGTTGCAGAGGTCAGAATGCAAATCCGAGGTGGAAAAGCTAACGCTGACACTTGATGAACGCCAGGCCGAGCTACAGGGTATTATTCAGCGGGAGGAGGCTATCCAGAAACGGGTAGCCGTTTTGGAGGCGGAGCTCACTGAACTTCGGGCCGAGCTGCAGCAATTATCTTCTATTCGGCCACAGTCCACCGAGGAGGTGGCTTCACTGGAGGGTCGGGTGATGTCTTTCCAGGACCTGTCCATGAGGCTTCAGGAGGAGGAAGCGCGCCTTCATGAGTTAGGAGCCGCCCCCTATGTTGGTCTTCTGGCCTTTGAAGATATCTTTCGGCGGCCATGAATTATCTTCACTTTCTTTTCTTTTCTTTCTTCTCTTCCCATCTTTTTTGTTTGTGACACAGCGTCCCCTCGGGGCCCCTTATGTACTCACTTCGTAATGAAATGAAAAGAGATCTTTTGGCTTCATGTGTATCCATCTTGTCTACCATGTGGTTTCATCACTTCGGGAAGTGGGGTAGTGGTTTTAGCAATCCCTCATGTGAATGGCTCGTACCTAGCAGGAGAGCGTCCACCCCTTCAGAGAAAGGATGGGGAACTCGCCCCACCGCGTGACGGGCATCCGAAGAGGTGCTTAAACCGGATTGTGTTGGTATCATCAAACGTCCCTCTTGGCGACATGTGCTATGAGGGAGACAGTTTGCAGGGATGTGACAGAAGGGGTTTCATCAGAATAGACGGAAAGTCTAGACTGGGTAGAGGTTATGGCAGGTGGGACATTTGAAGGGGGCATGGTTTTCATCAGAACAGACGTAGGGTCTGAACTGGACAGGGTTTTATCATTGATCGGGCGCGGCGCCGGTCGATCAACGGTGGTTTCATCATCGATGCAAAGGGTTTTATAAGTTTCATCAGAATAAACGAAAGGTTTAAACTGGGTAGGGTTTCATCATTGATCGGGCGAGGTGCCGGTCAATCAACAATTGATTTCATCATCGATATTGGGCTTATATCGATGCAAGGAGATTTCATAAGTTTCATCAGAATAGACGAAAGGTCTAACTGGACAAGGTTTCATCATTGATCGGGCAGGATGCCAATCGATCAACGGTTGGTTTCATCATCAATATTGGGTTTATATCGATGCAAGGAGATTTCATAAGTTTCATCAGAATAGACGAAAGGTCTAAACTGGACAAGGTTTCATCATTGATCGGGCAGGATGCCAATCGATCAACGGTTGGTTTCATCATCAATATTGGGTTTATATCGATGCAAGGAGATTTCATAAGTTTCATCAGAATAGACGAAAGGTCTAACTAGACAAGGTTTCATCATTGATCGGGCAGGGTGCCAATCGATCAACGGTGGGACGTATGTGAAGGTGTTGGTCTCGTCAGGATAGACGTAAGGTCTATTCCGACATGTTTTATCGCATGTGGGGCTTGCCAAGAAATGCGTAGGCTTCATCAGGACAGACGTGAGGTCTGAGCTGGACAGGCTTCATCAGGGTGGTGATGGGTTTCATTGTCGGTGGGACGTTTGAAAGCGGGTATGTAGGTTTCATCAGGGTAGACGTAAGGTCCACCCCGGGAAGGCTTTATCATCGGTGGGGCATAGAGCCAGATGACCGACGGAAGGCTTCATCAGTGAAGGGGAGGTAAAGGTAACGTGCCGGTTGGCATGGAACTTCTAGATTACCACATTACTGACCCAAGTGCCCTTTCGGGTTTTCACCGGAGCCAGCCCCCTCTTGCTTTTGCCCACGCGCCCTTTCGGGTTTTCACGTGGCGGGGTACCCGATTTTGCCTGCGGTGCCCTTTCGGGTTTTCACCACAGCGGGGTTTCTTGGCCATTTTTGCCCTTATCCGGGATGTCCGAACAAGTCTGGCGGGGTATCTCTATTTTTAACCCCATTTTTTTTTATATACATATGTTTCCTGAATCGGGACTTCAGCACAGATCAGGCGATGTGCTGCTTCATTAATGCGTGCTCTTATCATCGGTATTGGGTATATACCGACGCAAGGATTTCATAGGTTTCATCAAGGTAGACGTAAGGTCTACACTGGGCTGGTTTTATCATTGATCGGGCAGGGTGCCGATCGACCAATGGTAGGTTTCATTACGGCGGGACGTAAAGGGATATGCAAATTTGATAGGACGGGTTTTTTTGTTGATCGGGCAGGGTGCCCATTGACCAAAGGTGGGTTTCATCATTGGTATTGAGTTTATACCAATGCAAGGATCTTATGAATCTTCATCAGAATAGACGTAAGGTCTACCCTGGGCTGGTTTTGTTGCTGATCGGGCAGGGTGCCAATCGATCAACAGCAGGTTTCATCATCAGTATTGGGTTTATACCAATGCAAAGGTTTCATGGGTTTCATCGGGATAGACGTAAGGTCTAAGCCGGATAGGTTTCATTGCTGCTCGGGCGAGTGTGCCCATTAATCAGCAACAGATTTCATCACGGTGGGACATAGCGAGACACGCAGCTCTAGTCGGAACAGATGTGAGATGTAGACCGAACAGGTTTCTTCGCCGATCGGGCAGGGTGCCCTGTCGACCAAAGATGGGTTTCATCATCGGTATTGGGTTTATACCAATGCAAGGATATCATGGATTTCATCAGGATAGACGTAGGGTCTAAACTGGATAGGTCTTACCGCTGATTGGGCAATGTGCCAATCAATCAACAGCAGGTTTCATCGTCGGTATTGGGTTTATACCAATGTAGGGATTTCATAGGTTTCATCGGGATAGACGTTAAGTCTAAGCCGGATAGGTTTCATCATTGACCGGGCAGTGCGCCAATCGATCAAAGCAGGTTTCACCATGGTGGGACTTTGGCAAGGTATGAGGGTTTTATCAGGACAGACGTAGGGTCTGAACTGGGTGGGTTTGATCGTTGATTGGACGAGGTGCCGGCCGATCGACGAGAAGTTTATGACGGGAGGTGAGGTTTCTTTAGGATCACCATATTACTGGCCCAAGCGCCCTTTCGGGTTTTCACCAGAGCCAGCCCCCTCTTGCTTTTGCCCACGCGCCCTTCCGGGTTTTCACGTGGCGGGGTACCCGATTTTGCCTGCAGTGCCCTTTCGGGTTTTCACCACAGCTGGGTTTTAGCCATTTTTGCCCTTGCTCGGAAAACCTGAACAAGACCGGCAGGGTATCTCTATTTTTTTAACCCCATTTTTTATTTATTTTCATTCTTTTATTCTCTCTTCCCCTCTTTTGGGAGGGTAACAAGTCGGACTGTCATTAGATCATGATAAGGGATGGTTCGGCCAGGGTGGAGTGCCGCTAGACCAAGGAAGAAGGGTAGCTTGGTTAGGGCGGAGTGCCGCTAGACCAAGGAAATGGGTAGCTTGGTTAGGGCGGAGTGCCGCTAGACCAAGGGAGCAGGGTAGCTTGGTTAGGGCAGAGTGCCGCTAGACCAAGGAAATGGGTAGCTTGGTTAGGGCAGAGTGCCGCTAGACCAAGGAAGCAGGGTAGCTTGGTTAGGGCAGAGTGCCGCTAGACCAAGGAAATGGGTAGCTTGGTTAGGGCAGAGTGCCGCTAGACCAAGGAAAAGGGTAGCTCGGTTAGGGCGGAGTGCCGCTAGACCAAGGGAGCATGGTAGCTTGGTTAGGGCAGAGTGCCGCTAGACCAAGGAAATGGGTAGCTTGGTTAGGGCAGAGTGCCGCTAAACCAAGGAAAAGGGTAGCTCGGTTAGGGCGGAGTGCCGCTAGACCAAGGGAGCAGGGTAGCTTGGTTAGGGCAGAGTGCCGCTAGACCAAGGAAATGGGTAGCTTGGTTAAGGCAGAGTGCCGCTAGACCAAGGAAAAGGGTAGCTCGGTTAGGGCGGAGTGCCGCTAGACCAAGGGAGCAGGGTAGCTTGGTTAGGGCAGAGTGCCGCTAGACCAAGGAAATGGGTAGCTTGGTTAGGGCAGAGTGCCGCTAGACCAAGGAAAAGGGTAGCTCGGTTAGGGCGGAGTGCCGCTAGACCAAGGAAAAGGGTAGCTCGGTTAGGGCGGAGTGCCGCTAGACCAAGGGAGCAGGGTAGCTTGGTTAGGGCAGAGTGCCACTAGACCAAGGAAATGGGTAGCTTGGTTAGGGCAGAGTGCCGCTAGACCAAGGAAAAGGGTAGCTTGGTTAGGGCAGAGTGCCGCTAGACCAAGGGAGCAGGGTAGCTTGGTTAGGGCAGAGTGCCGCTAGACCAAGGAAATGGGTAGCTTGGTTAGGGCAGAGTGCCGCTAGACCAAGGAAATGGGTGGCTTGGTTAGGGCGGAGTGCCGCTAGACCAAGGAAAAGGGTAGCTTGGTTAGGGCAGAGTGCCGCTAGACCAAGGAAATGGGTGGCTTGGTTAGGGCGGAGTGCCGCTAGACCAAGGAAAAGGGTAGCTCTTAGCCTGATTACTCGGGGAATATTGGTTGGGCAGCATGATACAGCTTTAGGTGTCTACCGTTGAGTGGTGAGAATTGGATCTCCCCTCGATGGTTAACAACCATGTAGGCCCCTCCTTCGTAGACCCTATAAATCACATAAGGACCTTCCCAATTAGGATTCAGCTTTCCTTTTGGGTTGGACGCCATGACTTCTCTTTTCTTGACCATGACGAGGTCACCTTTCTTAAATTCTCGTCCTTTTACGAGTTTGTTGAATGCAGTGGCCATGCGGGCCTGGTACATCTGGATATTCTTCTGAGCTTGGAGGCGCTTCCCTTCCAATTCAGCCAATTCTTGTAATCTTCTTTCTGCATTGGTTTGTTCGCCACGGGCCAGGTCATATTGGACTGCCACCCTGAGTGACGGGACTTCCAACTCCAGTGGAACTACTGCCTCCGAGCCGTATACCAGTGAGTATGGCGAGCACCCTGTAGGTGTCTTGAAGACAGTGCGGTATGCCCATAGAGCTTCATACATCTTTTCTTCCCAGTTCTTCTTATTAGAACTGACGACTCTAGCCAACAAGGTGCATGACGTTTTGTTGAAGGCTTCTGCCAATCCATTTGCCTGTGGATTGTAAGGAGTGGAAGTCCTCCATTCGATCTTATACTTCTCGGCAAGCCGATAGATCTTTTGATTTCTGAAATGACTTCCATTATCAGATATTATTCGGCTGGGGATCCCAAACCGGAAGATAATGTTCTGTTTGATGAATCTGGCAACCAGCTCACCAGTCACTTCTCGTAATGCTATAGCCTCCGCCCATCGGGAGAAGTAATCTGTTATTGCCAGTATGTACTTATGTCCGGCTGAGGAGGTCGGTAGTGGGCCGACTACATCGGTTCCCCATTGTGCAAATGGCCAGCTAGGGATTGTAGGGTGCAGAACGGCAGGTGGCCTTCTAGGCACAACAGCATGCTCCTGACATTTCTGACATGACTTCACAAACTTGCAGCAATCTTCAAACATAGTGGGCCAATAGTAGCCCAGCTTCTTGATTTCTATCTTCATCTTAGGGCCATCTTGGTGAGCACCTGCCGTCCCAGCATGTATTTCTTTCATTGCTTGCCAAGCTTCCTCAGTGGACAGGCAGCGGAGCAAAATCTTCTTGCGTGCATCTGCCATTATTCGGAACAGCGTTCCATTTCTGAATTCATAAGAATCTTTAATCCTTAGAAGTTTCATCTTTTCTTCTCTTTTCTGTGGCAGCTGTTGGTGTAAAAACCATTGTAGCAGGTGCTGTCTCCAATCAGATGCCTGTTCTGTACTGATCGTGGCGACTTCATTTTCTTCGGGGCAGCCTTCTAGCATGCTGGGGACTTGCCGCCGATTTATAACAACAATGTTCAGCGTCTCATCCGGTGGGACTGCTATTGAGCTGGTTAGCTTTGCCAATGCATCAGCCTGGGCATTATGTGCACGGCCCACATGCTTGAGCTCAATATGATAGAACTTCGCCATGAGGCGCACAGCTTTTTGGTGGTAGGGGTTCAACTCCGGCTTTCGCACTTTGAACTCACCTTGGATTTGCTTTATTATCAACATTGAATCCCCGAATACCTGAAGCATCTGGATACCCATGTTGAGGCTGATGTGCAACCCGATTATCAGAGCTTCATACTCGGCTTCATTATTAGTGCAGGGCTTGTTTATAGAACAGGAAGTATGCACAACCTCCCCCTCTGGCGATCTTAGCACAATACCGGCTCCGGCCCGTATTCTGGTCTTTCCATTGGAGTCCGTCTCTGTCCTAGATGCTCCATCAAAGAATAGCTGCCACATAGTTGACTGAGCCTGGCAGGCTTCTAATGTTTCATCATCGGGTAACTCAGTCCCCAACATATCATTCTTTGGCACAGGGTGCTCTGTGAAGAAATCAGCCACGGCCTGTCCTTTTATTGCCCTCTGGGGTATATATGTGATATCGAATTCCATCAGAATTACTGCCCATTTGCCCAACCGGCCTTTCAGTGTTGGCTGAGTCAATATGTATCTGAGCGGATCTGCTGCAGATATCAATCTGATTTCATATGACAGCATATAGTGCCGGAGTTTTTTAACGGCAAAGACTAGTGCCAAGCATGTCTTTTCTATATAGGTGTAGCTTTCTTCAGTTCTAATCAGCCTCTGACTCAGGTAGTATAGAGCCTGTTCTTTGCCTTCTTCATTTATCTGTGCTAGCATTGCCCCCAGGGAACAGTGTGTGGCTGCAATGTATAGTATCAGGGGCTTGCCCTTAATAGGTGCCCCCAGCATTGGAGGGGTCTTGAGATATTCTTTCAGCTTCTCAAAAGCTTCCTGACAGCCTTCGTCCAAGAGGAACGGTACATCTTTTATCATGAGCTTGTGAAAAGGGTGGCATCTCCCCGACAGATTTGATATGAATCGTCGGATATAGGCCAAACGCCCTTGCAGAGATCTCAGCTCGTGGAGATTCCTTGGTGGAGGGAGCTCCTGGATAGCTTTAATCTTGGATGGGTCGATCTCAATGCCCCTATGACGAACAACGAACCCACGGAATTTTCCACTGGACACGCCGAAGGCACATTTCATAGGATTCATCTTGAGTTCATATCTACGCAGCCTCTGGAACACTATCCTCAGATCTTGCAGATGATCTTCTCTTCTGCTGGTTTTCACCACCAGGTCATCGATGTAGCACTCCACTTTCTTGAAGAGTAAATCATCAAAGATCTTTGTCATAGCTCTTTGATAAGTAGCGCCGGCATTCTTAAGGCCGAACGGCATCCTTTTGTAGTGAAATATCCCCTTCGGGGTGCGGAATGCAGTATGCACTCTGTCTTCTTCAGCAATCCAGATCTGGTTGTATCAGGATGACCCATCCATGAATGACAGGGCTTCATGGCCAGTGGTTGCATCGATCATTACTTCAGTGATTGGCACTGGGAAATCATCTTTTGGGCAAGCCTTATTCAGGTCCCTGAAATCTACACATATTCTGATCTGCCCATTTTTCTTCTTCACGGGCACTATATTGGCCAGCCATGTAGTATATTGGTTCTCTTCAACAAAGCCCACATCGATCAGCTTGTCGACTTCTTTGTTGATCTGATTTATCAGTTCGGGACGCATTCTCCTGGCAGGCTGCTTCACAGGGCTTGCCTCTGGGTTTATCGCCAATCGGTGCTGTGCCACATCGGAACTCAGTCCCGGCATCTCATCATATGTCCATGCGAAGCAGTCTCGGAATTCTTTCAGAAACTGAATATACTGTTCTTTGACAGCTGGCTCCAGCAGTGCACTGAGGAACATAGGCCTTGGCTCATCTGCTGACCCCAGATTCACTTCTATCAGCTCATCGACGGTGGCCTGGCCTCCGTCCTCAACTTCGGGCGGGGCTTCTTGCAAATTAATGAAGCCTCCCGGGATATAATCTTCTTCATTCTCATGACTTTCTGTTTCATCACACCGATCATCAGCAGATGCTGGTGCATCGTATAAGGCCAATATGGCCGGATTCTGTCCAGTCTGCCCCGAGGACGTGACTGGCTCAGCGGAAAACTTCGACGTGGAGTCTTCTGTGCTTAGAGGCTCTTCTGATGTGGGCTCCCCTGAGAGGTTATCATTATGTAGAGCTCGGAACTCTTCTAGAATGCGCCCAAACTCCAGGCACTCTTGCAGCTCTCTGGCTACTTGGTCTTCATCCGGGGTTCCGGTGTCAAATTGTGCTTCGGCCTGGAACAGATCCTCTTTGCAGGACGGATTCTCCCAGCACCAACCCTTCTTGGTCTCATCAGACGCCCTTGCCTCCGGCTGATTGTCTTGGGCTTCATTGTCTGTTATGGATTGATACATAATCTCTTCATCTTCAAAGGGGTATTGGTCATACCCTACTTCTGGGGAATCTTCATTCGGGTAGAAGGCTGAGATGACATCCACCTCGGCTTCATAGTATTCTTGCAGGGTATAACCCAGTCCCGGGTGCTGTGTGATCTTCCTCAGCTCCTTGCTATCTCGAGGCGGATCCCATAACTCCTTGAATGCTTTCTTCTGAGCAGCAGGCTGTATCGATGGCATTTGCATCTTGGAGAACATTTGTGAAACCCGTTGGGTAGTATAATCCAGGCCCGTAATTGGTACCATCAGGTTTGCAGCTTCTTCAGGGGCCATGCAATCTTGATCATCTTCTTCGACTGCCTCCCCGGTGTAGAACATGATAGGGGGTTCGCCGAAGTGAGGGATTTCCATAGTCTTTAGGGGCAGCACTGTCTGGTATTCTGTGCTGGCTATGGGCTTGACTAGACCCTGAGGAACTTCCACCTGTGTGTATTTTTCTTTCATCTTTTCTTCAGTATCATCCGAGTGTATGCCAGGAGGAGTGATCCGAGCAAAATCACCAGCATGGGAGATGTGAGACACCCCATGCTTTTTAATGTAGCCCTTTGGCGGCGGCGGAGACCAATTTCTTGCTTTCGTCGCCGACTTTTCTTGGCTGACCACAGTTTCTTTTCCTTTATCCCTTTGTGACACCTCGGTGTAATAGGATGCATCGAGCATATGGCACTCGAACACTTCGAAGGGATGTAGGTCTGCAAACACCCTTTCCTCTTTTCCTTCATGGCAATATTTTATGCATTGGTGTAGCGTGGATGGCACTATCTGATATTCGTGCAGCGACGGTCTTCCCAGCAGGGCCTTATATGTGGTGTTGGAGTCGATTACATAGAATCGTACCACTGTAGTGAGATCGCCCAGTGTGAGATTGAAATCAGCCACCCCGAGAGGTGTTTCACATTTCTGGTTGAATCCTGCAATCTTCATATCTCTGACCTTGGTGAGCTGCAGATCAAAGTAATATTTCTGATAGATGCGGTATGGGAGAATATTCACAGCAGCCCCTGGATCTATTAGTATTCTGCTTATCGGCTGACAGTTCAGGGAACCCCTCATATATAGTGGTCTATTATGGCCGGAATTTGGGATTAGCATATCATCCTCTGTGAATGTTACTGATGGCCCAGCATTCACCTTTGTTAAGAGTGCTTCACATTGTGCCGGGGACTGCAGGGCATCCACAATTGCTTGGCGAGCTTCTTCACTCAGAGAGAGAATTTCCCAGATGGAGAATCTGGTAGGGAGCCTCTTCAGCATTTTCATGACTCGACTGCCCACCCGGACATTAGACAGTCTCATCTCCTCTGCCCATCGGGGCCTTGGAGGTTCATGTGGTGCCTGTGGCCTTGGCTGCCCATTTTCAATTTTATCTTCTTCATCGGTCTCCCGGAAGGCTTCTTCTGTAGCTACTGCCCCTGGTTTTGCTAGAGGGTTACCTTCTTCATCTTCTTCATGCTGTTTCTGCTTTCCAGCCGCCGTCTGCTGGCATTTATTGCTTTTATCTGGAGCAGTACGAGCCGGTCGCTCATTTTCTAAGCTGGACAAGAACTCCAGGAATGAAGGGGCTTCATCTGCCTTCTTCTTGTCTTGGTACAGACTGGCAGGGGGAGGAACCTGGACACCTCGTATCTCTGGTTCCGGGATTTGATAGGGTTGCTCCCCTCTGAACATGATATTATGGTTGGCTGGTGGTGGGCGCCCCCATCTTCTCCCAGAACGTGTTGCATGGGCCGAGGTAGAGGCTTCGGCATGGTTAGCTTCTAGCGGAGCGTTGGATGCTTCCGGCTCATCGTCCTCCCCGGGCAAGGAGAAGAGTACTGACAGAGTGTTACATTGTACTGTCGTGACCTTCTTTCCTTTCTTGGATTTGAGTCGTTTCTTCTTCTTTTGGGAATTTGACTTTGCCGGCTCCTGCCCCCAGAAGGGCTCATTTTCAGCTTCTTCTTGTTCTGCCTCTGGCTGCTCTTTAATTTTCAATTCTTCGAGCTATTCCCAGAGTATACAGTCTTTCATCATCAGATGCTTGGGCTTCTTCTGCTCGTACTCATCGAGCTCATTAATATATTGCTGCAGACGCCTGGCTGCAGGGCTTACTTCTTTATGTGTAGGGAGGGGAGTTTGTCTCCTCCGGTTGTGAGTAGGGATCCGGATGACTGGTCCAGTCTCAGTTGTATGCCATATTGACTTTATTGGAGGCGGCTCAGGCCTTGGTGTAACACCCCGGATAACTGCTCCGCTGGTACTGGCTACAGGAGTCTTCTTCTTTTTGCTTTTTATGGGTATCATCTGCCATCCTTCCTGATCTTTCTGCGGGGTGAGGAAGCAAGCTTCATAGGTATTCTTAGTGCATTCTTCAACGGCCTCTTTGGGCAGCTGTTGGTAA